>BSBM01001433.1:6367500-6772500 GCA_027924585.1 Larix kaempferi | reverse complement strand
AAATTGGGGCTTCTATCTTCCAAGAGGGTTTCATTTATAATTCAATATACATTGGGGTTTCTATCTAATTGGAATGTGGTTCGAAGTGTTGCACGCATTTGATGTTTCAGTGGTATAATCCTCTAGTGAATTTGAGCCTATTTTTTCCATTAAACAACAATATAATCCATCAAACATTGTGGACACACCCTCAACTATAGTTCTAGGCACTCCAATAGCCCTGAACTGATCTTCCCATGGCTACTTCTAGAACAATGTTGGTTGTGGAAAAAAGTATTGTATATTAAGATCTAGAATATTATGGGCATCAAAAACAATTTGTTATGGCAATAAACATGATTTCTCAGTGTATGCTAATCCTCAAACAATAGGAATGGAATCCTAAAGGGAAAACTAGGAAATATTTGAACATGTAATCAGCAGAGATATTTCATCAATTGTCAATTATTAGCATTGTTGTTGGTAAAGCTACCCTATAACTCACCTTTATGCCCCAGGAAATAGTAAAAAAGCATCAAAAATCATATCTAGGTACTATTGATGGACATTTTGAGCACTTTCCAGGAATAAAAGTGGTAAATACAAGGTCCTATAACATCAATCTTTAAATCAGGGACATTCTGCTTCCTTTGGATCCCAATAAGTTGCATGCCTTAGAACATCTTACCTCATCCTTGTTTCAGTCTCTAACCTAAAAAGGTCTCTCCTCTGCATATTGCACCCTCTGACCAACATGTTGTTTAGCTTCAGTTATTAGGTCAATGTTTCACTCCACTAAGGGAAGCATCAAGCATTCATAAGGTCTAAAATGTTCCTATCCTTAGGGAAAATTTATATCATTTGAGAAAGCGTTTATGTGTGGGGTACTCTTTCATACTTAACATCCTCTAGTTTGGGAAAAATTTCAACATTTGTTTCCACATGTGAAGACTTTTATTGGTTATTATGTGGACATGGATGGTTTCTTCATTTTCAAAAGTGGACAATCTTGATGGGTGCAAACCCCATTTGAGGACCTTGATTGTTGAATAGGTAATCTTGGAGGAAGCCCCCATAATGTTTTTCTTTCATGGTATCACCATGAGTGTTGACAGAAAGATTAATTGGCCCCATCGCATTATGAAGTAGAACCATGTGAGATAGATACTATAACAACATTAGCATCATGATATTCCCCTAAATTATTTGTGGTGGATTTGCAATTGTGAAGTGCATCTAGGATGATAAATATATCCAAATTGAGTATACCTGAGATCAAATTGTTGAGCTTTGAGGATTACATCCTATTTAGTCGTAGGCAAGGTTTATGAAATGTCTTTAGTGATGGGTGGAAGCAAATATTTAAAGAACCATTCAAGGATAACAATAGCTTTACATGAACTACATTGGTGATGTCACTAATGGATATGGTCAATCATATGGGTGGGATTATGTTGGAAACAACCATGAACAAGGCCTACAACCACCCCACATGACCTCCATATGAGATCTTTGAACTCCCATCATGATTACAACAACCATTAGCTAGTTTCAAACTGATTACATTTTAACTGTTTACATCTTTTAAGATTTTATTGTGGATCATGGATTTCTGGTCATCCTCTTCAATAGTATGAATCTCAAAATATATACTCCCTTCTACATCAACATAATAGGCTAGGACCTATCCAAAATGGTAATTGGGTTTCCTCATATCCAAAGGATAGGTCAGGTTCTCGGTTTCATAGTGTGTGGTCTGTGCATCTGTCTTGGATAAACAAAAGGTTTATTGTCAATGTCGATAGAAATACTATACAAGCTGTAACTCATGCACTGGTCATTACACATATCATTATTTGTTGATGCTGCCTTTTCAAGTAGTGGAAATATCCAGAGAAGAGTTACCAAATATGGCATTTTTTTCCACATTATTTACATGTATTTGGAAATATTGCATATTTTCCACTGTAAAGAAGAAGATATGCACCAACACAAATTTATTAGTGGATATTCCAATAGTATTGTCAAACAATTATTGGAAAAGTGGCCCCTAAACTGCTCATGATCTTGAACATTCTTTATGAATGTATTGTTGTTTACACCCTTTAAAGTACCTCCCATTTTATTTTAGCCATTTCGTCTTCTTCACCAAGAACCTATATCAATTTATGTGCTCACCTTTGTGTTGTAATGGGATGTTTTATAACCTTTCTTGGATCTACAAATAAACCACATCATTAATTTTAGCACTTGGGGAAGAGGATATTGCATCCTCATTGTCAACATTCATCCCAAATAGATCTTTAAGAATGTTGTGATCAGTATTTGTTGAAAAAAATGACTTGCAACAAAGTAGAGGCCTCATGAGTATTTCTTTAACAACTTTATTCAAAATGAACAAACCTCAAGAGTTACATCTATCATTTAGGCATCAACATCCTCATCTTGGAATGAATGCTCCAAAATAGTTGGCCCATAGTATACTTGTACAATACGAATTAATGCTATAAAACACATCTCAAATGAATGGATGCTCCAAAAAATGTTTGATAGTTGTCTTTTCATTGTCTAATAATATGCAAAATTCCCATTGTAGTGATGTCACTAGGATGCCAATATCTAAAGAAACCTCAGCATTAATCTTGAGATGTAGATTCTTCCTTTGCTTTTCAAATTGTCTATTAGATGGGATTATCCATACATGGGATATCTCTAGGATGAGAGGACCACAACCAAATACATTGAAAATAATAGGAGGACAAAATATATGTGGGAGAAAGAACTTGTCATTTCAAAATTAACACTCTAATTTCAACATTAAAACTTTATCATTTCTCAATTCTGATCATGAACTTCTATCATGATGACACTTATTGACTCAACATGTAGACTAAAAGACTCAATTGATACACCTACGTAGACTCTACATTGAATGCTTGCAATTCTTGAGGTTTTCATCTTTTGGTGACTATGCACAATATCACAATGTCATGCTTATGCTTGCTAAGGTTTAAACAATGTCATGCACTTTACTCATTAGAAGTAGAAGAAATTTATTGTTGGATTCATTTAATTTGAAAGAGTAGTTATAGTTTGAAAGAACTCTCTCCTTACTTTAGATAGCATTCATTGAAAGGAAAGGCTTATTTGATTCATATTAATTTGCATGGTTTGAGTCAGTCATCACACCACGAGTTGCACTTCCATCACCTGACTGAGTAATACAACCATTAAAATTTAACTCGCTAACTCAACACACTTTAACCTCACTTGAGGAGAAAAAGAATTTGGTAGTTAGGTAGGACACCGGGAATAGGCATCCAAATAATTCCCCCTTGTCATTTTCATCTAAGACATAGTTGTTGTCCTCTAGGGTACTCAAATCCTCTATTACTTATTGACATGGTCATCGACCAGTTTGTGGAGGGGCCTCCAATTTTTTCAGGGGTTAAGACGCGATGATTGATTCTGGATGGACTTTGTGGAATGCCGCACTCCACTTAGAGCCTAAGTCATATCGATCCATTGTCTTCCTTGTACTCTACCATTTTGGTGATACAGGGGCGATAAGACAGAAGTGCTGAAAACCTTCTCCGACGTGTCATGAACGAGGTAGCTTAGTGACTTTTCTTCTAGGGATATTTTACCCAGGATCCCTTTCGGTAGAGGAATATCCTTCCATTATTGGTCTCTCATTTTGTATTGTTCGACTTGGATTTCATCACCTTCCGAAGGATACAATTTGTCGAGGTCTCCAGCTCCTAGTTAGGAAGTTTGCTTGTTATTTCACCTTTTTAGAGGGTCTTTTTCTTTTTAGTGTTGCTTGTTGGCATTCTGGATACTTTTGTTTCAGCTCGCTTACTGTCACACCGATCCCAGTACAGCTTTTTGAGATTGCTTTTTTGTCCTGCGAGTCTTGTCTTTTCCTAGCTCCCCTTCTGCACACTCGGTTGCTTTAGGGTTTTTGAGTTCTTACATGGTCAGTTACCAATTATTTGATGATGTGTGATGTCCTCTTCTCCTAGTTCTTCGAGATGGTTGAGTTAGATGGTATTCTCAAGGGACTAGACTCCCCTTGATGGAGCCACTAATGCTTGACCTTAGGAGTAATCTAGAGAACCACGTGATCACATCATCCGTGTGTACTTTTCCTTTTACTGTGATGATGGATTTTTGGGTTATATGGAACACTAGTACATTTGAGAGAGAGATGATTGGTTGTACCCCACCTTGGTTGATTGTCTTTTGGTCCTTTCATTTTGTTGATAAAATTTTTGTGGTACCTTTCCTTTTACCTTTTGGGTCTTTTACGCAGCTTGGGTTATCTTTTGATTTGTACCACCTTTTATGTTTTTGGTCTTGTGGGTACTATGGTAGTTTTTCCACATTTGAGGTACACCCCCTTTGTCCAAATTGTTATGAGTCTTTATGCCCACTTCATAACACCCTCCAGACCTTAGTTAGGAAGATTGCTTGCTATCATACCTTTTAGAGGTCCTATTTGAGTTACAAGAGGTAGTTACAAGTAGCTATTGCATATAAGAGGTATTTACAAGGAGTTATTGCATATAATTGACATTATTTGACCTTCAATCACTTTGGCATGTCAAATAACAGGTAGTTAAAATGAGCTATTGCAATATATATTTGACCTTATTTGTACCTTCCCCACAATGGTTGATTTACTTTTGGTCCTTACACCCTATTTTTTATTGGTCTTATGGTACCTTGTCCTTGTTGATGTATATGTAACTTCGGAATGTATTTCATCCATGTATTTCAATTATATATTATTGTACTCCTATAGAGAGATGTCATTCCTCTATACGGAAGTGTCGTCATGTGTATTGGCAAGTGTCACAAGTGTGTGAACTTGTCGATGGGTTATTAGACCACCATGTGTGGGGTCAGCCCTGAAATATATATTATATGGTTGATGTACCTAGCTAGACAAGTCAGCCCCATAAGGTCACTTGGAAAACAGACAAGTATAAATAGAGATCGGGAGATGTCTATTTTGATCATTCGGAAACTCACACTTCTCTCACTCAGAAAGTGGCACACTAGTGAGGAGGAGGATCATCTGATACTAGGAGACTATCTCTGTGTATTTTGGTTGTACTTTGGTTGAGCCATTGCTGTCTCTATCTCTGAGGAAGCTGTGGGGTTTTTCACCTTAGGGTTTTCCCCATGGAAACTCTGTGTCTCTTGTCTCTCATGCTTTTGATTCTTGTGATGATTAACTTGCTTGTTATGATTATTATGCATTGATATACTGTACATGTTGTTCTCTCAGTGAATATCCTAGAGTATTGTGAATTAATGCTCAAAATTTAACATGGTATCAGAGCTAACCTGAGAAGAAGACATTGTGCAGTGACAAAAACTAGGGTTTCTTGTTTATTGGGCTTCTCTCCATAGATTTTGGAAAAGCAGTATAGTAGATTGACTCTACTCATCAAGGAGAATCTATCTGTCTAATCAGAATTCAATTTTGAGCATTTTCAGATTTGGCCCTAAAAATTAGGGTTTCCTAAAAAAATAGGAATTTCTGGATCTGAAGACATAGATGGAAGCTCCTTGCAAAAATCGAAGTTTAGAGCTTTGGATCAAGATTTTTGGCTGGGTAGATCTCCGGGAAACTCAAACCCTAATTCAGGGTCCTCCTTAGTAAATCTGGGAAGACAGAAAGGCAATTTTGAAGGGTGTATCTTTGCAGATCTCAAATTATGAATACACCAGGTTGATCAGCTCATCAAGGCGCATCTTTCTATCCTTTCAGAAAGTTGAAATTCACATTTTGAATTTTTAGGGTTTCTCTGACAAACCCTAATCCGAGACCAGATCTAATTTTCAACAATTCAAGTGGTAAGACCTAAATCTTTTCTATTTCCATTTGAAGTACTCTTTAAAATGTCTCACCACACCAAGCTTGAGGACAAGTTTGAAGGAGTTGATAAATTCCGAGCCTGGAAGTATTAGATTGGGTTAATCCTGGAAGAGAATGAGTTGGACTCATACATAAAAGAAGACATCCCTATCCCAGAGGATGAAGAGGCTAAAATATTGCATAAGAAGAACTTGGTCAAGGCAAAGAGAATCATTGTTGATTCTATCAAAGATCATCTCATACCACATGTGTCATCTTTGAAGACACCTAAGGAGATGTTTGACTCTTTGACCAAGCTATTTGAAGGGAAGAACATAAATCAGAAGATGACCTTGCGGAATCAATTGAAAGGGGTCAAGATGTTGAATGGAGAGACCATTCAATCTTACTTCTCCAAGGTCTCTCAGATCAAGGAACAACTTGAAGATGTGGACGAAGTAGTGGACAATGGTGAAGTTGTTATGACCACTTTAAATGGCCTACCTAGGTCATGGGACTCCTTGATTCAAGGAATCTGTGCAAGAAAGAAATTGATCTCTTTCAGTAAACTATGGGAGGAATGCTCTCAAGAAGAAGCTAGGCTTGTAGCTCGAGAATAAAAGATGGGAGGAGAAGACCAAGCTCTCACAGCTCACACCAAAAGAAGAAATCCCAAGAAAGAGCACTCTCACTACAAGAATTCCACTCACTATCACCAAAAGAATAAGAATGATCTAAGGTTCTTCACATGCAATGCGAAGGGTCACTTTGCTTCAGATTGTCCCAAGAACAAAAGGGACAACAACAACAACTTCAGCAAAAAGAAGAAGGGTAGCAAAAGAAGGTACCATGCTCATGCTGCCAAAGATGATGAACCTCCAAAGAAGAAAGCTAGGGAAAAAAGTGATGATGACTCATCAAGTGAAGAAGAGTATGTTCTAATCTCTGCTCTCACAGGTTCTATCTCCCATGGTTGTAATAATTGGTTAATTGACAGTGGGGCTTCCAAACACATGATTGGGTTTAAGGAATCTTTTGTAAACCTATCTGAACATGAGTCAAGGTGAAACTTGGGGATGATTATCAATACCCTATCAAAGAAAGTGATGAAGCCTCCTACAACCTAGATTCTGGAAAATATTTGAAGATGAAAGAAGTCCTTTATGTACCTGGGTTCAAGAAGAACCTACTCTCCATCTCTACATTGGATGCAAAAGGCATGAGGGTTGCATTTGTAGATGGCCAAGTCCTAATGTGGCCAAAAGATAAATCTATTGATGATGCAGTGGTGATCAGAGAGCAAGACGGAGGTTTGTACAAATTGAAGGAACAACCTGAACATACTATGGTGACATGAAGACAAAGATTCATCCATAGTCATGGATCATATGGAGGTATGTATGATTTGGTTTTGAAAAGGTTAACTTATGAGTTATGCAGGTCATTGAAGAGAACAAGAAAACATTGCTAGACATAACTAGCAAATATGGTGAACAGGTATGTTTTTCTTATATCATAGGATCTCTTATATAAGCATGCATGGCATGATTGATGGGTATATTATGTGTCTTACCTTAATTATGATATGAATAACCAGAAGAGTCATAGGTTTGAGTAATCACAGGTTTAGACATGTTATGTTTCTTATGATATGACTAACCATAAGAGTCCTATATAAACCTTGAATGCTAATGCTTATTATTTTTGTTTGAAATGATCATGACTATACATACTTGAGATTATTGTGTTTTGATAGTATTGAGAATATACTAATGAATATATGATTTTGTATGAGATCACAAGGATAACACAATCATGATACTAATAAGCATGCATAGGGACCAAGGATGAATATAAGTTCAAGGATAGGTAATCCAAGAAGCAAAGATCAAGAGAGAGCACACTCCAGTAGTTTCTGCAAGGATGCAGATATTCAGAGGGAGTTGACCATATTTCTACATTCCACAATAGAAAGGTGTAGAAGAAGCTACTCCAGCAGCTCCTGCAAGGAAGCAAAGACTCAGAGGGAGTCCACCCAACAAACAAACAAAGATAAGTATTTTAATTACCATTTCTTACATATTTGTTTGTTTAAATAAAATTGTTCAATGATATATATGCTTATGTTCCTAGACTTAGGATATGTATTGTGCATTAATGAACAATATACTACTAATATGCATGTGATGGGTAAGTGGCCTATGGCACTGTACAACATTCCATTGCTACTTATCTAGAATGAAACCTCTTTGCTGACATGTTGGGAGTAGTGCAAACTCTTAACAATGTTCTGGTAGAGAATGGAAGGCATCTAGAAAGTTACAGAATATGGATGAATGTTGTATTGAAGCATTGGCTAAAATAATTGCATGAATGTATGACATATTTCTTTATGTGTAAGAATTTGTTCTGAAAACTATGAGATGTTTCTAATCATGCAATTTAACTTGTCTTGTAGGAAAGATAGTAGGCCATCACCTACAAAAGAAGGACTACAACATTTGTTTCAACAAACAAAGATATCTATTAAAGATATTGAAGATATTGAAGTTCCCAGGATCTGGGATGAAGAAATAGAAGAATGCCATGATCCATCAATCATGAAGAATGATGTTTGGGATGCAGTCCCAAGACCTGAAGGGAAGTTTGATATGACTTCCATATGGATCTATGAAGATCAACCATGCTGCAGGTGGCAGCATAGAGAAATATAAAAGTGATGAAATGGAAGGTACACTAGATGGATTTCAAGACAACCTTCTTGAATGGTGTAGTTGAAGAAGATGTATATGTGGAGCAGCCACTTGGTTCTGAGACACATGACAGGGAGTCACATATGTGCAAAACTTGGTATGGTAGGATAGATAGCTTTCTATCCAGCTTGGGCTTTACCAAGAGTAAAGTGGGTTCCAACCTATACTACAAGGTTGAGGAAGGCAATCCAGTGATACTACTTTTGTATGTGGATGACCTGTTTGTAACAGGAGATGACAGATTGATTGTCGACATGCAGTGGAAGCTTGCTTCCAAGTTCAAGATGAAGAAATTGGGGATGATGCACTACTTTCTTGGTATGGAGGTGTGGCAGAGTGCAAATGGAATCTTCCTTAGACAAGGGAAGCATGCAGTAGAGATCCTGAAGAGGTTTGGGATGATGGACTGCAAGACTATGACCACACCTATGGCATCAAACCTGAAGCTTTTGTGTGATGCTTCATCTGATCCGGTTGATGTCACTATGTATCATCATATGATTGGGTCCTTGATGTACCTGACGAACACGAGACCAGATATTTGCTTTGCAATGAACACATTGAGTCAGTTCCTAACAGATCCGAGGAGTGTTCACCTGATTGCTGTAAAGCATATTTTGAGGTACTTGAAGGGTACAGTTGATTATGGGCTCAAGTATGATGCGAATCAAAAGTTTAACCTATAGGGTTATGTTGATTCAGATTGGGAAGGTAGTGCTGTAGATAGGAAGAGCACATCTGGGTGTTGCTTCAGTATGGGATCAGGTGTGATCTCTTGGTTTAGCAGGAAGCAGTCCTGCGTAGCACTGAGTACAGCTGAGGCAGAGTATGTTGCAGCCTGTTCAGTTAGTTGTGAGGTAGTATGGCTCCGGAAGCTGCTATCTGAGTTATTTGATCTCCCGTTGGAGGCTACTGGTATCTTTTGTGACAACTAGAGTTGTGTGAAGCTGTCTGAGAACCCAGTGTTTCACAACAGGTCGAAACACATAGAGATCAAATATCACTATATCAGGGATATGGTGCAGAGAGGAGTAGTGAAGCTCCTATATGATGCGACGGACGAGCAGATTGCAGATGTACTAACAAAGCCACTAGCCAGAGTGAAGTTCGAGTACTTCAGGGAGAGGCTTGGTGTTCTTCAGATCAATGACACTTCGAGGAAGAAGTGATGGACACATTTGCAGAAGCCATTCCAAGCATGTTGGAAGGAGGATCCTTCACATGACTTTGGATGTAAGCGCTGGATGATGAGCATCAGGACGATGCTTCAGTTGCTGCTCTATATATGCATCAAGATGATGCTGGATATGATCAGTTCGATCATTTATATGTATATATGTACGCATCATGTTGGATGCTGGATATGATCAGTTGGATCATTTGTATGTATTTTGTATATGCATCATGTTGATGCTTGGACCATGTATCTGTATATGTATCAGGTGGATACTGTAATGTCCCCATCTTAACCCTATTGCATTAATATTGTAAATGATGTAAATATTGTTATTTAGTCATGGTGAGGAGCTCAAGGCCAAGGCCCCGCCATCGATTTATCGTTTTATGTATCGGCAATTAGAATAGATGCATATGGTTCTTGTGCTAGCCATGCACAATGTAAATTCGGACACCATGTAAATATGCAATTTTAATGAAAAACCCACAACCAGCTATGCAATGCAACAAAGAGATGGGGCATGATCTTACAAGGAATAGGGAGAACAAAAATAACCAAACCCTTGAGCCAATGGAGTCAATCCATGTGTCAATGAGAAAACCCATGAGATCCCAACTACCCATTTTGGCTTATGTCCCAATCATTAAATTCTTCCCAGAGTTGGTTGAGGCAGTTAATGCGTTGGGAAGTAGCCAATTTCGGGTATGGGCAAGCCATCAATCTAGGAATTCAAATTTTTTCTTGCAAGGCAAGAAATCACCCACGTTTTTTTCCTTCCCAAGCCATTCTGAACCACGGTCTTTCCTCTCTCACGCAGCCTGGGGCGAGCTGGGGTTTTTCCTTCACGTTTTCACCATTCTCTGCATTCCTCCATGCCCGGGAACTCGTTTTTGGTTAGCATAGTGGCTGGGAGAAGAGAACCATGATTTTCTGGGGGTTTATAGAGGTCATTTTTGCCCCAAAATGCCCATGGACGTTTTTCTATAAACGATTATGCTCTTGGGGTTGTTTTCCCATTTTTCAATTTTTCGTTTTGGGCATTCCCTCGTTTTCTGAACTGGTGGAATTCCCATCATTGGGCATCCTACTGCAAAAACGCCCAGCACCTGCATTTTTGGCTGTTATGTCCCTTCCTGTTTAGTTTGAACCTGTGAGCAGGAGATTCAGGAGTGGAAGAGGACAGATTTGGCTTGATGAGCCCAATGAAGTATCCATAGCTCAATGATTGAGCCACTGGCCTAGTAATTCACTTCTGCCCCTCTCTTAGCAGCCTGAGAAACCCAACTGCTGATTGGCTTGGCTGATTCTGGTGGATCCTTGGCTATGTGAGAGCCTGTTTTCCCCTTTTCCTTGTGGAGATCATGCCCAACTCGGGGGGTGGCAGTGGTGCTGAGAGATTAAGGAGCACACTGGGCTACGGTTGGGTGGAACGTTGCAGAAGCGTAGCTGGTTTCTCAGGGATTACTTGGTTTAAGATAAGTATTCTCCTTTGCTAATTTGATATTGCTTAAATTGATGAATGGCATGAAAATCTGGAATATATGATGGATGTATATTGGAATCAAATTCTGCTATGTATTCAAATGTTTATGCATTTGTATTTTCTCCATCTATAATTTGTATGAATGCTTATTTGTTTAGGTATGGGACTAGATGTCTAGTATTATTATTAGTGTCCTCTCCATAGCCTTGTAGGATAGGAGGGACTTTACAGATACTATGTATGATCAGGTAGATCATGTATGTATATATCAGTTAGATGCATTGTGTCAATCATGTATCTATGTATGTATTAGGTGGATACATTGTATGATCAGGTGGATCATGTATGATGATATGTATCAGGTAGATACTTGGTATGCATAAGGTGGATGCAGTGTATGATCAGGATGATCATAGATGATGAGCTTCAAGATGTTGCTCTAGATGAAATGCAGCAGGATGTTGCAGTGATGATGATCAAGATGATCATGTGTACATCAGGATGATGTATGATGAGTATCAGGTTGATACTTTGTGGCCGTGGATCAGGTTGTGCAGATGAGCATGTCTCGGAGATCCTATAGGTCGGAGTTGTGTACCCGTAACAGCCTGGGATGCTCTTTCGAGACATTGCTTTGGGAGGACATGTAATTTGTGCCCTGGAAGATTTCAGGTCGGAGTTGTGTACCCGTAACATCCTGAGATGCTCTTGTGAGGTTTTGTCCTATGGCATGTAATTTGTGCCCTGGGAGATATCAGGTCGGAGTTGTGTACCTGTAACATCCTTAGATGCTCTTTCGAGGTTTTGCCATGACCAGATGTAATTTGTGCCCTGGGAAATTTCAGGTTAGAGTTGTGTACCCGTAACATCCTGATATGCTCTTGCTAGGTTTTGTGGTGACCACATGTAATTTGTGTCCTGGGAGATCCTTCAGGTTGGAGTTGTGTACCCGTAACATCCTGGGATGCTCTTTCAACGTTTTGTGGTGGGGTCACATGTAATAAGTCCTGGAGATTTGGACAGGATGAAAAAGGCCTTAGATGCTCTTTAGGGTTCTTGCTAGTCAAGAGACTCTTTTAAGGTTTTGTGATGCACGTAATAAGTCCTGAGATATCCATAGTATGGCCAGTGATGATGAAGACTTATAGGTGGTGGGCCTACATCTAGTATGAAAAAGCACTGGCTCTGTAGAACTTCCTATGACGAGTAGATTCAGAGATTGGTTGAGATAGCAGCAATAGTGATGATGACGATGATCCAAAGAAGAAGACTTGTGCTAGCAGATCTATGTCGAGAAATACCTTCCTAGTTAAGAGGGAGTGTTGATGTATATGTAACTTTGGAATGTATTTCATCCGTGTATTTCATTTATATATTATTGTACTCCTATAGAGATGTGTCATTCCTCTATACGGAAGTGTCATCATGTGTATTGACAAGTGTCACAAGTGTGTGAACTTGTCGATGGGTTATTAGACCACCATGTGTGGGGTCGGCCCTAAAATATATATTATATGGTTGATGTACCTAGCTAGACAAGTCGGCCCCATAAGGTCACTGGGAAAACAGACAAATAGAAATAGAGATCGAGAGATCTCTATTTTGATCATTCGGAAACTCACACTTTTCTCACTCAGAAAGTGGCGCACTAGTGAGGAGGAGGATCATTTGCTACTAGGAGACTATCTCTGTGTATTTTGGTTGTACTTTGGTTGAGCCATTGCTCTCTCTATCTCTGAGGAAGTTGTGGGGTTTTTCACCTTAGGGTTTTCCCCACGGAAACTCTATGTCTCTTGTCTCTCATGCTTTTGATTCTTGTGATGATTGACATGTGTGTTATGATTGTTATGCATTGATATACTGTACATGTTGTTCTCTCAGTAAAGATCCTAGAGTATTGTGAATTAATGCTCAAAATTTAACAATCCTTTCATTTGGTCCTTTTGTTTTTTTTTGTGGTACCTTGCCTCTTACCTTTTGGGTCTTTTACTCATCTTGAGTTATCTTTTGATTTGTACCGCCTTTTATGTTTTTGTTCTTGTGGGTATAACTATGGTATTTTGTCCACATTTGAGGTAGTACACCCCCTTAGTCCCAAGGGTTATGAGTCTTTATACCCACTTTTTTCTTTTTGACTTGTACCTTGCTGGTTGGTCTTTGTACCCATTGGTTGGTCCTTGTACCTTATTGGGGGCCGTGAGTCTCTTTGACTTCAGTCTGCTGGCTGTCAGCTCATCTTTATTGTGATTGTACTAAGTCTTTTGACTGTCATTGACTTTATTTGATTGATTGTACCATAGCCCAGTAATATCTCTCTCTCTCTACTTTGTACTAACCCTATAATAATTTCACTTGGTTCCTAGAGTTGACTGGCCTCTAAGAGGCACAGACATTTCTGAAAGTCGCTCTTCTGAGTATATTACAGGAAACGTCTACACCCAAGTAATCAAATATGTGTTGGTAAGACTTAAGTAATCAAATTGTTGGTAAGCAAATATGTGGTTAATAATTTGAATTAAGTAGTTAAGACTTGTCCTGTCAGACAAAATTGTTGGTAATCAAATATGTGTTTGTAAACAATTTTAAGAGTGGTGGAACTCCTCGATTGAACTTGTGAGGAAAATTATTTTGGAGAATAAGTGTCTTGACTACGGGACAACAAAAAATATCTATTCAACAACATATGAGATATTCTGGGCACTAGGTGGGAAAATAATTACAAACCTTGAATTACCAAGTACTATAGTGATGAGTGACTTAATGAAAACCATGCAAATTCCATCATTTAATAGGATATATTAGGACAAAGCCATCCTTGAGAGGTGGATAATGGATTGTAGATTTTTCCACTAATCTTGAGAGATTTAGATGTTACAACATGATAGGGACATGGGACTAAGAAGGTATATGATTAATGGGAAACACATGGGGTAGCATACACTCTTTTACAATAAGTCATCACAAGGTTCCTTTCTTAGGTTAGATCATCCTTTTGTTACAAGAGGAATTGGTGCACATATGACAACGTGAACACTTTGAAAAACAACTGCCTTGAATATGAGAGAAAGGTAAAAATGTTAGCCATACTGCATGTCATCGATGATAACCTTCCAAAGATTATAGAAACAGATGCTTCAGACCTAGGATGGGGACGAGTTTTAAAGTAGGTAAGAAAACCTAAAGAAGAGGAAATAGTTCAGTTTGCATCAGGAACTTGGAATAAAACTGAGCAGAACTATGCCACTATCGATAAAGAAATCCTTGCAGCACTGAGATGCATAGAGAAGTTCTAGATTCATTTGTTGAACCATGACTTTATCATAAGAACAGATTGCTCTAGTCTTCCATTTGTGCTAAACAACACAATAAAAAATGCAACAACAAAAGGAAAGTTTGCAAGATGGAAAGCATTGTTTTCCTATTATAACTATACTGTTGAGCACATTTCTGGTAAAGCAAATAGCATTCCTGACTTTTTAACAAGAGAATATTTGACATAGAAGTATCTTGTTAATTTTTAACAAGCGAGCCTGAAAGCAAGTGAGCCTGAAACAAGCGAGCCTGGAGCAAGTGAGCCCCAAGAAAGCGAGCGTAGAAGGTCGAAGTAGAGTCTAGTGGGCCCATAACCCATAAGTAAACATGGAAATCTCTGCTTGGATTGGAGGAAAACATAAAATCTATAATATTAATGATAATATGAGTTGGTTGGATTATATGCAAACATGGAAACCTAGGTGGGAGTTGATACATACTGAAGTATTAGATTCTAACTTATATGGATCTGATGATTTTATTAAACTAGTTCCAAAACTCAAAAGAATGCCTATGGGATCCGGTATTGTACCAGAGATGATTTACAACAACTCCCTGAGAAAATTAGCTGATGCAAGAAATTGGTTAACACACCTCTACCATGATCTTAACTTAATCATGACAGAGGTCTCTACACATCACCCTAGGCTAAAATTAGACCATAAATACTACTGTATTAACCAGATACGTTCTTTGAAAGCATGGCCACATCAAGATGCTAGTCTCCGGTTTCCAAGTACTACCCACACTTATGAAAAATATAAAAAATTATGGTGGGATTTCTTGAGAAAAGAAAATACAGATAGAACATATTATACCATGCTAAATTTTGGACATCAAAGTACACATATACATGAGGATCCTCCATTCAATGGCCCTGATTGGAAGAGAGACTGGTAGCAGTCATTCGGCATCAACCTGACAGCATTAGAACCAGCTATTATTTATAATCTAAAACATGACGTTGGAGAATCTCTCGAACAAGTCAAAGATATTTTGCAGACAAAGATTACTGAGGATCAAATCCTTGAGTACTACATTCAAAAGGAAGTACAATGGCTTGTCAAAACCGGCATATATGTCCACATGCATCAGAATAGACACGTGGTCCTGAGGTCTGTTTATTCAAAGGCATGGGATACTCAATCCAATGTCATTCGAGAATTATATGGTCCCACATACTCCGATGATTTGTAAATATCTCAAAAGTATTTGGCTATGAGCGGGGCCTTTCCATTTAGACTGTCATAATAAGATTCCATTCAGCTAAGAGAGTGGGCATGTCCTCTCTAAGTTTTAGGTAGAGAACCATTTGAGGCCTTCGATTTTGGTCTCTCTCTGCTCTGTGTCTGAGTCTGAGAAAAGGTGTATGCTCTACAACTAGCCTTTGTCGTATTAGATTGCAACAAAAACCTTGTCTCTCCTTAAGTCTAGCGTATGTTAGGAAAAGGAATAACATGAGTATGCTCTGTGGCTAGCCCTCGTGGTATAAGATCACTCCAGAAACCTGATACTTCCTTAAGTATAAATCTTGAGTCTGTATATGTCCGAGGAATTATGCTCTGTCTGTATTTCAGTTTAGATTTTGAATAAGATTATACAAGTTTCACAACATTATATAAAATATTATTCTTGAATATTTGTGGACACTTTTTTTTTTTTTTTCCTTGGAAAAAGTCGTAATTTTATTTCAAAAAGATGAACAAAATTACATTCTGCACATGTAATAGAATCTCTGAGATCCCTACATTGTCACATATTTACTGTCCCATATTAATATCATGTCTAAAGTCCCATACAAAAACAAAACAATGAATACGACTGTCCATACAGCCCGCATATATCCGTCTACATATAAACAAATACTGTATCAGAAATGAAGAAGGTGACCATCACTGGTCAACATAAGCTCCTATCCATATAGCCCGCATATATCCGAATACATATAAACAAATACAGTAACAGAAATGAAAGAAGGTTTCCATCACTGGTCAACAAAAGCTGAGCTATTGCTCAATTTCGTGCCTCTATATCATCATGAAAAGGTCTGTGATAATAACTGTAGGTGCCTCCAGTTGAGTGTATTGTAATCCTCCAAGTGCCAAATGTTAAGTGTTGCTGCGTTGCTTCTTTGGAAAGTTGATCGGCCATCCCATTCCTCTCCCTGTAGACATGTGTAAATGTAATATGATTAAATGTCTGCTTTAACCGTATTACCTCCTCCAGGATAGGTAAGAGTACCATCACATGACAATGTGTTATCCCCTTTGCCCAATCGATAACTAACATGGAGTCGCCAAATATATGAAGAGATAGAAATCCTTGTTCAAGTGCAAATAACATCAGCAGCCTAAGAGACATAAGTTCAGCATAGTTATTTGATCCCCTCCCCAAACTAGCCACGATATGAAAGTAATGGGACTCAGATTTGTAAAGTACTCCCCCCCCTCTACACACCAATTGATGGTCAAGTGAAGCACCATCAAAATAAGCCCACGACATGGATTTATCTATCAATTCCACGCGCACAGGTCGATTTCTAATCGCTTTGATAGGTTCCTTGAAGTGTTGGATAACTGCCACAGCTTGTGCCACTACATTCTCCATCGGAACCCTGCAATCTTGAAATATGATCTTATTTCTGGTAATCCAAATGCCCCAGGCGAAGATACAAGGGGCAGCCCGGATGGGAGAGGTCTTTTGAAATGACCACCACAATTGGAACGCATCATGGACACTCTCTCCCCGCCACCTCACATTGAAATCCAAATATTTGCAAATATCAGCCCAAACTGCCTGAGAAAACCGACAATGAACAAAAAGATGAGAAATGGTCTCTTTCGCATCCCTACAAAGAGGATAGAACCCCGGACCCTGGATGAAATGTTTTTGCAGAATGTCCCAGGTTGGAGCCTTATTTTCCAGAATAGCCCAGAAGAGTAATTTTGCTTTACCCGGACACTTTAACTTCCATAGATATTTCCACCACCACACCAATTCCCTGTTATGTACTTCCACATTCAGCTGGATATATCCAATTTTTGGGGAGTATATTCCAGAGGGATGGTGATCCCAGATAAGTTCATCAATCCTATTGGTCAGTCGAATATTCGCATGTCTTAATATTCGGAGAAAATCCTCCCAAGCTCCTTGCATTTCTTTAGGAATCTCAAGACGCTGTGCAGAGATCCATCCCTGATGCCAAAGAGTAGATGATCCCGGATCCTCTATATCAGCCAGAAAATGACAACCTCTAGATGCCAAAAAAGTCCTCAAGTCCACAGGAAGGACATGACCTCCCCTACATCCAACCCAAGGGTCCAGTCCAATACGAATAAGTCGCCCATTTCCAATTCTCCACACTAATCCAGAACCAACCAAATGAAAATGCTTCACCACCGCTTTCCAGACCACAGAGAAATTTGCCCTCGACTTATTGCCCAGCCTTATCCATTCAAGTAGAGTTAGAGGAGCAATATATTTATGATATACCACTCTTGTCCAGAGACTATGTGTATGGATAAGTCGCCACGACACCTTGGCCCCCAAGGCTTTTGCAAATAGAAAAATATTCTTTAACCCCCATCCTCCCAGTGCTTTTGGGACCGCAATTTTTTCCCATTTGACCCACACCAAAGCTCGATTATCACACTTACCCTTCCAAAGAAAGGCAAAACACAACCTTCGGATCTGCTCCAAGACTCCTTTGGGAATCCAAGCTAGAGACATCCAATACACCGGAATTGCTTCCAAAACGGATTTAACCAGAACCATCCTCCCTGCCCGAGAGAGCCATTTATGACTCCATCCATGAAGGCGCTGTTCTAATTTTGCTAATAACTAGTGCCAATCAGCCTTCAAATATGCATTTGGTTTCAAGTGAAAGCCAAGGTACTTTAAACCATCATCAATATCCAAAGTCCTGTAAGGTAGTCTGATAGCCAATTTGAGAATCTCCTGCTTGGTTAAATGCGAGCATGTGATAGTAGATTTGTCAATATTCACTAACATACCTCCTGCAACTTGTACTAAATTGAGACCTTCAACCACCTTATCAATATCCTATCTCGTGCCATCACAAAATATCAGAATGTCATCAACAAAAAGGAGATGTGTAATAAACAGTACCTGAGAAATGGATATGCCTCGAAAGGAACCATCAGCTTTTGCTTTCAGAATAAAACGACTGAGGCCTTCAGCAACAAGGAGAAACAACAGCGGAGAGAGGGGGCATCCTTGTCATAGACCCCTTCCAGCTTGGAAGAATGGGCTAGCAGAACCATTGATCAGTACAGCAAAGCTCACCGTAGTGATGCAGGCCATAATCCATCTTATAAATTCATAGCAGAAGCCCAGGTGAGTTAGAAGCATCCGGATATAGAGCCAACTAACCCTATCAAATGATTTTGAGAGATCAATCATAATCACGGCACCCTTCTGCTTCTTCACTTTCAGAGTGTGTAATCCTTCCTGGGCAACTCCAATGGCCTCATGAATTTGGCAACCTTCCAAGATACCAAATTGCTCACAAGAAATATGTTGAGACAAAATATTCTTGAGTCTCCTCGCCATAACCTTAGATATGATCTTATAGATGCAATTGCAGAGAGAGATAGGTCTGAATTCGTCAAAGCTGTCAGGCTTGTCCGTTTTTGGAATAAGAGCTATAAAGGTCGAGTTGAAGGGGCCATGTACAAACCCAGCCTTTCGCGATTCTTCCACCACATTCAATAATTCCTCCTCGAAGAAGTCATAGAATCCTAAGAAGAATTCTATAGGCTAGCCATCAGGCCCCGGGATTTTATCTTTCTGAAAGGAATGCATTACCTGCGAGAGCTCAATCGGCAACACCTCCTCCATCAACAGTCTATTTTCTTCCTCCCCCACAAAACGAGGGAAAAGTTGAGCCACCCTAATAACCTCAGCAATAGAGGCCCCCGGTTGAGCAGTGAATAAGTCTCCGAAGTGTCGAACACCCAACTCCGCCAATCCATCAAAACTGGAGACCGGTTCCCCTTCGGCTGAAGATAGTTCCCAAATAGAGTTTGTGAATTTTCTCCCCTTATCATATGCTTGAAAAAATTTTGTGTTCTCATCACCGCACTGAAGCCAAATCGCCCTACTTTTCAATCTCCACATCTCTTCTCTCTCACACAGAATCACATTCCTGCGTGGTTCCCACTCCATCAGCTCTCCTTTTTGCTGATCATCCAGATAACCCATTCCCTGACAATGTAGAAGTCTATCAATATTCAACTCAGCAGCCCGCAGATTCTAATCATCTTTCACCCTTTTTTCAAGAGCCCAGAAAATAGTGGCCTCTTTGATTCACTTAAGATTTAGATGAAAGTGTGCACCCGCATGCTCCTGAGAATCTTCAGGTCGATGAACCCACTGATCCTGTACCAATTTAAGAAAATCCTCCTCCTAAAGCCAGCTAGGATTGAATTTGAAAGGACTTGGGGGTTTATTTCTTCTACCTCTTAACTCCAGGAAGATGGGGCAGTGGTCAGATACCCCACCTGACCCTACCCACTGCCTGACAACATCAACCCCCAGTTCCAACACATCGGCCACCAGAAACCGATCTAGTCTTTTTGCCACCCTTTGATCCCCTGTTCGCTTATTCCTCCAAGTTGGAGTTAACTTGGTTGGTAGAATGTCTAGAAGATCCTTCCTGGCGAAGGCTTGAATGAAGAAATTTGCTAATGTATCCGGAGCAACCCGAGGCCCCCAAACTTCAGAAGACCCCAGAGAAAGGTTGAAATCCCCACCCAAAATCACATCCCTTCCTTCAAAAAGATCCATACTTAACAAGGAGTCCCAGAATCTAACCCTATTTAAATAGGGCCCGTAGATATTGAGAACCGTGATCAACCTACCAATCTCAGCATCCCAAACTTCCAAACCGATACCATAAGAGATACCCCAAGAACTAGCATATCTACAACTCTTCACCTTCCACCCCGAGGCCAGCCCTCCAGAGCGTCCCCGAGCATCCACTCCTACAAACTTCCAACCTGGAAGCAAAGATTCTAAAGACCGAACTACATCTGCACTGCCACCCAAAGTTTCTTGCAACAGTAACACATCCGGTTGATTTAAGTCCACCCACCTCCTTAGCGATGATTTTTTAATGGGACTCGCCAACCCACGACAGTTGACGGACAATATTTTCATATGATACCCCCTTCCAGGGCTTTCGCTGCTCTAAGTGCCCACTCAATTGAAGATTGTGTACCCATCACTAAATCTACTTTAGCCCGATCTTGTGCTTTTGACAAAAGGGATTTTCGGCCCCGACCTTTTCCCCCCAACACTATAAGCCAATTCAGGAAGTCCCTTCCCCCCCGATCCATCAACAGATATCTCCCTATTTCTAAGAGCATATCAGATACATCGACCCTCAGAACTGGTAGAGTGTTTGGTGGATAAAATGGACGATGTGAATACACCATCTGCTTCAGGCAACAGACAAGGAGCTACAGGACATTGTAAAACTGTACAGGCTGGAGGAGGAGACCCAAGATTACCCCCCCCCCCAAATCATTAGAGATAGAAAATAAGGAAACAACAGGAGAAAAGTAATGAGACATACCCGGGGGATTCGCAGATGAACCCCGTCGAATAATAGACTGCTCCTGTAGCTTTCTGGAGGTGGCTCGAGTCATAGGAGTCGCGGTACACAAAGAAGCCCCCACGGCAACCGGATCCGCACTCCCAAGAATCTCCAATCCTGTGTTCACCAAAGGTGCCAAAATTGCCTCTGATCCTTGCACCCCACTCTTGTCGGATGGTACCACAGTATCAGAGATCACCCCTCTGTCAAAAGCACGCCCAATACCTTCAGCCCCCACCGCCTGAGAGTTCACCGTCAACTTAGGATCTGCGCATTCTTCGGCTTCATCATCGACCATTGGTTTACTAGCCCGAAACGGTAAAGGGCAACTGGCTACCAGATTTCCATGAGCGTGGCAGCGGTGGCACCTAAACGACACACCCACATAATCCAGAATTTGAACGAAGTCCCCATCCTTTGATTGAACATTGATCTCAGCAGAGAGCCCCAGCCGAAGGTTGATTTTTACCAAGATCTTAGCCACCGTGTATTTTCCAGTCTCATAATGGGAGTAATCTGAACACACATATTCTCCTAGAAAATTCCCAATCTCAGCAAACCGAGTTTCATTCCACAGATGCATGGGGAACCCTGGAAGCTTCAACCAAAGCGGTTCTTTATCAATTTTCTCCATTTTAGAGTCGAAGAAGGGGGACCAGCTTTTCAGAACGATAGGGATGCCCAACATCGACCATTGTCGACTTAAAATTGCATCAACCTCCCCTTTGTTCATCAGAATGAAGGAAAACCATCCTTTCGTCAAAACCCGAATTTCAGGGGCTGTAGACACTAAATCCTTCCACTGTTCAGCCGCCCATCGCTGGAGGAAACCGCGACCCAATATTTTTCCCTGAACATGTCCAACCACAGCTGTGAGAGAGAAATCCTCTGCCTCTTCCATCGTAACATTCACCCCCAGCACTAACTTGTCCTTTCTCTTCCATTCTTTAACCTTCTTAGCAGGATTTTTATGTGAGTCGGCCTTCTCAGAAACCCCTGTTCGAGGAACTAGCAGGGATTCAACTTCTGGTAAAATGTCTCCACCGCCTAGGGCAGCCGCTACAATTCCACTAGAAGAAATAGCCCTGGGTAGTTCCGGCCCTCCGCTACCCTGTCCCAGGTCAGATCCACGAAAATCGACCGACCCTACCAGATTTCCGACCGAAAAGGAATCCAAATCGCCTCCCTGATCCGTCCGTCGTCTACCGCTCCCAGACAGAGGTTCGAGACCCTCCACACGCAAAGCATCCGTACTTAAGGGGAAGTTTGAGTATAACCCTTGATGGGGTTGTAGATTCCGACCCAAAACGCCAGCTAAGTCGGGCCTGTCAGCATCCAATCCTTCATAGGACCGAAAGAATGCCAGTTCTGCCTCTAAACCCTCCAGCCCCAGTGAAATAACCGACGAAGAAACCCTGGCAGAAGTAGGTAGTTCAAAAAGATGCCCATCCATGTCCAGCGCACCCTCAGGCCTAGAAAAGACCTCTGGCCCCTCGCCTGTCATGAAGGGTCCAGACAAAACCCCTGACCCATTCACCTCAGCAATGACAGCTCCATCATAAAAAATCCCTCTATCATGTGCCCCATCCGAGGTGTAATCCACATCCTCCGCCATGCCACCCCAGACGTTCCCTCAAATTAGCCAGATCACCAAACCCTAGCACTAAACAAGTAACAATTCACTGACAGGACAGAAACCCCAGAATAAAAAACCCAGAATCAGAAAGGGACTGGCCCCCAATCCACAGTTGCAAGAAATCAGCTATCGTCACCACGGAATCCTCAGAGATCTCCACGCATCCCTGAGAAGCCCGTCACGCATCCACGGCAAGGGTTCAATACCCGCCACCTGCAAACCCCATCAATAACTCCACACGGCACCAAGAATCAACCAAAAAGCTGATGGACAAGCCGATTCACCAGAGTATAGAAGCCCACGATCTACCTCCATAGTTTAGAAACCCTTGTTTCCCATGCCGCCATCACCAATCCTCCGTCATTCATGCTGATCCAGTTTATTTCATCGATACCCCAAATATTTGTGAATACTTATTAACCACCTCAAAGATCTTAGTTTTGAAAGTCATAAATTTTTTTAGAAGTTTTCCATAATGGTTAGTTATTTTTATTTTATATTATTATTGCTAAATATAAATATCTTACTAAATGTGAGTGTAATTCAATTACCAAGGTGATGAACCCAAACTGAGGGGATGAGAGAGACTTTAGGGCCATGACGACAAAGATAGTTAAATGGTGTGATATAGGACTCAAGACCCAAAGGAGTAATAAAAGACAGCTCATAATTGCATGAATTTCTACTCCTAAGAAAGATAAAGTGATCCTCTTCCTCATCACTTGAATGCCTACATTTTGAGAAAGGGAATGTGGTACAAGTCACCTTATAAAAGGCTCTACATGTCACCTTTTAAGAGGCGTTATGCCTTGCGGTCCTATCTAAACATTTTTCCCATGGTGCAGGTAGAACCAAACAGGTATTTGTCAGATATGTCTTCCTCGAGCGAGGGGAGTTTAGTAAGGCTAGAGGAAAGTGAGACATCCAGTAGGTCTACAAGAGTTTTATCGAGTAGATGTCAAAAGACGAGAAGAAAATTCCATAAAAGCATGGAATTTTTTCGCACTCAAGGGGGGTCATGTTCCTATGATGATGAGACAATAGGCGATGTCGAGGTTCCCTTGAGGTACAAACATTTAGTGAAGCAATGGGTACCCAAGGATCTTCCTCAACCGAACATAGATTTTTGTGTGGACGAGAGGATATATCGAATTGCACCGTCGTCATTACATGGTTTGGGGTTGTTTTGCATGGATGGCATAAAGGTTTGTTACGGAACATGTACAGAATTGATGGAGCATGTTGGACCCTGTTACAACTACAAAGATTGGATGCACCTAGTCCAATATACACGAAGTATGCGTACATTGATGGAAGGCCAAAGGCCACAGGGAATATTGTGGGGTTTATAAACAGTACACAACCAGGGTCTACAATTAAGCAACCAAACTACGAATTTAACGGGCATGAAGGAAACCGTGTTTTTGTATGTGCCATTAAGTCAATATCTGTAGGGGAAGAGTTGCTTATTAATTACAATTTGAATCGAGTAGATACAAACACAGTTACTATGGGAGTAGTACATATAACAATTTACCCAACCTTTTATTAATGAATTTAACATCTTAAGGATTTTTCGTTAGTTTATTTCCTTTAAATTTTCCATATTTACTTCGCAGGCTAGTGATCGGGAAAAATCCCCACCAGCAGTTGGTCGGAGGAGTACATTTTCCTCGAGGAAGCAAGTATACATCTTTGTAATACTAAAAATATAATAAGAAAAAAGAGTTTTTTTTGCATTGTTTTTACATTTGTATATTGGTTTGGTTTATATAATGTTATCTATATTTGATGCAGAACGTTGATCGGGAAATCCACCCGAATGTTCATCAGACGACAACAGCCTCAAGGAAACAGGTAAACCTGATTGTAATTGTACAATTTAAATATGTCACAATGTTTTCTCATTATATTAATGTTTCAATGAATATTTTGGTTTCGTTTAGGTAATTTTCTCTATGTTTTTTATGCAGGCCGGTTCTGTAAGGGTCACAGTAGATCATACCATACCTGCCTCGACGCAACAGGTATACATCTTTGTAATAGTAAAAATATAATATGAAGAATAGTTTTTTTTTGTTGTGTTTTTTCATGAATAGTTTTGGATTCGTTTAGGTGATTTTCTCTATTTTTTTATTTAGGGTTTTGTAAGGGGCAGCTCCCAGCTATTATAAGATCGGGGCAAGTCACCTATGACCATTGATCCAATGAATGGATCACGATCCTCTAGGTTGCAGGTATAATTCATTGGAATTGTACCAATATAGTACGTAACATAATGTTTGTTTTGTTATGTATTTTTCGTGTGTATACTGGTTTCGTTATGATAATTTTTTCTACTTCTTTTTTGTAGGGGTCAGATGATCAGGGCAAGTTCACAGCTGTGGATCAGACAACACCATCATCCAAGCATCAGGTAAACCTAGTTGTAATTTTAGGAATCTATCATGATAGATATGTTTTGTTAATATAATTTTAGGAATCTATCATGATAGAACTCAGTAGTGTTTTATATATTTTTGTTGCAGACTAGTGAATCGATGTATGAAACAACATCGCAACAATATTCAATAAATCCTGAAGTGCCTGAGATGCTTATTGATCCCAACATAATTGGTGAATCCACAAACCGGTTTAAGATGATAGACAAAATCTTGAATAAATATAGTGCGGAAATTATTTCTCTACTAATCAAGGTTCCGCAGGAAAGCCATATTATAGCAAGGATTGAATTGTTGGAACAGAGATTTGAAACCTTGCGAGTAAGTTGAGGAATCTTGAATCATAAAATAATTCATTTATAACTTTATAATTTTCTCATTTATATGATAACTTTGAACGGATAAAATGTGGTGTGTAGTTATAGAATTATCAGAGACCACACAATAGTGGTCAAGGTGGCGTTGGACCCAGTGAGGCTCGTGGAGAGACGTCGCATCCTGAGCAAATGAATCCACGTGCATTGACTCCTTCACCATTGTTATCGATTGAACAGTCGGCAACACGTTCCAAAACACTACGGACCCCAACTGTGAGCACACCAGCTGCTAGTGACCGACGCACACCAGATCGTCCACAAGAAGGGGTCGACATCGAGACTCTTAGTAATATTGATATCGCCGAAGTTGCATTTCCAGGATCTTCCCGTGTCACTAGCACGAGAATAGTCGAGGAAACATTTTTGGTGGATGAATATCTCGTCCCAATAAAGATAGAGAAGATCCCAGGTAATTAATATATGTTGATCAAGTTAGTGTTTATAATTTCATTGTAATATACAAAGAAAAAGTTTTTTTTCAACTAATTATGATCATGGAGTGATTGTTTTGCAGGAAATAATGTTTTCTATAAATAAATGAATGACTTGTCCTTGGATATATTCAGGCCCACAATATGAACAAGGTGGGATAGACAACCGAAAAGTTAAAAGATGAGCTCACTAATCGATTGGTTGGCCTGTTTGGCGACAAGTTTTTCAATCAAGCCAAGGTCCTAAAAAAGGCTAGACAACATATGAATATTTTTCGAGACCAATATAGGGTCCACTTGGAAAAAAACCATAGGTATGAGCGCCCTCCAATGATTCCAGCAATGGATTGGAAAGCTCTAGTGGACGATGGAAAGGAGAGGGCTTAGAGACAAGAAGGAAATATAACACCAGGCACAGGGAGGTATGCAATACTTTCCACAATATGATTATAAACCTTATTATTATTGATTTCTATATTGAATTTGGAACATCTAATGTATTTCAACATTTGCATAGGTTGTCAGACACATCAAAGGCCACAAAGGCAAGACTGGAAAAAATAGGTCAACACAAGCTTGGGCCTAGTGGTTATTTGAATTTCGCGGCACGAATTGTAAGTTTCGAAAAACCAATAATGCATACAAATAATAAATTGCAAATTATTTTTCGTTTTATTGCACTGGAAAATGTTAATTAACGACATTATGCAAATATCTAGGCCGAACGATTCAAAGAATTTCCCACTGAGGAATATATGAAGCTTGGCTTCCAGCACAGCTTTGGAGCTATTGTTGAAAGCCGAAAAAGCTTGTCTGGGAAAACACAGTCTTCTGGTACTACTCCATCTGGTGCATAGGTATATAGAATCTATATATTTTAATGAAGATTTATTACTTGTGCAATCTATTCGTTATAAATAATACACATAAAATATTGACTCTGTTTTGAGCAGGAAAGCAATTATCCCCTAATTAATGTCAAGGAGGGACCACAACAAATAGAAGATCATGCTTCGAATCCTGGTAATGAATTTATTCATATGCTACAATTTTATGTATAGCATTGCATATGGTGAAAATTAATTGTAGTTCACTGTATTTCAACTGCAGAGCATGTAGAGGGTGACACTGTACAGGTTGAGCATGGACAAGAACATGAACAACATGATGTGGCCACACCAAGTAAAAAACACCTTTGTAATGTTTTTCTTAAATGAAATACTTGTCATTACAATAGAAAAATATTACGATGTAACATTTTCACATTGTTGCAGTAAATCCGAACCCCTTGCTGCAAAATCCACGTCTGGATCAGAAATCTAGGATGTAGACATCACGAGAAGCACCTGCTGAAGAACCAAGAACTGGAGGAGAAAATCCACAAGATGATCTTATTAGAGATTTTGTACTAAAGAGAAAAAAGAACTAAAAAGAAGTGACTGGAAAAATATTGTCTAGTTATTTTTGATAATAATATGTCATCCATGATTTTTGGCCTAATGAATGAATGAATGGTTTAATGGTTTAATGATTCAGTGTAGTAAACGGTTTCCTTTATTGAATGTTAGTTTTTATTGAATGAATGTGTTCACTGAATGAATGAATGGTTTATTGAATGTTATCTTTTATTGAATGAATGTGTTGTCTGAATGAAACAATCGTTTAATGAATGTTAGCCTTTATTGAATGAATGGTAGATGTTTGTTTATGATGAAATATGCATCAATTTGGACGTAATTATTTTTTTCAAGTACATGCATTGAGTATGGGGAATTAAGAGTGATGTGAGGGGGGGGGAGGGGCTATAAGAGCTTCCAACTTCATGTGGTTGGCCCTATTCAATAGAGAATATTAAATTATTCTCAAAACAAAGAGGAGCTCAATGAATGGCTATGATGTTGGATTTCTACAACCAACTCGCGTGTCATCTAAATTTTGACAATTTATTGGAGCTTGTTGTGATGTTTGGTTGCTCCTCATAACCAATTTCGAGTTTCCAAAACTTCAAAGGCTGAGTAAATGATACACTAGAAAAAATATCCTTCACCTTCTCTTTAATTTCCTTGGAATCTCCTTGAGAATATTTGAATGAGGTATGTCTCAAATCCTCTAGATCATTTGCATCCTCTCCATTATGTCCAATCTTCCTGCAATAGAGAAGATATCTCATCTCTTTTTCTAGGGAGAATAATGTGGACAATGAAGATTAAAGAGGATGAGAGGTTGTTTGTATCCCTAACCCAAGGATAAGAAATTTTCTAGAGAGTTATAAGAAAACTGAAGGTCAACGCTGTCAATGAGGTGGATGTAAGTTGATGCTGACATCAAGGGAAACTCCTATTTAATTGTTGTCGTTTATCTTCCCATGTTCACATGAAGTCAAATGATATCAATCTTAATACTTAAAAAATCATCGCATAGTGATAACTAAGGATTATTATGCATGCACCTCCTCACCTTATAATATCATTTGGGTCAAGGCGTAGAGACAACCATAAATTATCAAATGTGTATGCAAAGAGTAAGAGACAACTATAAGTAAGTCTTATATTAAATTTACCATATTATAAGTATTTAATTGGCACTATCATTTGAGATTTGACACGTTGGATTGTTGTGATCTTCTTATCACTCCTTACCAATGTGATTGTAAGGCTTCTTTGATGGTGAAGTCCATAATTTTAAGTCTTCTTCCTCATTCTCATGCCTTTTGGTAAGACAATAAGGAGGGCAGTGGCCCGCATCAACATGGAAAATAGTTTCGACATAGAGGTAGATAAGATCAACGTATTGCACTATACATAAGATCACGTCGTTACAATATCTAGTTACAACGTCTTGCACTATACATAAGATCACGTAGATGCCCCAATATGGTTATTGCATAGTCTAAGTATTTTTTTGTATAATGAAGTGTGGTCTAACCCTGAAAAATACAACAAAATAGTTGTCATTTTAATGAATTGTAAAATTCATGTTACATATATATCAAATTAATGTGTTCAAATTTGTTTTTATTGAAAATATACCATTTTATCATGTAGATATTAAGGAGTGCTCAATTGTTTAAGATTGTACAAATTTGGATGAGCAATATTTGTTTCTTGCATTTTTTGGGGGAAAGGGTTTAGTTAATTTATACTTCTCAATTGAAGTACAATTATTTAAATTTCCCTTCATCTTTGAAGGGCTCCAAGAACAAATTCCCTTCTAATAAAAATTAAGACCCACCCTTCAAATTCGATCACAACATAATAGTGTATTTTTTTTAAATTACCATATTTTCGTAGGATATACGACTTCTTGATCTATGATATCCGACGTTCTTGCCATACCACCCATGGCTAAGAACATCAGATATCAGCCATTTGTACATGGCATGACCATCATATTTCTGAATTCTTGCTCTATGATATCCGACGTTCTTTCCATACTGTTGACGGCTAAGAACATCGGATATCAGCCATTTTTACATGGCACAACCATTGAATATTTGAATTCTTTCCCTATGATATCCGACGGTCTTGCCATACCACCGACGGCTAAGAACGTCGGATATCACCTATTTTTACATGGCACGACCATCGAATATCTGACTTCTTGCTCTATGATATCCGACATTCTTACCATACCATCAACGGCTAAGAACATCAGATATCAGCCATTTTTACATGGCACGGTCGTTGGATATCTGACGTCCACCACTAAGATAACTGACATCACATTAAGTGTTAGGCGTCGGATATCCAACTTCATATTAACTGCAAGGTGTTAGATATCCGACGTCATATTACGGTTGGATATTCGACAGAGAGTCCTACCATCGGATATCATCCAAATTTTGACCAACGTTTAAACAAGAAAAAGGTTGTCGGATGGTTGATGGGCAAGATGTAGAAAATCTGACATTCTTGTTGTCAGATTTTGGGTCCAAAAAACCTAGTGTGTCCTCTCTCTATCCTGTCCAAATCAGGAAGAAAATAAGACCTATGGTGCATGTGTTCCCAAGGATAATCCAGGCCTACCATTGCCTCCAAAATAACCTTATCAGAGGGAAAAACAGTATCTAGACAGTCAAAAGAGTGGATGGAGTCCACTGGCCATACTGGTGCATAGTCCATATCTGACTCGACAGAGATCAACGGAGTCACGATATGTTCTGTTGCAGCATGTTGTGAATCTAAGTAGGCCACTTCCACAACAGATAGGGGCACTATTAGTTCTGATTCGGTTGGGAGAATCCTTAGATCCGTCGTTGGATAGACCGTGAAAATCTCAGACAATGAACACTCCTTAGAACCAATAAAATGAACAGGAACAGGTAGGTCAAAAGTGCCCATTAATTACCCATACAAACCTACTCCTAAACTCTCACTAGCTGGGTGAGACTGATCAACCAACGAAATTGTTGAATACGATGAATCCTGGTTGTTTTTCCAAGAAAACGAAAGTTGATCAACTATGATGATCTTTCCTTTGTGGGGGAACATTATAACTCAGAAAACAGACAATGGAATTGCTTGCATTGCGTACGTCCAGATCCTACCTAACAACAAATTGTATTCGAGTGGAGCATCCAATACTTCAACCTCTACAGATACTTGCTTACTGGAAAGTTCAACATCAAATGATGGTAAGACTTTGTGTGGACGGAATGATCTTCCATCAAAGGCGATAAGCAGTGTGTTCGAGGGGGATAATTTGGGTGAGCCCAAATCTTTCCAGCAAGAAATGGACATTACGCACATAGACGCGCCCTCATCTACAATAGCTCACTCAATGGTCTTGGGACCATGCACTACTTCTACTTGGAGAGAGACATGGTATGGAAACTGGGGTTTGATATTCGTTATATCAAAACGATCAAGTATATTGGATGAGTCAACGCTCTCGATTGCTGCAAGAAGTGCACTGCATTGTAATGGACAACTATGCAATACTTCTAAAGTGGACATAGCACAGGGAGTTTGGGCTAAATACTCCACAACATTGTAGTTAGGAGCAGCCCGCACATTAGAATTGTGCACAGTCTATTTGAAGACACCTTTTGGAATCTTCGACGGTGAATATACTGGTCTCTCGATGTGGATAGGGGTAGATGATTCGGGAACATCCTTATCTCTTTGCTACGAGTCTGGATTATAGTTTGTGGATCAAGTTTGTAAAAGCATGTTCGAATTAACTATATTAATAAACGATTGATCAGGTGATGAGGCATGAGGGGTGCCCCCAGCACTGGAGTTGCCAGAAGCTTAACCTTGACCATGAGGGAATGGGTCATTTAGGATAGCTAGTTTCTTATCACAGAGTAGCTTCTGGGATTCTTCCATCAGAGAGAATTAATGGGTGAGGTGGTCTTCCTTGCATAGCTTGCAAGGGAACTTCACTTTCTTTTTATCCTTTTTTCCCTCCTTGGCATTTTCTGTGTTTTTGGGATTTTGGTGGTTTCCCTCCCCTTTATTTCCCTTCTTTTTGTTATTGTTGGGATGCCGAGGGCCCTTTTGATTTGTCTACACTTGTTGTACAGATTCCATTTGCGAAGGGGAGGTTGCAACTGAAGTTGCTTCTGTAGCAGACTGTTTGACAGATAAGGCATGAACCAGCTTAGTTAAAGCTTCAAACGCTGCAGAATCTACTGAACCCATGATTCCATCAACATGTGGTCCATGCTTGGGTTTACCTAGATATATATTATATCTCGGCGCGTCTGGAATGATCTCGTACAAGATCCCAGATTGAGCATAAACAAGATTAAGTTGTTGGGTCCTGAGAATGGCCTCTTCCTCAGAAGACACTCCAAAAGTTGCTACTTCCTTAGAAATGTAAGGAAGGAGTGATTTCAGATACCACTCTAATAGAAATTCTGGAGGAATATCATCTTTAATTTGCCTCTTTCTCCTTCGCCACTCCTGAATATGGTCAGACAAATGAGTAAATTTGTTCTGTCGAAAATTTTATAGAAGTTCTATACCGACATCATACCAAACAGGGAGTTGAAAGTGATTCAGAAAAACTATAGCCAGATCCCAAAAGTTATAATAAGCAGCTGCAGGAAGTTCAATATACATTTAGCTGCAACACTAGTCAAGTTTCTCTGAAAGAGCCTCAATCTGATGGAATCGTCATTCAATGAATTAGAAGAGCACCAGAGATGAAACGTAGTGACGTGGTCACCAGGATCTTCCCTAGTCTTGCCTTCAAACTTTGGAATTTCTGAAGGCAGCTTGGTTGGGACAGGTGGCCATGCGGGGTGATGTCGCACTGGATCATTTGTTAGTTTTGAGAGGTCTGGCAAATTCAGAGTTTCCAAAAAAGGTAAATGAGGTCTTGCCGATGGAATTTGGTTAGCAGGATTTCGGTAGGGGGACCACCTAAATCCTGACTCGTGTACTACTAGTTGGGGTTGCCCCTAGCCACCGGTTGTGAAGTAAACGCATTGCTAAAATTGATCCAACCAAAATAGAGAGGGTTTCTTCTTTGAGTGTTTTTCCATTGCGGTTGGGTGTTATTCCCTCCGTAATGTGGGTTAAAAATGTTACTGCCCCCTCCACCAAACAGTGAAAAGGGGATACTCCCTACAGGTATATGAGATGTCTGTACATTAGATGGATGTACATTGGGACGTATGTAGGGGTTAAACCTAGGCATGGATGTAACGGACGACACAGGCATCGAGCCTACTATAGTTGTGTATGGAATGGGCATCGATCCTATAAAGGGCATGGAGGGAGCTATGTGCCCTCCAAACCAAGGAAAACCTTGACCAAAAGGAGCAGTTTGTGGAATACCCTGGGATTGTTGCATGAAAGGAGATGAAGTAAATGGTACTGAAGATATCCATGTGACAGGGATATTAGAAGGTCTAGCAGTGGCACCAAAAGAGAGAGGGTTGTTTTCTTGAGTGTTTTTCCATTGCGGCTGGGTGTTAGCCCCTTCGTAATATGGGTTAAACATGTTACCGCCCCCTCCACCAAAGAGTGAAAAGGGGATACTCCCTACAGGTATATGGGATGTCTGTACATTATATGGATGTACATTGGGCCTTGTGTAGGGGTTAAACCCAGGCATGGATGTAACATACGACACAGGCATCGAGCCTACTATAGTTGTGGATGGAGTGGGCATCGAGCCTATAAAGGGCATGGAGGGAGCTATGTGCCCTCCAAACCAAGGAAAACCTTGACTGAAAGGAGCATTTTTTGGAATACCCTGGGATTGTTGCATGAAAGGAGATGAAGTAAATGGTACTGAAGATATCCATGTAATAGGGATATTAGAAGGTCCAGTAGTGGCACCAAAAGGGGTAGCTGATGTCGAAGGTTGAGAACTAGACATACCTATGGAACTAGTGTTGAAACTGATAGAAGGACTCCAAGCAGATGTATCTTGCAACGAGGTAGATACCGATGGGGTTGCAAAGGAATGAGAGAGAACTCTTGAAACCATAGGTGTGGTAGGAGTTTGGGGAACTCTGGTTTCATCTCTGGAACTAGCTATGGAATAACTAGTGGTAAACCTGTACGCACTATATGCGGGTTGGCCTAGAGAGTCTAGAGTTACAAGTAATGGATCGTTTGGTCCAGTCAGGGGAGGGTTGAAAAGATTGCTCAATTCTCGAGAAGTTAAGTCCTCAACCTCAACAGTATCAAAGACCTGTTGATCCTGAATTCTGATATGTGGTTCTCCAAGTGGTTCAGTTTCTCCCGTAAGTTCATATGAACCACGGGAAGTAGTCCTCCGATGTCATGGTAGCGGTGGAGGCTCCATAGTGAGTGTTGGAATATTTTGAAACCTTCGTGACCTATGGATAGGTTGATCCTCCACAGCTATATCAAAAGCAAACTAAGTATGAAAACCTAGTGGCCACTAATTGACTAGGGAGAAAACAACATACCACTAAGAAAATGTCCTAAAGTGATCAAAACCAGGAAGACAAAGCTAATACTCTAGAAGTTAGTCTGGGATGATGAGGGCCCAGAACAAACCAATAGAGTATAGAAGGTCAATTACGCGGCGTCCAATGGAGGTCCTCTGGGTGCAATCATTTGAATCACCAAACCGCCTTCCCGAGATTACTGCAAAGGGTTACCTTCCGCGTCTGTCCTAGGTGCAGTTGAAATAGCCTTCCACTATACCTATGAGGAGCCCTAAGGTTAAGATACTAAGGATACGACAAATACAAAAATACCTAGGGGAACAGTCGTTAGTCTAGCCAAGACGCATGGACAGGGTAGCAAAGCCAAAAATCCAAAAGCACTTAAAGTACTAGTGGACCCCCGTACGCAAATCAACTCTGGTTTATGCTCGAAAGGAAAGTGAGGGGTATCCTCAGCAGTTCTAGTCTCACACGACCTTGTGCTTAACGCTGGTTTGAGTGGAGCATTCCCAAGATACTTTGATATAAGTGGGTTTTCCTAAAAGATTGTCTTACTACGATTATTGAGCAATGAAAATGATTTCGGGCAGTTTAAAGTGATCTACCCCAAAATCCTAGCCTAAGCTAGTTGATGTAGTGTCAAACCTAAAAAGAAAAAGTTGCTCATTGATTTTATTAAATGTTCTTTTTAGAGGCTACTTCTTACTCAAAAGGGGTAGTGATGTGTGTGGTATGGTTATGACAGAAAGTAAAGTGTGTACAAATGATGCATAAAACTTCACAAAGACTCTTTTTTTTCTTTTATGTCTTTCAAAACAAAAGATATGGAATTGTAATATCCCTCTTTTACACCACTACTAATTTTTGTAAATATAAATGTTATTGTATTTGTTTGTTGGTGAGGATCTCAAGGCCAAGGCCCCACCAGCAAACCTTGTAAGCTAAGTGATTTATTCTCCTAGTTGTATTCGGGAATACCTTAGGAAACTGAGCTGTTATTGCGACGTGAGGTAGAAGGCACGAATCCTCTTAGGGGGAAGAGGTTAAATGGCTTGGGAACCTTGGGGGATGACATATGTCATCTTGTGGTCACAAGAACTTATACAAACGTGACGTTGAGCGAAGTTTATTTGAGTTGTTAGGTTATTGGTTAGTCCCACAGAGGGATGGCGAGAAAACCCTTAACTGCCGAGAGGTAGTAAAAGCCTCCTAAAACCTAATGTTTAGCACTAGGTTAATCTAGGTTAAACGTTATTAAATAAAACTAAGAAAATCCTAGGGATGTCTTTGACATCCTAGTCCCTACAAAGGACGTTAGGGTTTCATCATCGAAACCTATTATCTAGAATTTAACATAAGCTAAGCTATTTATTACATGTTAAAATTAATACATTATTTGTATTAGTACATACTCATAACATGGTAAAGAGATGTTATAAATGCAAGCATTATAAATAAAAAATATTATTAGCTAAAATAATAGTTTGTGAAGTGCTTTGTAAATATAAGTATTATATATTGGCGAAATATTATTTAAACTAATGTTTTATACTTAATTACATACAATACATTTTAAATGATAATGCTATGAAAACTATATTGAAGTACCTATATTGTTTAGCACTTATTAAATGGGATGTAATCTTATTTTAACATTAGGCTTATGCTTTAGAGGAAGGCTTCAAAATAAGAGAACCATACTAAAAAGAGAGTTTAGTATGGTATCTATATATATATATACTTATACTTAAAACCATTAATATTATTAATTAAATAACATTGGTGGATTTAAAAGAATAAATAGATCTTTAGATAAAATATTATAAAGTATTATAATACTTTCAAGATTAATCATAAGTAGGTTGATACGTGATTTACTAATGTATGATGAAAATTAAAGTGATTTGTTTGTAATTAGTAGAGCAATATATATATATATATATATATTTATGTGTGAAATATATATATATGTATATATATTTTGGAATGCATTAAAGATAGAAGGTATGTATTTATTAAACTACCCCTATAATGGTTCATAACAGTTTCATAAGAGGGTTATTCAAAAGAAAGTAATTCATTTAATAATTAAAAGGGATTTTTTAAATGTGGTTTAAGGTTAAAGGATTCCCATACTATTTACCAAGTTATTGGTGGAGAAAGTTAAAAACCTATTTACCAAGCTAATGGTGGAGAAAGTTAAAAACCTAATCAAAACAAAGCAATTCACGCAATAATGAAAAGGAAGTTTTTAAAGTAGTTTTAAGGTGAAAATATTTCCATATGTTGGCTATTTACCAAGGTGCCTCAAGAGTTGAGTAAAAGACTACGTTTCTTTATTATATGTGTGTGTTTCACTTCTTAAATGCACTCTTCTAAGAAACAAAATATTATTTTCTATATATCTTTTTTTAATGTGCGTGCGTTTCACTTCTTAAGGGAGAGTTGGGAAACTGTTCTATTGTTTTATATATATATCTTTTATTAATTGAGGTGCACTATATATTCCTGGGATGGCTGCATTAAAAGGGATCTATATATATCTCTCTCATGGAGGGCTGTGTGGATCTAATTCTTTGGATGGAGAGTTTCTTTTTTTTTTTGTGAATGTTGGGTTTAAAGGCATGATGGAGGTATTCTCCTATGCATTTTTTCAGATTGATACATATATATATTATGCATTTGCAGGTCGAGGTATTGTTTTTTGTTGTTTTTGCTGGAGCTGTTAGTGGAATAAGACGGCTCCAATGAGAGCCGATCCCTGTACACATTTATATTATGATATAATATAGAAATATTTATGCCTGAATCTAGTGTGCAACGCGCAGAGCTTGAAGGGGAAATGAATCCATGTCTCGTATTTGGTTTCCCTTTGTTGCTACATTTATAGAAATGGCGAGATTGGATCGTTTTATAATTTTAGGGTTTCATATGTTATGTACATTTTTCTCTTGTGGGTGCTGCGCATGTCTCCCAGATGGCCCCCAACGTGATTACCTTTATTGTTGGCGCAGAGCTTTGGGAAGTCTGCCTTCAAAACTGAAGTTTATGCTTGTTGATTTGGAGAACTTGGATTTTTCCACGACTATCTGCATGATTCTTGTTCTTTGTTTTTAAAATCATGTTTGGGGATATTTATTTACCTTCTATTTTGTTTTATAACTTTGCATGTTGAATGTATTGTTTTCCTATGAGCAAAGCTTGAATGGGAAATGAATCATTGTGGGCATTATTTGATAGATCATATACTTATATATGCTTCTGGTGTCGACTACGCGTTTGCTAGGACAGGGACGGTTCAATGAGAGTGGATCCTTGTCTCTATTTCACTTATTATTTACTATACATGCTTAGTGTGTGAAGGGAAGAGGTGCATAGTTGGGTCCCTACACTTATTGATAATTAATGTTCGATGCACAGATGTGCAAATGTTTCCTATAATACTTGTATTTATATGCTGTAAAGAGTTGAAGCAATTAATTTGCCACAGCGTGAGGGTCGAACCCTGAGGGTCGATGCCTATGATGGCATTACTGCTCGCTGCCCAGAACTGTTGGGGAAAAGGATCCCTGTATCTCCCTTTAATTTTTGGTTTCTGTTGTGCGCAGATATCGGCGGAAATCCCCTTTGCGATTCTAGTTTTGTATGTTTTGTATATATATATATATATATACACTCTATGTTAACTTGTTTTTTGTTTGGGAAAGATCCCTACTTGTATACATACTTATTGTTGCTGCGCAGATGAGCAGAGTGGGGGACATAAAACAATATCAATATATATATATATATACTTATGCTTGGTATTATATCTTTATGCTTAATATTGATGACGCAAATGCTAGGGGAAGGGATGGCTCATGGTTAGCCGATCCCTCCATATATTCCTAGGATATAAGATATATCTTTATGTCAGAACCTTATGCTTGTGTTAGTTTTTGTGTATTGTATACAGTATACTTGGATCATTATGTTATTTGCTATGTGTTGTCGGAGCAGGTTACTTTTCATTTGATAGAAAGTGTATAACTAATTGTGGGTTGTGTTTTACATGTTGTGGGAATGGGAAGGCTGTGAGAGCCGATCCCGATCCACCTTCATCCGTTTAGATGCTATGTTAATATTTTTTATTGATGTAGGTAAAGGTATGCTAGTCCAGGTAGGGCACACTTGTTGTATATATCTTGTATTATATTTATTGCTGTCATAGGACCCCTTGGCAAGGGAGAGTGCCTCAATGTATAAATTATATTGATAAGTTTGTGATCAACATGTGAGAGAATCCCTGAATGCCTTTGAGATAGAGGGTTGAATATTTTTGAAAGTGCTCCCGATGAGAGGCTTCTCAAAGTAGAAAATATGCACATACTGTGTGGCAGAATGTATTCTCTTTATTTGATAAATAATACAAGATGCTACACTTCTAGGTGGACGTAGCCCATAGGAATGGGTGAACCATGTATAGTGGTCTCCTTTTGATGTGTAACTTATGTGTTGTCTATTACTGGATATTGGTGATCCTAAATGGTAATTGATCTCACTAAAAGAATGTCAAATGTTGATTTCATAAGTTTTCATGTGAAATGATACTTGTTGGATGCTTAATGGAGTAATGATCATAAGGCTTACTTGGGGTTTGTACATTATTGTATTTAATGTGTACAAATATACAATTATTGGAATGGAATGAGCCATAGTTTGGATTAAAATAAAATAGCTAATCATGTGTATTGGATATGTTCTATGTAATTATGTGGTGATGGAGCAAATGTTCTTATGCAATGCTACTTGTGATGGAAGTACATATATGAGCTTATACAACTAATCGCTTGATTGTTGATGTCGAGGAAAAATTCTACAACTCTATCCTTAACAATTTACAGAAGTGGAAGTCGGGTATGTTACAACAATCCTAAGCATAAGCATTTTTCTTTTTCAATTTTTCTTTTAATTTTCAAAGTAAATAGAAAAAAAATCTATCCTACCTCGAAAAGTAATGGAAAATATCACAACTAGGTTACCAATTTTCAATTTTGATCTTTTCTTCTATTTGTAAAAGAAAATGAATCTGAAAAAAGGAACAAACAAGATCGATCAAGAGTGTGGGTAAAGATGAAAAAACCTAAAGGCTTATACCAATCAAATCCAAAGACTGAGAAAGACTTGACCTATAGAGTTGTTTCAGTGAAAAACTCTAGATTTGGAACAAGTTGCAAAAGAAAAGGAAGAGTTGATGCATGCAAAGGAAAAACAAACCCAGAGGCTGCTCCTAAGCATAAAAAACCAAAGAAAAGCATCCACAAAACAGGTAGGGTAGGAAAGCAAACCAAATTAAATCTACCACCACACAAACTCAAAAGGAAAAGCTATCAAGAAGACTTCAAGCAAAGTTAGACTAACCTGAACAGAAGTTAAGAAGGTATCCAGACAACCAAGTCTTCCAAAAACATCCAAAAGACTCTAACTGAGGTCAAACCGTAAAAAATAAGGAAAAAATCAATAAAAGTGCACATGTACGGTATCAGGAAATAGGTGCTCAGTGCGCAGGTCTATAGGAAGGCAACACGCGTCTAGGGAAAAAGATGCACTACTATGACTAGCAGGGAGTCGCACACAGGTTCCAAAAGACCTAAAATAGAAAGCAAAGACACCTAAAAACAAGACTGAAGTAACTGAAGCAATCAAAAGGGACTTTCAAGAGGCTAAGACAAGACTCAAAAAGATAGGGGAATGTCTTAAAGATAGTCAGAAAAGAAAAGCAAGTACCAACAGTAGACTCAACTAACCAAAGAATAAACCCTACTGTGAAAGGCTCAATCTACAGGAAAGTACGCTGTTGTCTATCCTAATAGTCAACGCATGCAACTAAAAGTGTGCGGGTAGTATTGAGATAAACTCGTGCTCCTATCAAAAGATGTGCCTCTGTATGCACAGAAGACACGCGCACAGGGACTAAAAGGAAATAAAGAGCTTTGCACACTCAGACCAAAAATGAATCAAGGAAAAGGAAAACAACAAGGCAACCTACATAAACCTCACAGAAAGCCAGAAGACTGTAAAAACTGAAAGAAAACCTAAATAAGGTCCCCAGAGCAGAGACGAACAGGTGCTCCCTAGTGGAGTTACCAGTTCTATTGTTAAGGATTATACCCTATAGCAGGGGAAAGGATGCTATCAACATACATGGGGTGACAGATAGATACATTATACTTTACATTAATTACTGTAAACAAAATGAGATTAGGATTCATAAATTAGTACCTTGTTTATGGCGTCTGGTCCTAGATTTCGCCCAATCTCCACAGCAATGTACCTTCAAAATACACAGAACTTCCTCAGTGTATCCTGACTACAAATATATAATGATATTGAAGGCAATATGACATTAACGATAATCAGAAATTCAAGAGAAACAACATTCCATTGAGACGAGAAGCATATCTCGATCTTTATTGTCAAATAAATGCAACCAAAGACAGTTTATACCTGATATGTTCCAAGCACTTCTGCAACCGAGTTTTGGGCTCCTGCTCCTAACAATGACTTAGAAATTCCTTCAGCGTAACAATAGCTTCTTCTTCATTGCCCCCTTCCTCATGGCTTCCCCTTGTATTTATGGCCAAGGCAGGAAGTTAGATTCATGAGGTAGTTGAATTGGGAGGTTGGGGGAGTTACAATACCAACCTCAACTAATCCCAATTTGTAATCTTAATATATTTTTCCATTTCATCTTAATATGTGCACAGGTATCATACTAGATAACTTGCGCATAGGGAGCAACTAGTGCTCTCAAAGACTAGCGCATACAACTTTTGAGATAAGTGCTCGAGTCTGCTTTAGTAGAACCAGTGCATAGTGCACTAGATGCCAATTGTAAGGGTAGCACATCTTTAATAAAATAAGTAGAAAAAATAAAATTTTCAACTGAAGAGGTGTGATCTCAGCAGTAAATCATCTAAGTTCAATCTAGCTCTTCCATCCATAGTGTCCTTTTGTGTGATCGACAGGGCAAAGTGATCACGGACGGAGAAGTGCAGATTTGACTTATAACAATGATGATGATGATGAGGAGGAGGAGGAGGAAGAGGGTGATGACGATGACAATGATGATGATGATGATGATGATGATGATGATGATAATGAAGATAATGAAGATGATGATGATGATGAAGATGATGATGATGATTATGATGATGATGATGAAGATGAGGATGATGATGATAATGATAATGATGATGATGAAAATGACGAATATGATGATGATGATGAAGATGATGATGATGATGATGAAGACCATGAAGATGATGTGATGACGACGACGAAGATGATGGTGAAGATGATGATAATGATAAGGGTGAGGGGTTAATTTTTATTTGACTAGACACATTAGAGGTTAGAATTACGTTGTTAGGATTATAGGGCTTAAGCAATATATATCATTATGTGTTAGAATTTAGAAGTCTTAGGGGCTATACTAGTTTAGGATTATAGTGGGACAAGGGTTATGGAGGTTACTTGTACTAGGGACTAATGGTCAAGGGTTTGGGGATTCAGATATAGGGGTCATGGATTTATGGTTACAAGGATGAAGATTTATATGTACATGAGGATGATAATGCGAGTTAGTGATTTTTTGTAATAGTATATCTCCTAAACCTTGTGGTGAATGAGAGAAGAGAGGGGTGAGGGAGGGGGGAGGGATTGGGTAGAGTGGAAGAGAGTGGGGGGGGTCCCAACCTTAGAGGAAATCTCATCTTATTCAACAAAAATAGTGAATGAAAATAGTTTGGAACTTTTATGTCTAGGAATGGAAATTAGATTTTATAGAGATCGAATCAACGCGTACATGCATAGAAGCGCGTGCGCATGTCTGGATTCAAATTTTTTTTGGCGCCCTTGAATGTTTGGTGTTAGCTTCAGATTTTCAAACCTTGAGGCTCGGTTTGATTTATGGAAGAACACATCAAATGCTATAACTTCATGTTTTTCACGCTTAGTTCCGCATCTACTCCACTAGTGCATTATTGATGAAATTGAACACACTTATCGATCTTTATGTCCAGATTCTAAATATATATTTTTTGAATAGATCTGTTGTTGTTTTCTATTTTTAATTCATTTTTAACTGCACTCATGTCAAATTTGTAAAAAAAACAGGTCGTTTATTTGGCCTATAACTTTTGATTGGCTTACATATTTCGAAAACGGAAAAGAAACTGCACAAGAGTACAAGAATACCTACAATCTGAAAACAAAAGTTGATTGATTATGTTTAGACCATGATATGGTGGACCATGTTACACCTAAAATCTTACCACCATTAGATTCAGTGTATACATCCCTGAAGTTCCATTGGCTAAGTCATTCACCTAGAAGGATATCATTGCACATATGCTATGTTTTGAGAGGTTATCGCAAGCTGCACTCATGCAACCTGCGACGTTGCACCTTGATCCACTATAGGGTGCGACGAAGTCAGTTAATGGGAAAAAATAGCTTCTTCGAGCTCATTCTCAAAGCCTGCAGACTTGTGTCCTTATCCTTGACCTCTTGGGGGAGCTGGCACTCATTTCCTAACCTCTTCGAAGTATCCCCTATCTCTCTCCTACCATATCTCAACCTACCCTATCCATATCCTATCCACTTAGTCCTATATAAGTGAAGCTCTACCCCTCTCCAAAGGGAGGAAGTCTATAGTGTCTACATGCTGGTGAAATTGTATTGGAGAGATCTCTAAATCATCCATTGAGAGACTTTACTTCCTTGGAAGGATATGGAAAATGGATTGGATGGAGAAAGAATGCAGCGTTAAGCCTTGGTTGTAGTTTATTCTTTACTATGTATTTCCCTATTTTACAGTAATACAAATGCTTTCCACCAATATTGTTTATGTGTGATGATATTGAGTAGTTTACCTACTTAACTATTTACTTAGGTCTCTTATTGCATAGATGCTCTTTACTCGTTTATGTTTTTCTTTGTGTCTCAATAGGTCTTGCAACTAAGATCTAATGACCGCGGGACGGGGAGCGACATTCAGGAGAAAGGATTGCGAAGTTAAAGGTAAGAAATCTAGCACTTGATCCTTAAGTAGATATAGGGGAGTCATTTGTAGTCTGTATTATTTGTTCTAGACTCACATTGAGCTAGGGAGATCCAACTTGCATCCGCTCGAGTGGATTGTCCGTTAAACAAATCTGGCGGCCATACTGGGGAGAACATTGCTTTCTAGTTTTCATTTGAATGTTGTTTTCAATTGATTTCTTGCCAAACCATTCTATTTTGTATTTTCCTTCTTGAAGTTGATTTCACCATCAGATCTTCACTTTGAAGAGTCTGATTAGCTTCCTTTCAGTTTGTACTTCTCATTTGCATACCTTTTTTATGCTCATTACCTGGAGGATTGGTTCATTTTTTAACTCAGATCTCGCCTGTTGCATCTAGTCAGTGTACCTAGAGCGACACTATGTTGTTCTTGATCTCTGTTCTTTGCCTGTTAGTTTGTCGTCGCAGCCCTTCCATTGGTATACTGCGACACCGTCTCACTTCTCGCATTGGTGAACTACGACGTCGCACTGTGTACAAGAACAAAGTGCGTCGATCTGTCATTTTTTACATACAGACACCCTTTCTCCATTTCTGTTTTGAGTTTGGTTTGTGTGCAGACTCCCTCTGTACTATAAGATCCAGTCAGATACCCCTTTTGATCAGTGTGTTGAAGTGTTTGGTTTTTGTGTGGGTTGTATTGGGCCTCATTTCTTAACAAGTTTCAGTTTGGTAGTGGTGGACACTTGGGTTTCCCCACCTTCATCCGCTTAACCTTGTTTTCCCTCCTCTCCTCACCTGATATGATCTTTGCATCGGATCTGATCCCAAACTCCTTTCTTGCACTTTTTATTTGGCATTGTTTGCATTTGGTTTGATTGTGTTGGATTTTTGGGTCTTTTTAGATTTGGATTCATGTTTGGCCCCTTGAGTAAAAACTAGTGTTTTGTTGCATTTTTAAGTGAAATCATGCATCCTATAGTCGTTTTGGCCCATCTCAAGGTTCTGAGATCATTTTTGGTTTGGTGTGATTGGCTTGTTTTAAAGACTTGAAGAGTGTGGGATATCCATGTCTTTTTGAGCCTCTTTTTCTTGGGTTGTGCATCTTATTTCCTTTACATCCTATCTAATGATTGTTTAGAAAGATTGATTCTTTGTCTCCACTTTAGTTCAAAGAGAAGCTTAATTTTGTCACTCTTTTTCTATATTCATAAAATTGGAAAACATAAGTATTCTTCTTGCTTTAATTTGATCATTTGAAATTCTTGGTCTCACATTCATAAGAAGAAGAAAGGCTTGTTTCAGATTTGTGTGCATTTGAGTTAGATAAGATTGTTAAGTGCTTTTCTTTGTCTTTCATTTTATTGGGAACGTTTGTGGAATCCTTCTTCCCATAGCTTAGATGTGTCTTTTTCGAAGTGTAAAAAGATAGGAAATGAGTAATAATTATTGCATTTGGTAGATTTTGAGCCTTTCTTGAGTATCTTTCAGTTGTTTGGGTGCTTGTCATTTTTCTTTGGGAATTTCTGAATGATTAGAGTGTTGTAGATATTCTCTCACTTTCTGTATATAGATATGAAAAGCGATTAGTTATCAAATTCCATTTTTGGTACATGCATTTAAAAATTGAAAGTGCTTCATTATTTTGTCTTATACATTGTTAAGATTAGTTGCATCTTTCATTTTCTTTCCGCTTTTTAGCTGATTATTGCAGAAAGTTAGAGTTATTGCACTCTAGGAAGGAATTCTTCTTTTCGCTACTACTTAAGTAATTTTGGTTTGAAAGAAACAAAAATATCTCCTTACCTTAAGTAGTTTTCATTGAAAAGGAAAATAAAATGTGCATTATCATGTAGTTGAGGATTGCATTATGTTTACATTTATGTACTCACCTCATGCATCCACCTAACCATACAAGATAAAATTAACGCTAGCTTAGGTTAAAATCATTTAGTAACTGTGTGTAAGTTAGAGACATGTTCCGACGTCTTTAAGTGTGGCAGCTGTCGTTATTTTTCAGCACTGTATCCTGGGGGTATTGTAGTCTTCTACGTACTTATTGGTATATCGAGCTCCTTCACGTACCCACCAAGTCACCTTTAGTACTTGGCATATATCAAAGGGTGTATCACGTACTCGGTAGTATATCAAAAGGTTTCTTGCCGAATGGTTGTGTATTAGATAGCACCACAACGGATTTGAGCTCCCACGTACCTTGCGTATATCGGGAGTCACCTTTAGGATTCCTGAAACCAACTGAGTTAACCATTTGGTCGTCTTAGTAGAGCAATACACCGAGAATAGCACTCGGGTAGATTACTACGCACGTACTGTCTAGGTAGTCGGGTATTCAGTCAAGGGTACAATCCCAATCCTCCTTGTTGCGTTTTACTGTTGGACCCTGCGGTATATAGTGATTTGCGAAGCCTTGACAATCCTGTGAGGTTCCATACTTTGAATCCAATCCTATTCACACAGTTTGCTTGTTGCTTTTATAATTGAGTAGTGTTTGATTTGTGTGGTACTTTAGAGAATCTTAGGAAGTCTAGATATGGGAGACTCTTCTGGGACTACCAACCTGGAGGCACCTTTCCAAGGTATGCCATTTGTTATTCCCCCTTGTGGAACTGTTGGTCCTCCCTTTATGGCTACTTTGAGTCTTCCTGGATTGACGATAGGATTACCAGTATGGTTATTCTCCAATCCAGTTACGCCAAGTGCACCAATTGTGTCCAACCTAGGTCCTTCACCACATGAGCATCAATTTCATGGTGACCATTCTCCTTCTTTGTCAAAAGTTGAATCAGCTTCAGTCTCTTCCTCTTCTCCTACTAAAAACTATGATGTTATTAAGAAGGCGGGTGGGAATAAGAAGAAGAAAAGGAAGATTAAGAAGAAGAAGGATAAGAAAGAGACCAAGCATCAACCACCTGCCTCTGATGGCACTCATTCTATGAGGACACCTCGTAAGCCCAAGTCCCCTTACAAACTTTGCAAGGGAGATCACCTTCTCAAGGATTGTCCTGGTCTTTCCCGTGTGTCAGAAGTGTGGTCTAAAAACCCCAAACCACTTGTATCATCAACCTCTGACCATCATGTTGATGATACTCCCTCAACCAGTGACCCGTTGGTGAAGGGTCAGAAGGGTAAAGTCCTATATCCCTGTTTGATATGCAAGGGTATGCACCGTACTTTCCTTTCTCCAAGCATGGATGAAGCTTCACGGTGGTTGGAATATATTACAAGTCCTCAACAGGTGCTTCCAACAAGTGATAGTAAGTTGTCCCTCGACCCCCCGCTGGTTGACCAAGTGATCAATTTAGTTTCATCTATAATTGATCCCACTCTTCCTTCCGAGAGTGAAGTGATTGAGTCGATGTCATCTCCACTCGATCCCGCTCTTTCATTGAAGAAAGTCCAGATTGAAGCAATCACCAGGACACAATATTCATCTCATTCTTATCTTCCAAGTGAGAGTGAATTGGAAACCGTTGATGTTTTCCTAGTTAGTTCAGGATGTCCTAGGCAAGGGGAAACCCTGTCCATTCCTACAGGACCCCCCCCAAGTACTGAGGTCATTTCCTTTGATTGGAATGGTCTAACAGAATCTTGTCTTCCTTCGAGTATTCCTTTTCAAATATCTATAGGAGTTTCCGATAAAGAAATATTTCGTACGATAGTTGATGAGGGAGCTTCTGTTAGTATTTTATCCTCAACTACTTGGCAAGCTATAGGTTCCCCTCAGCTTGTGCCAGTAACTGACCAGAATTTGGCCTTTAATAGAAGGCCTACTGGACCTTTAGGGATTCTCCCACAGTTACCTGTCACGTTGAGAGGTAAAACTGTTTATGTTGATGTCATGGTTGTCCAAGGTCCTTTAGATTTCAATCTACTCCTTGGACATGATTATGTCTATGCTATGAAAGCCGTCGTGTCCACACTCTTTCGAGTAATGTATTTTCCCTACGATGGGAGGATTGTGACCGTTGATCAACTTTCCTTCGTGACACCCAATCATCGCATGAATGCTAGTCATCAGACTTCCCTGAATGTTTTGCATGTGTTAGTGGTTTCTTCCCCCTGAAGATGGGGGGTACAAGCACGGTTTATGTTATGTTTCAAACTCATTAAAAAATGAAATATCCCCCTCTAAGCATAGTTTACCTTTGATTTCAAGCTTGCATAAAAATGAAACCATCCACTCAAGCATAGTTTTATTCCATTTCAAGCTCATTAAAAAATAAGATGGGCCCCCTCAAGCATAGTTATTGTCTATTTCAAGCTTGTCTAAAAATGAAATAGATATTCCCCTCATCGGTTCGAGTCTCTTGCTAGAGTTAGAAATTGAACTTTCGTTTCATTTGATTCTCGTTTTCCCCCCTTGGTGAACATTTTCATATTAGTAGCCAGGTTGGTAGTTGGGTTAGCAAGCAGCATGTTCAGATGAAATGAAGCTTGCGGGGCATGCCACATGCTGTACCATCAGCAATCATGTTGAGGGAACACCACCATGTAAGCCGATAGCAATCATGCTGGGGGAATTTACCAACCTCTGGGAATCATGTTGGGAAGGAACCCATCAAGGGGCCTTAACCGTGAGCAAAGTTTACCTTTGGCTTCAAGCTCGTTAAAAAATGAAACCAGTAGTTTGAGCACAGATTGGTCTTTGATTCCAAGCTCGTTAAAAAATGGAATAGACCCCCTAAGCATAGTTCGCCTTTGGTTTGAAGCTTGCATGAAAATGATACTAGCTTCACTGAGCAAAGTTCTATTCCTGTGTCAATCTCATTAAAAAATGAAACAACTCTTTTCCCTTTGAGTCAAGTCTTCTTGTAGACTTAGTACCTGAACCTTCTTTTCATCCGCCTATGCCTTAGGCAAATGAAATGAAGCTTGGGGGGCATGTCTTCAACCTCTATAAGTTACGTTGAAGTCAACTTGATCACCTCTCCATATCATGTTAGAACTAAGTCACTTACTTCCAGCAATCATTCTAGGGGCACACACCAACCTCTGGATGCCATGTTGGGAAAAAGTTCACCATTGGGAACGTTGTCGAGCATACTTTACTTTTTAGGTTTCGAGCTCATTAAACTATGAAAATTATCCCGAGCATAGTTCATTTTCTGTTACAAGCTTGTTAAAAAATGAAGCAGATGTCATGAGCATTCTTCCAACCTATCTTCAAGCTCGTTAAAAATAGTAAGATGGCATTTGAGCTTACTTTTCACTTTTTTTCGTGCTCTGGTTGAAACATGAAAAGTGGTTTGAGCTTACTTTTTACTTTTTCGTGCTCTGGTTCAAATATGAAAAATATTTGGAGTACTTTTGATACCATTCTTGTGCTCGTTAAAAATTTGAGTTAAAAAGGTGTGTCTAATGAGTATAGGTTTATCACTTTATCCGGCCTCGCTAGACTTTTTATGGAAAAGGAACTATGCCGAGTTCACCTTTTCCTTTGTCGTACTTGGTCATCAACCATGACAAAGTTGTTCATGGAGTCCTTTTAAGCTCTTTTCAGACTCCCTAAATAGGAAAAGATTGCCAAGCCAACTTGTCGTGTTCACGCTTGTTAAAGTATTTTGAATGGTTGTCTCCCTGGTGATAGTTTACCCCTTTTTCGGACCAGGGGGCACTACTTACGAAAAAGGTATACTCCAGCCAATCATGACTGGAAGAGTCCTCTCCCACATTGTTTTACCCTTTTTCAAGCGATGAGGCTAACTTTACGAAAAAGGACCATTGGAGTCTCCTTTAGTTCTTTTTAGACTCTCTAAACATGAAATGACGCCAAGTTTACCTTCTATGGACTCGTTAAACTCTAACATTGAAGGGCCCATCATGGGATGAACCCAGGTCCTCTCCTAGGTTCAGAAAACATTTGGGATTGGACTCATCTATGAGATGAGCTATACTGAACATCTAGTTACCCTCATCAAGCTTGTTAAAAAACAAGTGAGGTACTCATCAATCATGATGGGGAAAAAAGAAATATTTTATATTACACCTTAATCAGTGGCAGTACCTAGTCGCTTTTGAACATGGCACTCATTTGCATTAGTATACAGTACTTGGATCATCCATTTGTCCTTGAGTCTTACCTACTTCCTGAGTCTTGTCACTCCTTTGAATTATTCGAAGAACGCTTCCATCATCAGTTGCATTAGGAGTTGGTGTCGTACTCATCATGTCAATATTTCCAAGTCATGCCATGTCCATATTCAAGAGATGTTCATTGCTCATTATCTGCAGTCAGTACACCTTCCATCATGGTTGTCTACTCTGAGTTAGTCTCGCATGTCACTATACCATCCGATCTGCTCTACACATCCTTTTTCATGTTTCGTGTCGATGATGGGGGATTCATCATGGCGCTCCTTCGACAAATTCATCCTTGTCGAATTCAACTCATCATCCGAGGATTGAATCTAGAAACCAATCAAGTACCTTGGCCCTGAATGCCTCAATGGCAGGTTACCTCACTTTCGACCTGAGTTTACATCATTGACTCTTTATTGAAAGATTTCATCTCGCGTTCGACTTCAACTCATTTATTCATGCTTGATGATATGTACTATGATACCTTGGGGATCATTGACATTAATGGTGATTTTCCTCGCACTTGTTGACGGTATATCTCAATGATCGATAATCAAGTGGTTTCTACCTTGTTCGACATCAAGACATTTGTAATCACATGGATAGATTCGTATCATTGCAGGTTCATCTTGAAGACCCTGGGAATTCATGTTTTACCCAGGTTGCGATGGAGTTTGTATTGAGTCATGTCACATGGATCGACATTTGTTTTGGTCGTGGTTGTGTTATCATCTCATCATGGATCTACGCTTGTGTCTAGTAGCCATGATTGTGTTCAATCAGTCATTACTACCATGGATCTGCAATGTATTGGTTGGTAGCCATGTTGTATGCCATATGAGACAGTGTACTTAGAGTCATTTGTACTGCAACAGTGTCCTTCGTCCGAAAATCCATTTCCATTCTTTCTGTCAAAGAATTTCACTTGTCCAATATTTCAATAGCTTCATGCTTTCGGGGGCATTCTGTTACACCTAAAATATTACCACCATTAGATTCAGTGTATACATCCTTGAAGTTCCATTGGCTAAGTCATTCACCTAGAAGGGATATCATTGCACTTATGCTAGGTTTTGAGAGGTCGTCGCAGGATGCACTCATGCAACCTGCGACGTCGCACCTTGCTCCACTACAGGGTGCGACGAAGTCAATTAATGGGAAAAAATAGCTTCTTCGAGCTCATTCTCGAAGTCTGCTGACTTGTATCCTTATCCTTGACCTCTTGGGGGAGCTGGCGCTCAGTTCCTAACCTCTTGGAAGGATCTCCTATCTCTCTACTACCATATCTAAACCTACCCTATCCATATCCTATCCACTTAGTCCTATCTAACTGAAGCTCTACCCCTCTCCAAAGGGAGGAAGTCTATAGTGTCTACATGTTGGTGAAATCGTATTGGAGAGATCTCTAACTCATCCATTGATTGACTCTACTTCCTTGGAAGGATATGGAAAATGGCTTGGATGGAGAAGGATTGCAGCGTTAAGCCTTGGTTGTAGTCTATTTTTTACTATGTATTTCCCTATTTTACAGTAATACAAATGCTTTCCACCAATATTGTTTATGTGTGATGATATTGAGTAGTTTACCTGCTTAACTGTTTACTTAGGTCTCTTATTGTATAGATTCTCTTTACTCGTTTATGTTGTTCTTTGTGTCTCAACAGGTGTTGTAGCTGAGATCTGACGACCGCGGGACGGGGAGCGGCATTCAGGAGAAAGGATTGCGAAGTTAAAGGTAATACATCTAGAACTTGATCCTTAATCAGATCTAGGGAAGTCATTTGTAGTCTGTATTATTTGTTCTAGACTCACATTGAGCTAGGGAGATCTGGATACCGTCCACTCGAGTGGATTGTCCGTCAAACAACCAACACTCAACCATGTCGTTTTAAGGTTTCATTGACTTTCGTAATTTAAAAAAAATATAAACTTTACTTTTAAAATTTTGGAAAAACAGCCCCGCACAAGATTTGTCTGTTTCCTATGCCTCTACATATTTTCTTCCTCATAAATTGACAATTTACATAACAAACCGGTGGACTAACATAAACATCTGCATTATGTTTTAGAGAAAAAATAACATACCAATCTTAAAATAATGACATTTTGGGGTGGTTAGACTACTTTTCCATAAATAAAATTTATATATTCCGGAAGGTGATCCGTTTTTCTATGTTTAATTTTTTTACACCTAATTCGAAAAAAATTTGTAGGTACCTTTAATAATTAATTTTAATAATAATATTTTTGTTTTTCCAACATGTCATTGAGACTAGCGTGTCATAATTGGGTATCATTACCTTGCACCAGCCCTTTGAACTAGATTAAATTTTTCAAGAAAGTTCATATTCTTAAAACTTTATAGCTTTGTATTGGCGGTTCAAAAAATATCCCCACCTAAGGATGCACATACATAATTAGTGCTAGTTGAGGAAGGCTCGATAAAATTTTGATGAGACCATTGAGGAAATAAAGGATTATCAAGTCTAGTTTCATCCAACTCTATGTGTAGCAGTCAAAGATGGACAAATCCTATCAAACAAGTCTAATAGGATACAAAACAAACAAAAATATATGTTCATAGAAACACTTGGACCAATGCATATTGATGTCCTGCAAACACGAGACATGGTGGAATTAGCCTCCAAAGAGTATGGTAATGATGAATATTTGATTCTCTAGTATCACAAGACATTAATTATTAAACAAAGACATTAGAAACCCTTTAGCTAAGCTTTAGTTGGTAGCTATAGTGTTATATTTTTTTATTTTTCGAGGAGTATTTTCCAAGGAAGATTAGTTGTCCTTGTCTATCCAAGGAAGCTAGGTTGTAAGCCAAGCCTTGTGAGTTGTAAGCTCACATAGGTAGTCTATTCATGGGCCTTCTCCATTGATATATAAGGAGATCCCTCAAGTGATTTTTCTCAAGACAGGTTAATAGAATCTTTTCAGGGTATCAGAGCAGATACAACCCTGACTCTCTCACGAGAGGGGTTGGGATTCTGCATGCACTTCTTGTTGTTTCAAGAACCAGAACCTTAATTCTATATTGGGGAACTGTTTTCTTGATCTGGAGATTTCATGGCTCATTCAGATCCATTTTTTCTGTTGTATATCGTAGCCTCTCTCACAAGTCCTTTAGTATTGTTTCTTGTCAGTTCCTTTGATTTGTAGATTTCTATGTGTGTAGAATCCTGACAATTTTTGAAGTTGTGAATCTTACCCTACTGTATTGGAGAAAACTCACTATGGATTGGGAATACCACAACAGACAAATGACTACCAGAAATCAACTCAATTCTCAAAACAATGCTATTATAAATGACAATGTTAAGATAATGGAGAAATGTAACCAACCTTGATCCAAACGTTTGATGTAGATCCCCGTTGGAGCTTTCAATCCATGCACTTGAAATCTGCAAGTTAGTCTTGACATCCAATATCCAACAAGTACATATAATATACAAATGACATTAACATTATCAATAACAATGGCCCATAATATCACAAGCAAATGTAACCCAATGTATAATAAATAACATTCACAACATGATGGACGAGAATATGAGTATTTCTATTAATTAACAAGAAGAAGTACAAAGTGATACGACCTCTTGCCGGCAACCAATCTGAACCAAGATCTAGATCAATCCACTTGTGCCTACACCACTTCAATCCTCCATGAATGGCAAACTCAAACTAGATAGGAGTTTGGAAGGTGAACATAAAGGGTTCACAACTACAAGGATCAATGAGTGTAGACTCAAGATAGGGAAAAAATCCACTAGAGTTCTCTTGATATTCTCTTCTTCCCCCGTCCATAAGCCATATGTGCTCAATATATAGTCCTCTCAAGGTAGGTGAAAGGACACATCAAGGCATTACTCAGGAAGATGGAGAGCCAAAGGTCACCCAATGACTGCTTTCTGGGAGTAAAAAGTAATAAATAGTGGTTTTTACCATTTTACTTGATACCTGCGGGCTATAGTGATGCAACTCGTGGGTGTGCCTGCTATAGTGATGCAACAGGAGGGTAGGAATAAAAATAGGGCACAATAGTGTCTCTGAAGGATATAAGTGGATCTGAGTCACTGAAATGGATCCTATAGGCCAAATAATGCTGATGCTCACAGGGTGGAAGATTATGATGTAACATCTACCTGCTTCATTCTCATCTCTATTGGGCGCTAATGCTAGCTGCACAAGACAAGGTCCCCCCTCTCCCTCAATTTGTGTTGGATTTGGTTTTGATGATCGAGGGCTCCGATGTTCAGCTAGGTTCCAAGGGTTTTGATTGAACGACATCATTTGGCTACTCGGATGTGTTGGGATCTTTGCTTTTGTTATCCCACAACCATCCATTAGAGGACACCTTGGTTTTCCTTTTTTGGCTCAACATTTAATCGTAGCTGCCTATGGCTTCTGAGTTGGATTTTATTAATATTCTGCATCCTTTATTTTGAGCAATGATCTGTTCCATGTCACCATATTATAATTTTCTCATTGGAAGATTTTGGCATAGTTGTTTTTGTAGGATTTATTGTAGAGGTTATTGGCATTGTTTTTGCCACAACTTCTCATTGTATCCTTGGAATTCCATACCATTTTGAGGCATTGAAAAGAGCAATTAGCTCTCTTCCCAAAGAGTGACTGCATACCATATTGATTTGGTTCTTTGATATATATGTTTTTTCTCATGAACTCACTGATATGATTCCTGTATTGTAAATGGGTATCTAAAATGGCCTTTTTGTCGGATCCCATATTGAGTATTGTTGTCATGATGGCCTTTTATGGTACCTCTTGTTTTGCGCCTTTGCGTAGTGGATTTTGGGTCACTCATGTAGATAGTTTTTTAAGGGTAACTTGGCATTTGTCTCCTTGTATTTCCTTTGTTCGTAGAGTCTTGGATCTCATCACTTTGGAGTGTTAATTCTTGCTTAGGTTGTTTTTCATCTTTGTTGTCTTTAGCTCATACTCCATACTTTCGCCATCAACCATGACATGCATTGTTGTCATCTTTTCCACTAAGTTTAGCATTGTGGGGGGGTTGTATGTAGTGCTTTCCTTAGGTGATTTTTTTATTTCACCGTGATTGATCGAGATCAAGCATATTCAGAGTGATACTTGTACACAACACCAATTCCTATTTTAACTCGACGGTTGTAGTAGTTAGTTACCCATGTAGTAGGGTGAGATGGATTGGTGTCCATAGGGACACTTAGCATATGGTGTTTTCATTGTTATAAAGATTCATTTTAGAGGATCAATTTATTTTGGGAGTGTGCATTTATCTCTCATTGCCTCAATAGTTTGGATGGCGTGCATTCAATATCCCATGCATTTAGGAATTCAAAATTTGCTACATGGATCTCTACATGTATATTTGATGGTGTTGACAATTTGGAGTTTCCTAGCCTTCTTTATAGTTTCGACCATTCTTCCTGTTTGGATCTTTAGTGTCTATAGGCCTCATTGCTTGTTCGATGGCTAATGGTGTCTGCTTCTATTCGAAGCCTTGTTTGGTTCTTGACCATCACCTATCTATTTGGAGCATTCGTGTGGAGTTGTTAGTGTTTTCCATTTTCGTTCCTCTGCAACCTTTCCACTTCTTCAAAGTTCAACCATGTTCTTTGAGGTTACTTGGATCGAGACTTCTTCATAGTTTTTGTGGATCTCCTGCTCTTTCCATTCACTGTATCATTATGAGATCTTCATCAATTTCAGCTCCAATATTTTTTTCTCGCATGTGTGTTTTTTTATCTTTTGGGGAGGATTTTTTCCCATGAGGTTTTCTCCTTTTATGCATTTATGGGAGTTTGTACATGAGTACCTTATAAGGGCTCGTTGCCGGGACCCATGTTTGTTTTTATTTTCTTTCCTCCCTACATTGCATTTATGGGGCGTGTTAGTTTTTGTATTTTTTGAGGATTCATTTCCAAGGAAGATTGGTTGTCCTTGTATTTCCAAGGAAGCAAAGTTGTAAGCCAAGCCTTGTGAGTTGTAAGCTCATGTAGGTATTCTATTCATGGGCCTTCTCTATTATTATATAAGGAGATCCCTCATGTAATTTTTCTCAAGACAGATTTAATAGAATCTCTACATATAGTTAGAAACACCCAACCTAATTCTAGTAAACATAAGTTTGAGCTAAGGCGCATTGGACATCTTCAATAATTTTTAAAATCTCTTCAAGCATCAATGCCAATTTTCCAAAGATGCCTAGGATGGAATATGCGAAGATGTGGTGAGCTTTCCGAATAAGGGAAAATATTAACGATCTTGTGCATTCGGCTAGGTATATTGAGATCTAGATAAAATTCATATCATATGGGGGAATTGTGATATATACATACATCAAGAGATAGGGGCTCATGACATGGTGTTATTTATATTATCAAAGGTTTAGTGAGGCATTCCAAATATGACATCTAAAAGGAAGATAACAATGGTCAGTTAGGAAGAGGCAAAACTAATTCGATTCCAAAAGGAGATGGTTAACTTGGCTAGAGCTATGAGAGCGGATTATATGGTGAACAAGTTTGAAGAAATAATCATGGACCTATGAAGGTGAAGGAAGCATAGTGGAGAGATGCCCTAAAGTTAAGAGCATTAAAAGATTTGATCATTAGCATGAAGCCATCTCTCACAACCAAGAACAATGTCGAGTGTTAAGGTTCACTTAGTGGCTACCTTGGATTATTTTATTCAATTAGAAGCCCACTGTCTCCTCTTATGTGGCATGGAATTTGAAGCTTGGAACATTCATTACCTCTCTTTGCATCACCCCATCAATGTATATTTCTTCCAGATTGGCGGCCATCTGATCTATTTTGAAGAACCACTTATACACATGATGGATTTACCTTGTTGATCAATATCTTATCAAGTTCATTTATAAAGTGGGATTTTTAAATTCTGAAAAATAAGGTCAATATATTGTAGGTATTGGGAGGGTGTAGAGTATGGAGAGTTTATAGCTATTTGGGAGTATAAAAAGGGAAATCTAGTAAAGATAAGGGATATATAATAAAAATAGAGTTTTTAATTGGAAAGATGTATAGGTGTTTATCAATATCTAGTGAAATTAGAGATATTTTTTAATATTCCATGAATACATGTTATGACACTTGTCCTATACTTATACATTTGCATATATACATTGTGTGTATTTAATTGATATTATTATTGCGAACATTGAAGGTTCCATCAACCTACAAATGTAACATGAAAATTGTAAGCTAAGAAGAAAAATGAATAAGACGAAAAATGTCATTAGGCCAGAAGAATATTGACTAATCCAAAAAATATATGATTTAATGAGTTCCAAAGCTTGGTGCATCAAAAATGATTGGAGAATTTTTGTCTCCAACCTTAAGCCAAAGGGTCCAAGACTTTATTCACCATTCTTCTTCATCTTTTCTTTCCAGCTTTTGAATTCTCTCTTCCAGATCATGTTCTCTTCTCAAAGCCTCTTCTGATATCTCACTACTTTCGATGTCATCTTGCAACCTTCCCAATTCTTCTTTGAGGACACTTTTGTCAAAGATTAAGACTAAGAGGTTTTTGGCCCAGAGCTTGAGAGCACCTTTAATGTCCTTTGGCTTGGAATCCTAGATGTAGCTCGGGGTTCCTTTGATATGAAATTTCCAAGTTTGCTTAATGATATTTAAGACAGGTTCCTCTCTTCTCCAAGTACAGAAAAAATTGAAAGGAATGGGTCCCAAGCTCATAGGAAGAAAGAACTCTAGAAGAATGGGATTATGATCCAAAACGGAAGAGGGAAGGATCTTAGAAGAAGAAATGCTATTTTTTAATAAAAGGAAGGCACTTACCAGGGACCTTTCGATCTTAGCAACAATGTGTCATGGCCCAATTCTTCTATTGTTCCAAGTGTAAACTCATTTCCTTGGTTTGAAATCAGTGAGGTTCCACGAGGTTTGTGACTCCTCTAACTTATCTCCAAAAGGGTCTCTTACCTTCGATCCACCCCTATGTTTTGAAGAGGAGATGGTGGCATTGAAGTCTCTTACCACGCTCTCTAAGGTCATCCAGAGATCTCCAAAAATCTAGCTTCTTGTGATGAAGAATTGGCCCATAAACATTACACAGTTTAATTTTTTCATTTTCCTCGACATCCTCAAGTTCTATCATCATCTAGTTAGGGTTTCTACATTCTATTGAAAAGGAGAACCTCCCCCTATCCCACCAAGTCATAATGCCTGTTGAGTTTCCTGTTGCTCCTACTAAGAGTCCTTATCCATTCTTCCATAACTTCCTCATTGTCTCTTTGTTGTCTTCTTCACACATTTTTGTCTCCTGAACTAGAAGTATTGAGATTTTTTCACTTCTTAGCATATTTCTTAGGGCTCCCAACTTTGGTTTTCCTCCCAACCCCCTACAATTAGAGGAGACAATTTTCATTATTTCCTAGGAATGAGAGGGGTATTATTTTACTCTTGATTCTCATTGGTGCAAGTAGCCTGCTTTCCTGAAGAAAATTTAAGATGTCGATTGAGACAATATTGCTTTCCTTCTGCTTTTTCTTTCTCTGCTTTCTCTTCTCTATGGATTATGTTTGGTTTTCTTCCTTTCTTTCTCGGGGGATCTTTCTTGTCCTTTCTATATTCTGGCATTTATTCCTGTGAAGACTTGGATATTTCCCTTATTATCAAGCCTGAAGTTCCTGATCTTACTTCCATGATTGGATTCTCTGGGAGATTCGAGGTATAGTTTCCTTCTTGACCTATTTCGATAAGCACCGATTGCTCTTCTATTGCCTCCTTTGGAGTTTCTTCCCTTATTTCTCCTTCTTCTTCAAGTTTTGAGACTTAGCTAGCTAAAGCTTGAAATTTTTTCGCAGAGGGTCCTTCTTTAGGCTGAGCAGGGGGGATGGTTCTTCTTTGTAGCATTTCTTCCCTTTTTTGTGACTACATTCCAGTCGCCGTCCTTATTGAGCTCCTCTTCTTGAGCTCTCTTTTTTGCACATTTTTTGGCGAAATGGCCATATTCGTGGAAAAACTTCCATTTGAAAGGGATTTGCTCATAGTCAATTTTTTCTGAAGATGGTTCTAACCATCCATTGAGATTTTTATCTCTTCCAAAAGACCCTTTTCCAAATATAACTCCACACATATTTTGGTGTATAAGAAAAGGGGGGGATTTGGTTAAGCTCTATCTGTGTACTTTTCCAAGGAGTTCCCAATAGCTTTAAGATCCTCGTCCCCCCAACAATGAAGCGGAAGGTGGGGGATATTCACCCAAACTGGGACAACTCACAAAATGTGTTTTTCAGGGTCAAAGGAAGCATTCCATTGATTCAAGTACATGCCTCTTAGGCCCATGAAGTATGGACCATTTCAAAAAATCAGGTCCTTGTCCTCTTTGAACTTAAACATGAAGACAATGAAACCTTTGCCGTAGAAATTTTGGATGACTTTGCCTTTGATCAAAATCCTCCAATATTTGTTAAGCCAGACATCGATTGATTTCGGGGAAGGCCAAAACCCGTGAGCTAGCTTATTAAACCTTTTTCTGAGAGGGCTACAATTTTGTTTTTAGCTGAGGCAAACGAGAGCTTTACTTCAGGAGCCACTGCAAGCTTAACGAACCTAGATTTAGGAGATGGATAGAATTTTTCACCAGTGGATGCAGTAGTAGCAATAGCCCTTTTGTAATGTGCATCAAGGGAGGCAACCTACTCCATCTCAACATCCATAGAAGAGGCCATGGGTGAGGGGAGGAAAGACAACAGATGCAGAAACCATAGGGGAGCAACTCATAATGTAAGAGTCTATCAAAAAGATTGGATATTTCTTTCAAATAAGGAAGTGGGTACCTTCCTAACCTTTTAACTCATCATTAAAATTATCATGGGTCAAACGTAATAAAACCCTCAACCTCATCGAACCAAAACAATGCATTTACAGTTCCGCTTGCACGTGTTGCTTATTTTCATTATTAACCATCTATATGCAAAGTATTTCACAATATTGTATTGTATGCAAACTATCCACTATACTGTTTTGTATGGAAACAAATGCTAGATCTTGTTATTTCTAACAAAAAATTATAAAATCCCGACCTTGATATGTAGAGCAAGAAAAGTGACCAAGAAGAAGGGGGAATCGACTGTTGTGCATGGACTCGATCCTCTTCCCCTATAGCAACAACTGTTATGTAGGGACTCAATCCTCTTCCTTCGCAACCAAATTTTGTGGGGTTCCTTTATAGTAAAGAGTGTAACAATGAGAACCTCAAAATAAGATTAGAATATTTGCGGGTAATCTACTCTTAGCGGTGGAAGCGGTGAAGGATGTGAGTTGAAGGAAGTGGGGAGGAATGAAAAAATAATACTTTGAACAAAGTTTGTAAAGTTTGGATTAAATCCAATCACATAAAATCTAGAGAAAATCCAATGCAAACTAATAGTGGTTAATGAGGCAATGTCAATAATGTCAAATGTTAACTTGGATTGATATGTGTGCATGTCAATGATTTTAAGAATACTAACCTTGTAAATCTAAGCCTCTCTTGTCAACACCGGGATTACAAACATTAAATATATTTCTGAAACTAATATGTTTGTTGTCGGCATTACAATAAGACCCTCTATTACAATAAATGGATTGGAATATTAGACTCCGAAGGGAACAAGCTGATGGACTATGCACGAGGAATAGCAAAAAAGACCAACAATGATGCAGAATGGATTGCGTTACTTCAAGGAATTGACATCGCAAAGGAAAACAACGTCCAGGATCTGGTCGCAATCGGCGACTCTCTCCTTGTGATCAAAGAAGCAAGGGCACTTGCAAAGAATAACCATCAACCCTCCTCCAAATTCCAATTTCATTTCTCTTAAAAGATTAAGAATCTCAACTCCATCTATTTCTATCACATTATGAGAAGCAATAATGAGCAAGCCGACTCCATGGAAAATATCAGAGCTGGCCTAAATTGCAGCATCCTGATAAAAAATGGGCAACAACCGACAATGGAATGGGTTCCTTAATCCCCTCTTCTCAACTCAAGGAATGGGCAATATCAACATTGGAATGGAATTCAAAATCCCCATATTCAAATTGGCCTTGGGCATCAACATTGGAGCGTGCACCTATTAATTGGAATCCTCCCCAACATTTCTCCCACCTAGCTCATGGAACCAAAGGTCAAATTCACAATCTCTTCAAGATTGTATCCCTCAAAATCAAGGAAATTCGACGGCGTCTGCAACTTAGAACCCCCCTCCTAGCATGCGAAAATTCATTGCGCTGCAAACGTCTGGCAGAAAGGCCCTATTTCAATCACTTGGCTAATAACAATCCACAACCATTGCAACTTGGACCGTTCTAGGAAAAAGAATTGGCTTGCAGGTATTCAGCGTTACAAGATGGATAATGGAAGCTCCCCAGGACTATGCCTCCCTGCATTGAAGTGCAAGTAGTGTAAGACGTCAATACAAGTAACCGAGGGCATTGGCTTGAACCAATACATCACTGCATTGGAAGCATTACAGGGGAATGGTCTCAGCGAAAATGAGGACCTCATCAACAAAACAAGGCATGTGTGCCAGCCCAAAGCCATGTAAATCAATAGAGGATGGGTTCCACAGGGTCGTGGAAAATTGGTGAACTAGGCCAGCTTGCCAAATGGTTTCGAGCAAGAAACAAGGAAACTCTAGCACCCGTTGGAAACCAACAACCAGCTCCTTGGCAGCTCTGCACATGCCAGCTCTCTGCAACAGTTGTGTGGAAACATTAGGAAAACTATAGTTGGCAAACTTTGGAATGTGACAGAAGATAATGCAGGTGTGGCAAATCTCGACTCCCCCAGTGGACCAGAAAGTCCTCCCCCTAGTCTTCTCTCTCATCTGCAAGACATTGAAGCTCATGTTGGAGTGCTGAGAGGAGAACAAAAATACCTCAAGAAAACTATCTGTCATCTAGCTACATTTGTTCAAATTGAAATCTATGAGATAAGGAACAACAATAACAAAATGAAAGAGTACTTTGAAGGCATTGCTGGCAGGATGGAGACAATGCACAATTGTCTCAAGATTGTAGAAGCCAAGGTGGATTGTATTTGGACCAGCAAGAGCAATAGCCCGTCGGTAATACTGGGAATGGAGGATAATGTGAATCTGGCCTCAAGCAGCAAGAAAAAGCCTCGTCTCTCAGCAAAGAACTAAATTCTGGTTTTTTTTCTAGTTACTACTTACCTATATGATATTTTTGTAAACAGTTGTTTTAACAGTCAGTGCTCTTCTCTTTTTAAGACATATATGTATCTAAGTTTCCTGCGAAGTGTAAAGACTGGATTCGAGGTGCCCACTTCCCTCCTTTTGATGGGTAAAGTCTTCCCATTTTTTGTATCAGATCTTCCCTTTTTAATATAAATCTTCTTACTCGTTTCTGTAAAAAAAAAAAATGGATTGGAATATTGAATAAAAATATAAAAAATCCAATGTCTAATGTAATACTTTGTAAAAATGATGAAATTTTTTAGTCAATGCACGAAGTAATATCCATTCAACGCAAATCAAACACAATATACATGCATGTTGGCATGCATAACAAGTGATTCCACTTTACTCACATAGTTCACCATTTGGCCTCAGTTGCCTTATGAATTGCCAGGATTTTTACACATAAATCCCCGGGAATAGTTGAAAATCCTGTCAAAGCAAAGGTATAAGCATGAGAGTTATGGTAGCAAATAAAATGGGTCATTCACCATTGGAAGGTAGTCTTGTCATTACCATTATAATAATACTAAGAACTAGTAATATACCCTAAAATTAGAACATACATCAAGTATATCTTGTACTACACTGAACAATAAATGATAATCTTCCCTCAATCTAGGATCATGAAAGGAAGATGGTGAAGACATTGCAACTTTTAGTATGTCAAAAAAATGATCGCAGATGTCTATGTTCACACTACTTGCTCGCACTAGTAGAAAAGTTGAATTGATACTTCGATCTTAGGCATTATAGATATTCAAAATCATTTAAATTTTATTGCATACGAAATTATGTTTAGCATACCCATATGTAATATCCACCCATGCTTTTAAGAAAATTGGAAATATATAGATGGGGCATTAAGCCATGGATATAAATTCATAGATGGTTATGGTATTAGGCTAAGGACAAATACTCACATATGGGAAGGATATTAGGAAAAGGATTGATATTCGTACACAGGTATCCAACCCTGATATTGGAGTTATAATGAATAATCAAAGATTTGTATATGCTTATATTAAGAGATGGGCATATTATACAGAGAAAGGATGGAAATGCAGAGTTGGGTATGCATGAGACCAAGTATGGAAATTTATAGATCGGTATACTTCCAGAAACTTGATAATTAGATTTCACATATTGATTAAATGTGAAAATCTGGTTAACCTATCACTTATACTATGCACATGATGAATATAGAAATATGGTCATGAAACACCCCCTCTATTGTTATAGATGTCAATACAATATAAGAAATCTACTTTGTTCCAAACTATGTCAACATTAGAAGCGACATTCACTTTTGTATGTTTCAACAAATATTTCAAGGTCATATTTTGTTGTTGCATCTGCATCAATATTGTGCAGTGGTTGATATGGTAATTCTTTAACCTTACGAATATAAATGCCTTGGGAAATTGTGTTTCAGTATCACTCTCATTGTTAACCATTTATACGCAAAGTATTTCACAATATTGTATTGTATGCAGAGTATTCCACAATATTGTATTGTATGAAAACAAATTCTAGATCTTGTTATTGCTAACAAAGAATAATAAAATCCCAACCTTGATTTGCAGAGCAAGGAATGAGACCAAGAAGAAGGGGCTAGTAGTTGTTATGTAGGGACTCTATCATCTTCGCTTGTGGTAGTGGCTATTGTGCAGGGACTCGATCATCTTTGATTGCAGTAGTAGCTATTGTGCAGGGACTCGATCCTCTTCCCTTGTAGCTGGATTTTGTGGGGTTCCTTTCTAGTAAGGAGTGTGACAATGGAAACCTCAAAACAGGTTCAAAATATTTGTGGGGAATCTACTATTGGTGGTGAAGGTAGTGAAAGCAGTGGGGAGGAATGGAAAAATACTACTTTGGACAAAGTTTATAAAGTTTGGATAAAATCCAATGCAAACTAATAGCGGTATAATGAGACAATGTCAATAATGTCAAATATTAATTTGAATTGATATACGTGCATGTCAATGACTTTAATAATATTAAATTTGTAAATCCTAACCTATCTTGCCAACATGAGGATTGCAAACATTAAATATCTTTCCAATGCCAAAATGTTCTTCGTCGGCTTTACAATAAGACCCCAAATCTATTAGCCCAAGACAAATTGATTGGAATATTGAAAGAAAATATAAAAAATTGAATGTCTAATGTAATACTTTGTAAAAATGTTGAAAATTTTAGCTAATGCACAGAATAATAGCCATTCAATGCAATGCAAATCGAACACAATATACATGTATGTCGACACATATAATAAAGCTTTTCAAAAAATTTAATGAATGTATATTTTCTTCTATGTATTATTAAACTAGCACATCCACTTAACTTGTGGCTGGTGAACACTAATAGGCCACAAGTTAAGTGTCACAGATAAGTTATATGTTTTTTGTTTTCTTGTTATCCATGCATCAACTAAGAGTTATCTATGCATCATCTACAAGTTATCCATCCATCAGCTACCAATTATTTTTATATTATTTTTTCTTTTATAATTGTTTATTTTGAATTTGGAACGAATGCCATAAAATCAATTTGGACAGTACACTTGTCTCATCCTCGCGCAATCTAGGAAAAGCATAGATGCTAGTCCATCCCAAATTCTAAGATATAAACACCTTGAGACATGTGTGGAGGACCTGTGAGTGGTAAAGTGTACTCTACGTATGTTTCGGACCTCAGAGCTGGGTCCATCTTCAGGAGTGAGAGTGTCTCAATGGAATTAACGGCTTAGGATTATTATAAATAGACTAGAAATATGATCATTATGTATAGTCAATGTCGGCCAAGATCAATGTTTCCGGCTATTTATGACTATAAACACATAACGATGTAATAATTAATGTCCACGAGAACTATTCTAGTGATTAAAAGTCTTAATTTGTGATTGTAAAGATTAAAATTAAGCTATTACAACTTATTTAAAAATATGAAAATGTTTAAAAAATAGATTCATAAAAATAATTATATTTAAATATTTAAAATTACACTATGTTGAAATTTAAAATTATTTTAATATAAAATACTTTACATTTATATATTATATAAAAGATTATAAAATAATGAATATGATATTTTTAAAAGATTATAAGGTAATGAAAATGATATTTAAGAAAATGAGAAATCATTTAAAAATAAAAACTAGACATTGTATGAAAATATTGGACCAAAGAAAATAATGTATAAAGGATGGAGCATGTATGGGATGTTTCTGATTTTCATGAACGTGTAATTTCATTGAGAAAAGGGAATCCATTTCAATTGGATTAATTTAACAAGAATTGAAAATATGCTCTTTATATTTGATATTTAATATTTCGGATTTCAAAGTCAAAGTGAGTTTACCATTAGGGGATTTCACAACAAAGAATGAGATGAGATTCTTTAGTAATGGGCTTTGAAAATCGAAATGTTGGTTATCACAAATAAAAAATAGGTTTTTAATTTTCGTTGAAAGAGTAATTTTATATTTATAAATCTAAATTATAAATATGAATATTTTTTAGATGGTAAAATTTATTATAATTTAATTATCAATCGATATTAAAGATAATTATTATTAACAATTAATAATATAAAAATATGGGTTTACTTATCATCTTTATTAAAAAAAATTATACTATGTGAAATGACCTATTCATTTTTTTTCCACAATAAAAGATCACAACTCAAAAAATTTATAAAAAAACTCTAAACCATATTATTTATTTAACATAAATACCATACACATAGTTCACTGAAGGCCTTACCCACCGTATATCAAACTTAAACTTAGTTTAATGTGAAAACTCCTATCAAATCCATTTCCATGGTAAAATAATTTTAAAGTACTTGGTACAATGTTTATAGCCATGGTGGTTATTTGAGAAAAATGGAACATTTAAGAAAAGTAAATGTACTTCATATTTTAAGGACATAATGTCTAATGAAAATTTAAAAATTGTGTTACTACACATTTTTGTAAAAAGAAAGAATTAGTTTATGAATTATAAACAAGCAAAATAGGCAAAATAGCTAGTCCTGTTTTATAATTATAATTTCAAAAATTATTTAAAAATAATAAATTTATAAAATGTATTAAATAGAATATTAAATTTCAATCAAATTTATAAAAAAATTATTTAATAATAATAGATTTATAATTATTTAACATTATGAAAGTTAAAATAGTTTGACCATACACTCATTAATAAATAAGATATGTATGATAATGATAAACCTAGCATTATTATATATAATAATAATAAATATAATGTTATTATGTTATTTTATTAGGCAAATACTTATTACTTGGCTAGTTCATATCATGAATTCTTACCGAGTATATGATAAAAAATGGAGAAATGCTTAACTTATACTAAGGCTGTACGGTGAATAAGCTGGACTATCCATAGCAAACTCATGACGTGTACATATTCCAGTAGAACTAGGGAAAGAGTCAGCATGTGGTTTATTACTCAGTTATACCCCTTACTATTTAATAAGAGTTCCTGATTCATAGACGATTAGCTAAGTATCATGTGGCTACTTAATAATACCAGGCCATGTAATACTAGTGGTCACCTGCTTAATCTAAGCACTCAAGTTAGTTAACATATGTCGAGGATTAAACTTGCATAATAATATAAAGCTAAGGGTAAAGTGTATTGATCCTCATTATGTATCGTAATTAGAGTTGTGGCTATTCATAAGGCTGTAATAGTACATTATTGTTGCGACCTAAATAAATAGTGATACATTAACTCGACTGCTATTTGGATCATAGGTTTAGTGTATGATGCATATCTTAATTCAAACATATAACAGTAGCACATAATAGAGCCAGCTATAGCGTCAACTTGATCGATATCATAAATGTTATAGCATAGCTGTACAATGAAGCCAGTACATATTAAATGTTTTGAAATGTAATGTATTAAATGAAGCCAGTGTATCCAACATTTTGAAAGCCACTCCACTAAATAAATGTTATAACTCAACACTAGCACATAATGGAACCAGCTATAGCGTCAACTTGATCGATATCATAAATGTTATAGCATAGCTGTACAATGAAGCCAATACATATTAAATGTTTTGAAATGCAATGTATTAAATGAAGCCAGTGTATCCAACATTTTGAAAGCCACTCCACTAAATAAATGTTATAACTCAACACCCAATATGAACCTCGAACCCAGTAAAAAGTTATTGAATGCACTATTTATGCTTTGTGCCAATTTGAGATTTTTTTTTTAAATAAAATATTTTTAAATATTTTTTTAAAAATAATTGTCACCTCCAATCAGGAGTAATTTGTCAAATCAAACCTTGCAACCAATAAGAAAACAATATTTTATAATTTCAAAAATTGAAAATACATTTTATTATTTAAAAAAAATAAAAATTAATAAGTATTTTTTGCGTAACATTATAAAACTACTATTAAATTGATAAAATTAATCAAAAGTTAATTTAGTTTTGACAATTAACCCATTGCTATAATCCCTACATTGGCAAGGACTAATAAAATATTTAATTACATAATTTTATAAAAATATTTAAATTTTATCAAAAACCAATAAAAATTCAAAAATATGTAACTACACGATTTTGCAATTTTGTAAAAAGAATTAAAACATGAGTTATGAATAAAATATTTAATTACATAATTTAAATAAATATATATATATATATATGAACTTGAAAATTTAAAAAAATATAAATATTTTTAATAAAAAATTTAGAATAAATTATATTTCTAATTGTAAATTCAAAATGTATATAAAAATTACTATAATTTAAATTTATGAAAATGATCATAAATAAACTTTTAACTTTGTAAATCATTTGAAAAACAACTTCTAATCCCTGATTTTATCACCCTTGAGAATTGAAATCAACTCCGCGAGGGAAATGTAAAGAGAAAGTAGTTTATGTTGATAGATTCAATTAGAGTTGTTTGATTTCAATTCCACCCTCCAAACCCCACACCCAATAACGTTCGCACAAGCAACAGTTGAGAGTATTAACTTAACTTTGCAGACATGGATTGCATTTGGATTTTGAGACTTGAAATCTGAATGTCCAGTGGAAGTTTAAAATTTTCAAGGAAACAATTTTAAAATTATTAACATTAAAACATTAAAAATATAAATATATTTAGTTTGTGTGAGTTTTTCAACAAATTTTAGAAAAAATAATTTGAACATTTATATATAAAAATACATGAAAATTATTGGACAGATATGTTTTTTCATTAGCCCTTTGCTCTCGCTAAAATCCTGAACTGAAAAAAGAAACAAATTTATAAAATTATTAACATATCAACTATAACCTGTAGATGAGAAGCAAAGGTAAAGACAAAGGTGGAAGCACTTTTGGTTGTATTTATAGTTCCTATTTGATATAGCATCAATTAAGTGTTTTGCACATGTCTTTGCAACAACATCTGGGTACTTCCTTTTATTCGGCTTTACACCAGGCTTTTCCAACTCATTTTTCCATATTTCATGTTTTGCACTATAAGGCTTACCGATGATAGAATTCACTCTTTTTCCCCTTTACACAAGACTAAAAAAACATTTTTTTCTTGTTTTATTTCTCGTCTCCTTCAAGTTTTTGTTGGTAGTAGTTAATTACTTCACTGCCACAAAGTTTGAAAAGTCAATCACTGCTTTGCTGAGTGACCGCCAAAACTTTGAAGACTCAACCACCGCCACACCATTTTGATTTTTTCATGCTGTCAAAGTTTCAAAGGGGCAATGCACCACATTGATGTCTGAAGAAGCAGTTATACAGCCTCTGTCACAACTCATCGAATTATTATTGGAGCGGAGTATTACATTGAAGAGGCATCCACCGACTTGTTTAAGCTCTCCAAATGATCAAAGGGGCAGTGTAGTTTATCAAACTACTGAAGGGTTTTCCATTGTTCCTGTTGCAGCTCATGAAAGGGCAGAGTATTTATTAAATTATGAATAGTCAATTTTGTGAAAGGTCAATCTAATTAATGAGACCGACTTATCTCATGGTGTATATATACCTATGTAATTCTGATTTAGAAGCATAGTGAGGAGTACGAATTTTGAGTTGAATAAAAAACAGAGTTTCAACTTTGTACTTTTGATCCTCTATTCCTCTCTATCTTTATCAGTTTGTAAACTCATGGTTGAATGTTAAAGTTTTTCTTTTTCTATATCATGATCATTTTCTGAGTGTGCATCTTATCTGTGAAGATACTAAATTAGTTTAACTCCCGAAACAAAGTTTTTACTATGTATTTTTATGATGCTCTGTTTTATGAGTTGTAAATTCACCATGGAATATTTAGTTTTGATGTAGCAAGTTAGATTTATGAGTTTGTTGAAACATAGTGTGTTGAAACAGCCTAAGTTTTATGAATGTATGGGAGTTAGAAATTTATGTTAAAGTCATTGTTGAAACTCTATGCCTGTAGCGTGTAGTTTGCTGAAACTCTTGTAAAATTGCTGAAACAATTTCCTGTAGAGTACAGTTTGCTGAAACAGTTGCAGAATTGTTATTTTCTTACTGAAACTCCTCTTGTAGGTGTCAATTTGGGTTTGCAGTGATGTGTAAGTGTTGTTGTTATTGTGTGCAACACTCCCTTGTCTTCCCACAATAGTATCAACTTGTTTGTGAAGTGCGATAGAGTTGTAGCTCCGTCCATCTACGCGTTTGTATGAGTTGAAGCTCACTTCCATTGTGCCTAAATATCCTTCAATTGGTATCAGAGATGAGTGTTTATGATTCTTATCCATTGGTTATGTGTTCCTTTCATCATATGATTGAGTCGTGTGATTGCATGTTGAACCTTTTGTATTTTGTTTGGAGATATTGTTGTTGAGTTTTACTCCATTACCCCTTCCTGCTACGTAGAAAGAGAAGAAGTAACTTCATTTTGCATGTTTAGCTCTGTGTTGGTAAGAGCTCTTGCGCTCCCTCAAATAAAGGTTGAGTCACCATTTAGCAACAGAAGTCTGAATCTGATGTGTCTTGTGTCATCCATATTTTGGTTAAGCCGCTCAAGCTTGGTTGTGGTTTGTGTAGAGAGAAGAGAGGGTTGTAACCCATGGATGAAGTTGATTCTGTGTTTGTGTTCCCTCAGATGGAGGTTGATCGATTACAAGGAAGAAATTCTTCCTAGTTGAGAGCTCCCATATAGTTTAATGGTAGAGTAGTTTGACTCCCACTGTTTTGGAAGTTTGCTTGGTTTGAGTTGAAGCCCTTATGCATGAAAGAGGACCAGGAGGCTATATCCAAGTAATTTTGTTTTAAATTATGTGCAAGTATTTATTTGAAGACAAAGACATGGGGAAAAGCAGAAGGCTTAAACAAATGAAGAAGAATGTTGTTAATGCGAAAGAAGTTGGTTTTTCCATAGCAAATATATTAGGAGAAGCCACCGTGGAACCTGTTGAAGTAGAGGAAGTTGAAGAGAAGTCAGGGGATACTAAAATAGATGAAGCTCAAGAAAAGGGAGAGGATGCATGGAGAAACATCTATTATCCACCGCCATATTTTTCAGGTATAGCATATGAATTTTGGTCAATTATTATGAAAAATTTCTTGCACGTTAGAGGTTTATGGGATTTTGTTAAAGATGGAGTTAAGAAACCCCAGGATGAGGAAAAAGATGCATTTGTCTTGTACTACATCTAGTAAACTCTGGATGATAATATTTTTTTATGTAATTTCCAAAGAAAATACGGCTGGAGAAGCCTAGGAAAGTTTGAAGAAAAAGTTTGATTTAAGGAGGAGATATAAGGTTGAGTCACAGCCTATTAACATTTCAACATATAAGCTTGCAAAAGCAGTAGAAGATAGTCAAATTATTGGTGAATTCCATTGCTATGTTGATATAATAGTGAATGAAAATGATGTTGAAGCTAAAGATGAAGATGAAGTTGATATATCTCGTATAGTAGCAACATAATTTGAAGAAGATGAAATTGATATTGATAAAGATGCTGACGTAATTTTGAATTTGGATGCCACTGAAATGGATTGTGAATATAATGCAATAGTCAACATGCAGAATGTTGATAAAGATGATAAATTCCTCAATTGTAAGGTCAACATAGAAGTATTTGCGCAAGAAGAGTCCTTGAAGTACATGCCCATGAAGGTATTTAAATCATGCATTGAAATTGATGATTGCGGACATGTAGGTACAATGAATCTAGAAGACAACTCCGCAAGTGTTGTAGAAGTCAAAGACAAAGATAGGATTGAAGTAAACTACAGTAGTCATGTTCTAGAAATGAAGAATGTTGCACTTATCTACTTGTTGTGCATGAGGGAGAAAGTAGTCATGACAAAGCTACTTCTGAAAAATACATGCATGAAAATGGTGTATCTGATGATCGGAAAAGTGTTGGTGATGTTTTTGAAGAAGAATCTACAACGATATTGAATGGTGCAGATAAGGATAGAAGTGAGAATACAACTTTTTCTAATAATTTGTTTGTCATTAATTGTGCAGATACAAAGGAAGAAAATGGTGAATTCTTGGCTTGTAAGTCAAATATTGAAGGTGAAGTAATTTCTAGTGTAGTAGTTTGTTCTTTGAATATTCCAGCGATGTCTATTACTGGTGACAACTATGAAGAAGAAGCCAATAAAGCAACCAGTATTGGTAAAATTTCCCATGGAGAAGTAATGGTCAATGATGATCATGATGATGGAATGAAACTACCATATCAACAGTATTTGAGGCAACATCAGAAGCTAAGAAAGATAAAGTGCACTATGTTAAAGTGCTTGAACCTGTTTGTGAGTTTTTTGAAAATATTGATGATTTTAATTTTGTTGAATAATTTGATAAGATTGTTGAAGAATGCACATAACTTGCAGTGATTGAAGCATAAGGAATCTATAATGATGTTGAAAATAAAAAGGTCGTTGATTTGGTGATTGCAGAAGCTGTGATAGAAAAAGAGTTGTATAATGATAGCACTCAAAATGTTGTATGTTTTGCTACAGGCATAGCAGCTGAAATAAGGAATGATGTTCTTGATGAACGGTTGGAATTTTTGGAAGAATGGATTGAAAAGCCAAGATATGATGATAAAGATGTTAGTCTTGTTGCATAATCAGAGATGGAGAATGTTGATTGCCTTGTTGCAGAAGCAAAGGAAGATTTGAATGAAGAGATAGTGACAGCTCTTAGAGAAGTGCAAAATGAAAAGAACTAATATGGTTCACATTATGATAATTTATATAATTTTGACAAAATGTTTGAATGTACAGGTGAGCAACCAATCGAAGATGAAGAAGAATCCACTAAAGATGATATTGGAAATGATGAGTTTGATTTGAATGAAGAAAATTGCAGCAAAGATGAATTGGTTGAAAAAATGGTTGGAAAAATATTCACGTCATGGAGTCCTGAAGAAATCAAGCATTATTATCAATTAATGTGTTTACAGAATGACATTGAACTAATTACACTTGGTGAAGTCAAAGATAGCTTGTGAAATCTTTGTATGCCCATATTACAATATTTAGAGAAAAAGGTTTGGCTTGTAGTCCTTGGCATAAAGGACATTCAAAATTTGAATGTTGGTAAGCAAATTGAAGAACTTTTTGCAGTTGAAGCTAGTTATAATGGATTTGAGGAATCAAATGAAATACTTAAGGTAAAGAAGAAAGTGAAGATGAAGAATCAAATGCATTCTTGGTATAAAGTTTGGTGTTCTATGCCAAGTAATGATGAAGATGAAACTGAGAATGATGTAATTGAAATTATAAATAATGATTGGTTTCCAAAGCCCAAGAAGGTTGAAAGCAATGGTCTTGATGCTGAAGCAAAGGATGAAAAATATAAAGCATTATGTAATCAAGATGATGCTCTCAAAAATAACAAAAAGGAATGTGATACTTGTAATCATCTTTTAAATTTTGTTGAGTATGTAGATTTTGTTGTTTGTGAGCAACCAATTGAAGCTGAGAAGAACAAGTATTGTGGATCTACTGAGAAAAATGAGTATAGATTATTAAGATTCAAAGTCAAAATGGAGAGATGGATGAAGCCTTGAGTGAAGCAAGAGCTGAAGAAGATCAAGGTGAAGATGGAGATAAAACAAAAAACAAAGTTTACATATTTCAAAGTTTGGAGTCGAAAGAAAAAGAAAAGTTGCACTAGTATGTTGCAACAAAGAATGTGAAACAAATTTTTGAGTTGTTTTGATATTGATGTAAGCCTTGCTGAGACTTATACAAGCAGGCACTATAGTTGGAATATTATTTTTTTGTGCTTGTAAAGCTGTAGCTGTTTGTGTTTGAGTCTAGTGTATTTTTGGGTGAAGTAATTAAGGGGGAGAATGTTGGTAGCAGTTAATTAAGTTCACCACCACAAAGCCCGAAAATTCAATCACCGCCCTGCTGAGTGATCGCCAAAACTATGAAGAGTCAACTACCACCACACCATTTTAATTTTTTCATGTTGTCAAAGTTTCAAAGGGGCAGCGCACCACATCGATTTCTAAAGAAACAATTACAACCTCTGTCACAACTAATCGAATTATCATTGGAGCGGAGTATTACATTGAAGATGTATCCACCAACTTGTTTCAACTCTCCGAATGATCAAAAGGGAAGTGTATTTTATCAAATTACTGAAGGGTTGTCCATTGTTCCTGTTGCAGCTCATGAAAGGGAAGAGTATTCATTAAATTATGAACAATCAATTTTGTGAAAGGTCAATCTAATTAATGAGACCGACTGATCTCATGGTGTATATATACCTATGTAATTCTGATTTAGAATCATAGTGAGGAGTACGAATTCTGAGTTGAATAGAAAACAAAGTTTCAACTCTCTACTTTTGATCCTCTATTGCTATCTGTCTTTATGAGTTTGTAAACTCATGGTTGAATGCTTAAGTTTTTATTTTTCTATAACATGATCATTTTCAGAGTGTGTATCTTATCTCTGAAGATACTAAATTAGTTTAACTCCTTAAACATATTTTTTACTCTATATTTTTATGATGCTCTGTTTTATGAGTTGTAAACTCACTATGGAATATTTATTTTTGTTGTAGAAAGTTAGATTTCTGAGTTTGTTGAAACACAGTGTGTTTAAACAACCTAGGTTTTATGAATGTATGGGAGTTAGAAATTTATGTTAAAGTCATTGTTGAAACTCCATGCATGTAGCATGCAGTTTGCTGAAACTCCTGTAGAATTGCAGAAACAATTTCCTGTAGAATACAGTTTGCTGAAACAGTTGCAGAATTGTTATTTTCTTGCTAAAACTCCTCATGTAGGTGTCAATTTGCGTTTGCAGTGATGTGTAAGTGTTGTTGTTACTGTGTGCAACACTCCCCTGTCTTCCCACAGTAGTATCAACTTGTTTGTGAAGTGTGATAGAGTTGTAGCTCTGTCCATCTGCATGTTTGTATGAGCTGAAGGTCACTTCCGCTATGCCTAAATCTCCTTCAGGTTTGAGCATGTTTTTCTAAGTTTGTATTTCCATTTTGGAAAATTGATTTGCCCAATTTTGCGAGCCTCATATTGGATTAAAAACACATAAACCTGATGTGCTTGAGTTTCTTTGTGCTTGTGTTTCTATGTTGGATGGGAAAATGTTAGTAGATTTGTTCTGTTTGATGGCCCAACTGTATTTTGGACACACTATATTTATTCCTCTTAGCGCCTTATTGAGTTGTTTCCTTAGAAATTGCATTGGAGTTTTCTCTTAGTCATTTTAGTTAAATTCTACTATACATCACCTATTGGTAAACAGTGAAATCTACTTACATCTAATAACATTTTTCATAGTACCTATGTAATTCAATTAGGCGTTTGTATTAACAACATGTATTATAGGTTAGCCCCGGGAATACCTAATAGAAATGGACCTTATGTTAGTCAATTCCTTGTATGTTCATAATTTGCAGGCCAGATTGTGACGTTCATTCTAATCTCAAATGTTGTTGTTACTCGTCTTGTTGTAACTTGTACTTACCAAAACAATGTCCTGTAAGAAAGAAATACATGGAAAATCTATGTCGCTAGGCCAGATTTTGACAAATAAAAATCATATCATAAAATTTGCATAAAAATAAAAAATAAAAATACTCAAAAGTCAAACATTAACTAATTGAAAGTCTTCCAAGGCCTTCGACAGGTACTAATAAGACTCTGTCCTACCTGCACCATCAAACTAAATATATTTGATTTTTTTAATGTGATTTTATATTAAGTTAGTTTATTATAATTTTTTATAAACTTAGTTTATTTTATTAATAGAAAGAAGTTTGAAATGTGATTTCATATTAGGTAATTTTTTATTATAGATTTTAGTATGAGGAATTTTATATAGCTTAGCTTATCATCAATAAAAAGGACAAAGGTAAATTTAGTGGGAATATAGTTTGATTGTGATGTTTTCAACTCTACAATGGTGTTGGGGTAACATCTTACTTTAGCATGTTTGAGGTTGCGGATTGGAAATTTTCAAATAAATTATTAATTATATATTAAAAATATTTTTAATTTGTATATGTTTTCGAAATAAAACTATATTTATTAAGATTTTAAGAAAAGTTAAAAGGAAAAATATGGTTGAAATTGATATTCAGAAACAAAGACATTGCAATAATATTGAAAGGTTTAGGAAATTACTTTATAAAATATTCATTCTATCTATATTATTTATAAAAGAATGTGTTAAGCATAATCTCGATATGTGTGAATACTTACTTCATTTGTTATTGTCAATAATGTTTTCAATAGAAGAGTCTACAAAAAGTTCTATTTATGTTTTAGTAGGAAATTGAATGTTAGAATTTCCTCGTGTAAAGACAAGTTCATTAGATTAAATTTTTCAAGGAAGTTCATATTCTTTAAACTTTATAGGTTTGTATTGGCGTTTAAAAAACATCCCCACCTAAGGATGCACGTACATAATTAGTGCTAGTTGAGGAAGGCTCGACAAAAGTTTGATGAGACCGTTGAGGAAATAAAGGATTATCTAGTCTAGTTTCATCCAACTCAAAGTGTAGCAGTCAAAGATGGACAAAGCCCATCAAAAAAGTCTAAGAGGATACAAAACAAACAAAAATATATGTCCATAGAAACACCTCGACCAATGCATATTGATGTCTCGCAAACGTGAGACATAGTGGAATTAGCCTCCAAAGAGTATCGTAACGATGAATCTCTGATTCTCTAGTATCACAAGACATTAATCATTAAGCAAAGTCATATGAAATCCTGAAATCCTTTAGCTAAGCTTTAGTTGGTAGTTATAGTGTTAGAGTTTGTATTTTATGAGGAGTCTTTTCCAAGGAAGATTGGTTGTTCTTGTATTTCCAAGGAAGGTAGGTTGTAAGCCAAGCTTTGTGATTTGTAAGCTCACATAAGTAGTCTATTCATTGGTTTTCTCCATTTTTATATAAGGAGATCCCTCATGCGATTTTCTCAAGATAGATTAATAGAATCTTTTCATGGTATCAGAGCAGATACAACCTTGACTCTCTGGTAAGAGAGAGGCTGTGATTCTACCAGCCCTGCTTGTTGTTTCAAGAACCAAAGCCTTCATTCTAGATTGGGGAACTGTTTTCTTGATCTGGAGATTCCGTGGCTCGTTTAGATCCGTTTTTTATGTTGTAGATCGCAGCCTCTCTCACAAGTCCTTCAGTACTATCTCTTGTCAGTTTCTTTGATTTGTAGATTTATGTGTGTGTAGAATCGTGGCGATTTTTGAAGCTGTGAATCTTACCCTACCTGCTTCATTCTCATCTTTGCTGGGCGATAATGCTTGCTGCACAAGACACGGTTCCCCCTCTTCCTTAGTTTCCGTTGGATTTGGTTTCCATGATCGAGGGCTCCAACATTCAGCAAGGCTCCAAGGGTTTTGATTCGGCGACATCTTTTGGCCGCTCGGATGTGTTGGGATCTTGGCTTTTGTTATCCCACAACCATCCATTAAAGGACACCTTGGTTTTCCTTTGTTGGCCCGGCATTTGATTGCAGCTGCCTATGGCTTCTGAGTTGGATTTTATGCATATTCTGCATACTTTATTTTTAGTAGTGATATGTTCCATATCACCATGTTATAATTTGCTCGTTGGAGCCTTTTGGCATAGCTGTTTTTTCCAGATTTATTGTAGAGATTATTGGCATTGTTTTTGCCATAACTTCTCATTGTAGCCTTGGAAGTCCATACCATTTTGAGGTGTTGCAAAGATCAATTAGCTCTCTTCCCAAAGAGTGATGGCACACCATATTGATTCGGTTCTTTGAGATATATGTTTTTCTCATGAAATCATTGATATGATTCCTCTATTTTAAATAGGTATCTAAAATGGCCTTTTGTCGGATCCCATATTGAGGATTGTTGTCATGATGGCTTTTTATGGTACCTCTTGTTTTGCACCTTTGCGTACTGGATTTTAGTTCACTCATGGAGATAGTTTTTTTAGGGTAACATGGCATTTGTCTCCTTGTATTGCCTTTGTTCGTAGTGTCTTAGATATCGTCACTTAGCAGTGTTTCTTGCTTAGGTTGTTTTTCGTCTTTGTTGTCTTTATCTCGTATTCCATACTTTCGCCATCAACTGTGAAATGCATTGTCATTATCTTTTCCACTAAGTTCAACATTGTGGGGGGGTTGTATGCAATGCTTTCCTCAAGTGTTTTTTTTATTTCACCATGATTGATCAAGATCAAGCATATTCAGAGTGAGCCTTGTAGACAACACCAATTCCTATTTTGACTCGACGGTTGCAGCGGCTAGTTACCCATGTAGTCCATTGAGATGGATTGGCGTCCATAGGGACACTCAACGTATGATGTTTTCCCTGTTACCAGGATTCATTCTAGAGGATCAACTTATTTTGGGAGTGTGCATTTAGCTCGAGCGTTGGCTCAATAATTTGGATGGTGTGCATTCAATATCCCATGCATTTAGGAATTCGAAATTTGCTACATGTATCTCTAGATGTATCTTTGATGGCGTTGATAGTTTGGAGTTTCATGGCCCTCTTTATAGTTTCAACCATTCTTCCTGTTTGGATCTTTTAGTGTCTACGAGCCTCATTGCTTGATCGATGGTTGATGGTGTCCGCTTCTATTTGAAGCCTTGTTTGGTTCTTGACCAACACCTATTTCTTTGTAGCATTCGTGTGGAGTTGTTAGCGTTTTCCATTTTCGTTCCTTTGCAACCTTTCCAATTCTTAAAGGTTCAACCATGTTCTTTGAGGTTACTTGGATCAAGATTTTTTCATAGTTTTTGTGGATCTCCTGCTCTTGCCATTCACTGTATCCTTGTGAGCTCTTCATCAGTTTCAACTCCAATGTTTTTACCGTCATGTGTGTTTTTATCTCTTTTGGGGAGGATTTTTTCCCATGAGGTTTTCTCCTTTTCTCCATTTATGAGAGTTTGTACATGAGTACCTTATGAGGCCTCATTGTCGGGACTCATTTTTTTTTTTTCTTTTCTTTCATCCCTACGTTTCACTTATGGGGTGTGTTAGTTTTTGTATATTTCGAGGATTCATTTCCAAGGAAGATTGGTTGTCATTGTCTTTCCAAGGAAGCTAGGTTGTAAGCCAAGCCTTGTGAGTTGTAAGCTCATGTAGGTACTCTATTCATGGTCTTTCTCTATTGCTATATAAGAAGAGCCCTCATGTAATTTTTCTCAAGACAGATTTAATATAATCTCTACATATAGTTAGAAACAACCAACCTAATTCTAGTTAACGCAAGTTTGCGCTAAGGCACATTGGACATCTTCAACAAGCTTTAAAATCACTTCAAGCACCAATGCCAATTTTCCAAAGATGCCTAGGTTGGAATATGCGATGATGTGGTGAGCTTGCCGGATAAGGGAAAATCTTAACGAACTTGTGCATTCAGCTAAGTATATTGAGATCTAGATAAACTTCATATTGTATGGGAGAATTGTGATGTATACATACATCAAGAGATAGGGGTTCATGATATGGTGTTATTTATATTATCAAAGGTTTTGTGAGGCATTCCAGATATGACGTCTAAAAGGAAGATATCAGTGGTGAGTTAGGAAGAGGAAAAACTAAGTCGATTCCAAAAGGAGATGGTTAACTTGGTAGAGCTATGAGAGCGGATTATATGGTGAACAAGTTTGAAGAAATAATCACAAACCTATGAAGGTGAAGGAAGCATAGTGGAGAGATGCCCTAAACTTAAGAGCATTAAAAGATTTGATCATTAGCATGAAGCCATCTCTCACAACCAAGAACAATGTCGAGTGTTGAGGTTCAATTAATGGCTACCTTGGATTATTTTATTCAATTAGAAGCCCACTGCCTCCTCTTATGTGGCATGGAATTTGAAGCTTGAAACATTCATTACTTCTCTTTGCATCACCCCATCAGTGTATATTTCTTCCAGATTGGCGATCATCTGATCTATTTTGAAGTACCACTTATAAACATGATGGATTTACCTTGTTGATCAATATCTGATCAAGCTCATTCATAAAGTGGGGTTTTTAAATTCTGAAAAATAAGGTCAATATATTGTAGTTATTGGGAGGGTGTAGAGTATGGAGAGTTTATAGCTACTTGGGGGGTATAAAAAGGGAACTCTAGTAAAGATAGGGAATATATAAAAAAAAAATAGAGTTTTTTAATTGGAGATATGTATAGTGATAAAACAACACCTTGGTGTTGGTTGTTGTAGTAGGAAATGGACCTCTGCAACTGACCTAAGGGAGGGTTCTTCTTCTCCTTTATGTCCAAATTCCAGCCAAGTGATATTGTAGGTGGATTCCAAATGATGAAGGAAAATTGGTAATGGATCTCTTTCACTTTCATTAGAGATGTTGGTGATCAACATCTAGTGAAATTAGAGATATTCTTTAATATTTCATGAATGCATACTATAACACTTGTCCTCTACTTATACATTTGCATATTTACACCTATATACACTGTGTGTGTATTTCATTGATATTATTATTGCAAACATGTAAGGTTACATAACCTGCAAATGTAACCTGAAAATGGTAAGCTAAGAAGAATACCTATATGCTACTCGCCACACTAAACACTAAAGAATGTTAAAATAGAAGGATGTGTGGAATGCCTACATGTTGCTCATCACGCTAAACAGTGAGGATACGATCTAAACTACTGAGGGAGAGGTTAATTAATATGGTTACACACCATTCAAAGCAATTTGATGAGCTGAATATTGCACCAAAACACAAGTATATGTTAGGATATCTATCTTCATAAAGTTGGTTAAAAAATATTAAAGTTTGTCAATCCGAAAAGTATTAGATAAGGGTTAAAAAGTATCCTTAAAAAAAGAGAAGCGTGAAAAAGTATCTAAGTGCTTCGGTGTGATTGATAGGAATTCCTGAAATATCTATCTCTGAATAAGACCAAAAATATCATTAGGTCAGAAGAATATTGACTAATCCGATGATTTAATGTGTGGACAGCTCCAAAGCATGGCGCATCGAAAATGAGTGAAGAATTTTTTAAGCCCTTCAATCCCTGAAATATCTATCTCTGAATAAGACCAAAAATATCATTAGGTCAGAAGAATATTGACTAATCCGATGATTTAATGTGTGGACAGCTCCAAAGCATGGCGCATCGAAAATGAGTGAAGAATTTTTTAAGCCCTTCAATCTCTAAGTCAAGTATTGACGTTACTTTAAAGCTGAATCATCGAATGCGACTAGGTCATTGGGAGCCGGTTGTGCTCCCAATTTCCAAATTTCACTATCCAAGATTCTTTAAAATATGAAAAATATAAAATAAAATATGGAAAGTGATGTAAAAGAGTAGATATCCATTGAATAAAAAAAGGTAAAATATGCAAGTTGACGTAGGTAGAAGATTAGATATTGGGTGTCTTTATTTTGAACAATTTACAGAATGTATGTAGTAGGATAATCACAATATATAGTATCACATAGCTATTGGGCCATCTTTATTTCGATTACTGATTCTTTTTATCTAATGGGCATGTAGCAAGGTCAATTTGGCTTTGAACAATTTACAGAATGCAGTAGGATAATCATAACATATATACAGTAAGAAATAGTCATTGGGCCATCCTTATCTGGATTGCTGATTCTCTCTATCCAGCGGACATGGAGCAAGGTCAATTTGACCTTGAACAATTTACAGAATGCAGTAGGATAATCACAACATATATACAGTAAGACATAGGCATTGGGCCATCCTTAACTTGATTACTGATTCTCTCCATCCAACAGGCATGGAATACCCTGTTTTTTCAATATAACTATTACTTTCACATATATCTATTTCATCGTACCTATGTAATTCAACATATGGAACACCCTGTTTGTTCAATATAACTATTAATTTTTTCATAGTACCTATGTAATTCAATTAGGCGTTTGTATTAACAATGTGTATTATAGATTAGCCCCTCGAATACCTAATAGAAATGGACCTTATGTTAGTCAATTCCTTTGTATGTTCATAATTTGCAGGCCAGATTGTGACGTTCATTCTAATCTCAAATGTTGTTGTTACTCGTCTTGTTGTAACTTGTTGTACTTACCAAAACAATGTCTTGTATGAAAGAAATACATGGAAAATCTATGTCGCTAGGCCAGATTTTGACAAATAAAAATCATATCATAAACTTTGCATAAAAATAAAAAATAAAAATACTCAAAAGTCAAACATTAACTAATTGAAAGTCTTCCAAGGCCTTCGACCGGTACTAATAAGACTCTGTCCTACCTACACCATCAAACTAAATATATTTGATTTTTTTAATGTGATTTTATATTAAGTTAATTTATTATAATTTTTTATAAACTTAGTTTATTTTATTAATAGAAAGAAGTTTGAAATGTGATTTCATATTAGGTAATTTTTTATTATAGATTTTAGTATGAGGAATTTTATATAGCTTAGCTTATCATCAGTAAAAAGGACAAAGGTACATTTAGTGGGAATATAGTTTGATTGTGATGTTTTCAACTCTACCATGGTGTTGGGGTAACATCTTATCTTAGCATGTTCGAGGTTGTGGATTGGAGATTTTCAAATAAATTATTAATTATATATTAAAAACATTTTTAATTTGTATATGTTTTTGAAATAAAATTATATTTATTAAGATTTTAAGAAAAGCTAAAGGGAAAAATATGATTGAAATTGATATTCAGAAACAAAGACATTGCAATAATATTGAGAGGTTTAGAAAATTACTTTATAAAATATAAATTACATAAATGTAAATATTCATTCCATCTAAATTATTTATAACAAATTGTATTAAGCATAATCTCTATATGTGTGAATATTTACTCCATTGTTATTGTAAATAATGTTTTCAATAGAAGAGTCTACAAAAAGTTATATTTATGTTTTAGTAGGAAATTGAATGTTAGATAGAATTTCCTCGAGTAAAGACAAGTTCACTAGATTAAATTTTTCAAGGAAGTTCATATTCTTAAAACTTTATAGGTTTGTATTGGTGTTTCAAAAAATATCCCCACCTAAGGATGCACGTACATAATTAGTGCTAGTTGAGGAAGGCTCGACAAAATTTTGATGAGACCATTGAGGAAATAAAGGATTATCAAATCTAGTTTCATCCAACTCTAAGTGTAGCAGTCAAAGATGGACAAAGCCCATCAAACCAGTCTAAGAGGATACAAAACAAACAAAAATATATGTCCATAGAAACACCTCGACCAATGCATATTGATGTCTCGCAAACATGAGACATAGTGGAATTAGCCTCCAAAGAGTATCGTAACGATGAATCTCTGATTCTCTAGTATCACAAGACATTAATCATTAAGCAAAATCATTAGAAACCCTTTAGCTAAGTTTTAGTTGGTAGTTATAGTGTTAGAGTTTGTATTTTATGAGGAGTCTTTTCCAAGGAAGATTGGTTGTCCTTGTCTTTCTAAGGAAGCTAGGTTGTAAGCCAAGTTTTGTGATTTGTAAATTACAATAGGTAGTCTATTCATGGGCCTTCTCCATTTTTATATAAGGAAATCCCTCATGCAATTTTCTCAAGACAGATTAATAAAATCTTTTCATGGTATCAAAGCAGATACAACCCTAACTCTCTCGTGAGAGAGAGGCTGTGATTCTGCCAGCCCTGCTTGTTGTTTCAAGAACCAAAGCCTTCATTCTAGATTGGGGAACTGTTTTCTTGATCTGGAGATTCCGTGGCTCGTTTAGATCCATTTTTTCTGTTGTAGATCGCAGCCTCTCTCACAAGTCCTTCAGTACTATCTCTTGTCAGTTTCTTTGATTTGTAGATTTATGTGTGTAGAATCGTGGCAATTTTTGAAGCTGTGAATCTTACCCTACCTGCTTCATTCTCATCTTTGCTGGGCGATAATGCTTGCTGCACAAGACACGGTTCCCCCTCTCCCTTAGTTTCTGTTGGATTTCGTTTCCATGATCGAGGGCTCCGACATTCAGCTAGGCTCCAAGGGTTTTGATTCGGCAACATATTTTGGCCGCTTGGATGTGTTGGGATCTTGGCTTTTGCTATTCCACAACCATCCATTAAAGTACACCTTGGTTTTCCTTTTTTTGCCCGGCATTTGATTGCAGCTGCCTATGGCTTCTGAGTCCATACCATTTTGAGGTGTTGCAAAGATCAATTAGCTCTCTTCCCAAAGAGTGATGGCACACCATATTGATTAGGTTCTTTGAGATATATGTTTTTCTCATGAAATCACTGATATGATTCTTCTATTTTAAATGGGTATCTAAAATGGCCTTTGTCGGATCCCATATTGAGGATTGTTGTCATGATGGCCTTTTATGGTACCTCTTGTTTTGCACCTTTGCGTACTGGATTCTGGTTCACTCGTGGAGATAGTTTTTTTAGGGTAACATTGCATTTGGCTCCTTGTATTGCCTTTGTTCGTAGTGTCTTAGATATCGTCACTTTGGAGTGTTTCTTGCTTAGGTTGTTTTTCGTCTTTGTTGTCTTTATCTCGTACTCCATACTTTCGCCATCAACTGTGAAATGCATTGTCGTTATCTTTTCCACTAAGTTCAACATTGTGGGGGGGTTGTATGCAATGCTTTCCTCAAGTGTTTTTTTTATTTCACCATGATTGATCGAGATCAAGCATATTTAGAGTGAACCTTGTACACAACACCAATTCTTGTTTTGACTCGGTAGTTGCAGCGGCTAGTTACTCATGTAGTCCGGTGAGATGGATTGGCATCCATAGAGACACTCAACGTATGATGTTTTCCCTGTTACCAGGATTCATTCTAGAGGATCAATTTATTTTGGGAGTGTGCATTTAGCTCTCGTTGCCTCAATAATTTGGATGGTGTGCATTCAATATCCCATGCATTCATGAATTCAAATTTTGCTACATGTATCTCTACATGTATCTTTGATGGCGTTGACAGTTTGGATTTTCATGGTCCTCTTTATAGTTTCGACCATTCTTCATGTTTGGATCTTTTAGTGTCTACGAGCCTCATTGTATGATAGATGGTTGATAGTGTCCACTTCTATTTGAAGCCTTGTTTGGTTCTTGACCAACACCTATTTCTTTGGAGCATTCGTGTGGAGTTGTTAGCGTTTTCCATTTTCGTGCCTTTGCAACCTTTCCACTTCTTCAAGGTTCAACCGTGTTCTTTGAGGTTACTTGGATTGAGACTTTTTCATAGTTTTTGCGGATCTCCTGCTCTTGCCATTCACTGTATCATTGTGAGCTCTTCATCAGTTTCAACTCCAATGTTTTTCCCAGCATGTGTGTTTTTATCTCTTTTGTGGAGGATTTTTTCCCATGAGGTTTTCTCCTTTTCTCCATTTATGAGAGTTTGTACATGAGTACCTCATGAGGCCTCATTGTCGGGACTCATCTTTTTTTCTTTTCTTTCATCCCTACATTTCACTTATGTGGTGTGTTAGTTTTTGTATTTTTCGAGGACTCATTTCCAAGGAAGATTGGTTGTCCTTGTCTTTCCAAGGAAGCTAGGTTGTAAGCCAAGCCTTGTGAGTTGTAAGCTCATGTAGGTAGTCTATTCATGGTCTTTCTCTATTTCTATATAAGGAGATCCCTCATGCAATTTTTCTCAAGACAGATTTAATATAATCTCTACATATAGTTAGAAACACCCAACCTAATTCTAGTTAACATAAGTTTGAGCTAAGGCACATTGGACATCTTCAACAATTTTTAAAATCACTTCAAGCACCAATGCCAATTTTCCAAAGATTCCTAGGTTGGAATATGCAAAGATGTGGTCAGCTTGCCGGATAAGGGAAAATCTTAACGAACTTGTGCATTCAGCTAAGTATATTGAGATCTAGATAAACTTCATATTGTATGGGAGAATTGTGATGTATACATACATCAAGAAATAGGGGCTCATGATATGGTGTTATTTATATTATCAAAGGTTTTGTGAGGCATTCCAGATATGACGTCTAAAAGGAAGATATCACTGATGAGTCAGGAAGAGGAAAAACTAAGTCGATTCCAAAAGGAGATGGTTAACTTGGTATAGCTATGAGAGCGGATTATATGGTGAACAAGTTTGAAGAAATAATCACAGACCTACAAGGGTGAAGGAAGCATAGTGGAGAGATGCCCTAAAGTTAAGAGCATTAAAAGATTTGATCATTAGCATGAAGCCATCTCTCACAACCAAGAACAATGTCGAGTATTGAGGTTCAATTAATGGCTACCTTGGATTATTTTATTCAATTAGAAGCCCACTACCTCCTCTTATGTGGCATGGAATTTGAAGCTTGGAACATTCATTACTTCTCTTTGCATCACCACATCAATGTATATTTCTTCTAGATTGGTGGCCATCTGATCTATTTTGAAGAACCACTTATAAACATGATGGATTTACCTTGTCGATCAATATCTTATCGAGCTCATTCATAAAGTGGGGTTTTTAAATTCTGAAAAATAAGGTCAATAAATTGTAGTTATTGGGAGGGTATAAAGTATGGAGAGTTTATAGCTATTTGGGGGGTATAAAAAGGGAAATCTAGTAAAGAGAGGGAATATATAAAAAAAAAATAGAGTTTTTTAATTGGAAAGATGTATAGTGATAAAACAACACCTTGGTGTTGGTTGTTGTAGTAGGAAATGGGTGTTAGTTGTAGTAGGAAATGGACCTCTGTAGCTGACCTAAGGGAGGGTTCTTCTTCTCCTTTATGTCCAAATTCCATCCAAGTGATATTGTAGGTTGATACCAAATGGTGAAAGAAAATTGGTAATGGATCTCTCTCACTTTTATTAGAAATATTTGTGATCAATATCTAGTGAAATTAGAGGTATTCTTTAATATTCCATAAATACATACTATAACACTTGTCCTATACTTATGGGTCAGTGCAAGCTAATGAAGGTCACTTTTGGCGCGTTAGATGCAATAGAAAACTGAAAAAGCAGGCATACGTCAACTTACTTGGATTTTTTGAGCTACTTACGCAAAATATCTTGCATTGAGTAAAAAAGATGAAATGTAGGAAATTGAATCATGTTTCCGAATATATAACTTTTATGTATTGAAAATTTGCATAGCTATGTCAAGTTTCATTTTTCCTAATAGACACTTTTTATTTTTCAGGCAAATGATAAGGTATATGTTTTTGTGGGTAGAGCCTTTGGGGGCTTAAATGATGGAATCAAACTACAAAAATTGGCATGCATGTAGAGAACACATAGCACTTGTGCGCCATTATTTTTCGAAAATTAAATTAGTAATTTTATAATTTTTTTATAATTGTCTAAGTGATCAAACCTCGAAAATAGTACCTCTTTTGTGGGTAGAGCCTTTGAAGGTCTTAATGCTAAAATCTTGAAATGGGTTTTTCATAGAACGTGGAGGTTAGTGTCCTCTTGTGCACCATACAATTTTTATTAAATGATTGAGAATTGAAAAAGTTATGGAAGAAACACTAACAGTGTGTTTCATGAGTTAAGGAGGTAGGACAAAAAAGAAATTGAAAGAAAATAGGAAAAATTAATATTTCAAAATAAAAGTTACATATTTGGAATCTGCAAAAAAAATGCTATTTGTGTGTAAGATTTCGTCAAAATTGACTCTGTGTAGCATATTGTAACGAGTGGCTAAGCACAGGCTTCTCCAGAAACTGGAAGAAATACCCAATTAGCTTTGGTTTTTCATTAACATAGCACAGGTTTGGATTTACCGAAGCAAACTCCAAAGCATACACATAGGATTATTGTTGACATGTGAGCATGTGACTCGGCCTGGTTTAGGCTCTACAAAACATGAGCGCGTTCTGTTTAAATTCAAAAATATTGCCGCGCTTTTAGATGTACATAACGCGTACGCATTATATAACTACATAACGCATACTTGTTATATAACTACATAACACGTACGCGTTATATAGTTAAAAAATACGCTCGCGTTATGCAAATCATAAAATACATGTTTAATACTTTAGAAAGAGGGGGTGTGGAAGACTCAAGGGAATTTTTGTTTAATATTTGAGAATGGGTGGGGAAGGGTCAAGGGAATCTATGGTTAATATTTAATAGGGGTGGGAAAGGGTCAAGGGCTTAGAAGGATGTTGGAAGCTTGAGTGGGGAGAGATGAAGGGAATGAGAACATGATGGGCTACAGGGGGTGAAGGGAAGTGGAGCTTGAGAGCACTATTAGGAGTAGAATAGGTTCTGAAGAGGTATAGGGTTAGAAGTTGAAAGTGAGACTTGAGTGACAAGGGGGAATGGATGGAAGCAAGGGGGATGTGAGAGAGAAATAAAGAATACAAGGGGGGGTGGAGACATAGAACGAGGGAGGGAGAGGGACAATGGGGAGGAATGGATTTGGAGGGAGTGAGAGATAGATGGGGATAGAATGAAATAAAGAGATAGGAAGGGAGGGACAGAAAGTGTTGGTGGAAGACATGCAGGGAATGGTGGTGATGGAGAGAGAGAGAGAGAGAGAGAGAGAGAGAGAGAGAATATGAGAGGAGGGGGAAGGGACATAAAGTGTGTGAGAGAGAGGGAGTGATGGAGAGATTAGGATAGGTTGAGGGAAAGATAACATGAGGGAGGGATAGAAGGTGAGAGAGAGACAGGCGATGAGAGAGGGAGGGAGAGAAGGTAGGGTGAGGGATGGAGGGAGAAAGGTGGAGATAGATATGGATGGAGGGGGGATGGGTTTGAGAATGGAAAGTGACATAACGTGTGTGTATGTGTGTGTGTTTGAGAGAGAGAGAGAGAGAGAGAGAGAGAGAGAGAGAGATTGATGGTTGGGGAGAGAGAGACTCGAGGGAGTTGCGAGCATCATATTCTCCATCAGCATCATATTCTTCATCATCATCATCTTCATGACCATCATCGTCATCATCAACATCTTCATCATCATCACCATCATCATCATCATCATCATATTCCTCATCAAATCAACATCTCCATCATCATCATCATCATCTTCTGAACATCATCATGATCATCATCTAAACATCACCATCACCATCAACATCTTCATCATCATCACCATCACCATCATCATCAAAATCTTCATCGTCATCACCATCACCATCACCATCACCATCTTCATCATCATTGTCATCTCTAGGTTCCCCATCAACATCAACATCTCCATCATCATCATCTTCTTCATCATCATCATCTTCATCACCATCATCATCATCATCAACATCTTCATCATCATCACCATCATCATCATCATCTTCCTTGAATCAAATCAACATCTACATCATGTCACCATCATCTTCATCATCATCATCATCATCATCATTTGAACATCACCATCACCATCACCATCATCATCAACATCTTCATCATCATTACCATCACCATCATCATCAACATCTTCATCGTCATCACCATCATCATCATCATCATTGGAATTTGTAGGTTCCTCATCAACATCTCCATCATCATCATCTTTTCCATCATGATCATCTTCATCACCATCATCATCAGCATCAACATCTTCATCATCATCACCATAATCATCATCTTCATCGTCATCAGATCAACATCTCCATCATCATCATCTTCTTCATCATCTCCACCATCATCATCATCATCATCATCTTCACTTCCATCTCCATCATCTTCAACATCTCCATCATCATCACCATCACCATCATCATCATCTTCATGACCATAAACATCTTCATCATCATTGTCATCTCCCCCTTCCTCATCAACATCTCCATCATCATCATCATCATCATCACCATCTAAACATCACCATCACCATCATCGTCAACATCTTCATCATCATCACCATCAATATCATCATCATCATCATCACCATCAGCATCATCATCAAAATCTTCATCATCATCACCATCACCATCTTCATCATCATTGTCATCTCTAAGTTCCCCATCAACACATCTCCATCATCATCATCTTCTTCATCATCATCATCTTCATCACCATCATCATCATCATCAACATATTCATCATCATCACCATCATCATCGTCATCTTCCTCATCAGATCAACATCTCCATCATGTCACCATCATCTTCATCATCATCATCATCATCATCATCATTACCAAAACCATCATCATCAACATCTTCATCGTCATCACCATCATCATTGGCATCTGTAGGTTCCTCATCAACATTTCCATCATCATCATCTTCATCACCATCATCATCATCATCATTGGCATCTGTAGGTTCCTCATCAACATATCCATCATCATCATCTTCTCCATCATCATCACCATCATCACCGTCATGATCTTCTGAACATCATCATGATCATCATCTAAACATCACCATCACCATCATCGTCAATATCTTCATCATCATCACCACCAGCATCATCATCAAAATCTTCATCGTCATCACCATCACCATCACCATCACCATCATCATCATCATTGTCATCTCTAGGTTCCCCATCAACACAACATCTCCATCATCATCATCTTCTTCATCATCATCATATTCAACACCATCATCATCATCATCAACATCTTCATCATCATCACCATCATCATCATCATCTTCCTCATCAGATCAACATATCCATCATGTCACCATCATCATCATCATCCGAACATCACCATTACCATCACCATCATCATCAACATCTTCATCATCATTACCAGCACCATCATCATCAACATCTTCATCTTCATCATCATCATCATTGGCATCTGTAGGTTCCTCATCAACATCTCCATCATCATCATCTTCATCACCATCATTATCATCATCATTGGCATATGCAGGTTCCTCATCAACATATCCATCATCGTCATCTTCTCCATCATCATCACCATCATCACCATCATGATCTTCTGAACATCATCATGATCATCATCTAAACATCACCATCACCATCATCGTCAACATCTTCATCATCATCACCATCGGCATCATCATCAAAATCTTCATCGTCATCACCATCACCATCACCATCACCATCTTCATCATCATTGTCATCTCTAGGTTCCCCATCAACAGAACATCTCCATCATCATCATCTTCTTCATCATCAACATCTTCATCATCATCACCATCATCATCATCATCTTCCTCATCAGATCAACATCTCCATCATGTCAACATCATCTTCATCATCATCATCATCATCGTCATCATCATCATCTGAACATCACCATCACCATCATCATCAACATCTTCATCATCATCACCATCATCTTCATCAACATCATCATCTTTATCATCTTCATCTGCATCATGATCATCTTCATTGTCATCACCCTCCTCCTCCTCATCATCTTTATCATCTTCATCTACATCATGATCATCTTCATTGTCATCACCCTCCTCCTCCTCCTCATCTGGTGCACTTATGCACTTAGGGATTAATGTTTAGAATAGGGTCTAAAGGCCTTTATGGGGGAGGGGCTATAGGAACAAGGTAAGACAGAGAGGGCAGGGGGGAGGGATAAAGGCGTAGAGCGTTAGTGATTAAGGGAGAAGAAGGGAGAGAGTGCTATAGGGAGGGATAATGACGAAGATAAAGAGAAGGTGGAGAGATGGAGAGTGGGATGGTAGAGACATGGCTGGAGTAAGGGAGAGAAAGAAACATGAAAGAAACATGAAAGAAACATGTAGGGAGGGATGTAGGGAGAATGAGGGACAGATATTTAGAAAGAGATAGGGGGTATCTAGGGATTATTGGGAGAGAGCTAGGGCGTATTAAACCATACAAAACATTTGTCCCCACACTAAAAACATTCGTTTTGTATGTAACCATATAAATTATTAGTTTTATTTTGATTTTGTTCGTTGCCCTAGCCGTGCACCTAACCTATTTATTGTGCTTGACAATATCACGTACGCGTTTTTGCACTACATATCGCGCACGCATTTTTTCTTTATATAATGCGTGCGCATTTTGTAACTCCATAAATAGTGGATTGTCCCTGTCCGAGAGCAACTTCACTCTATCCGAACCAAAACAACACTCCCGCGATTTTTCGAACATCACGAGCCCGCCATTGGAAATTCTCACACTCTACACCAACTCCATCATTATTTTTTTATGCAGGTGCAGCATTGAGGACATCTTTCATGGTTGCTCATTGTGGTGTTGGGTTATATGGCCATATTTGAAGAAGATAATCAACAAGCTTGAAGAATCTCCAATTGAATAACACCAAAGATAAGGCCTTTGAAAGATTCATTTTGCCTATATTTGAGGAGCACACAAGATAAGATATCAAGCTTCAAGACCATTTCATGGTGATGGTGGATATACACAACTATACAAGAGAATCAAAGCGTCCAAACAATTTATGATTTAACTTCCATTTGCTTATTATTGAAGAGCTTGTAATTGAGGAGCAACAAAAACAAACTATATTGAATTGATCATTGTGGTGATGGGGAATGCACGTAACCGAGTAAACAAATCAACAAGGAAGAAGAGACCTCAAGAAGTCATTGAAGAAGAGAAAGAAAAGAAAAGAATATACATGATGAATCGGAGGCTTTCTCTGGAAACTAATCCAAATCCAATTGTAGAGGATACCATGGTTCATCCTATTAATCCACGACAAGAGAGACCTTCAATTTCCACAATAGTTGTTGAACAAGCACCCCATGGAAGTAATCAAGAAGCAAAACGTAGGTGCTCATTAGGGGATGTTTCAATTCCCACTTCAAGTCAAAGTGATAAGTTACCATCTCAAGATGAAGCTCACGAAGAAACACCCAATTTGCTATCCGGATGTGGTTATACAAGAGATGAAGTTAGAGAGGCGTTGAACATTTTGCCTACTGTTGAAGAAGAGAATGTTATCCACACCATCGATGAGGATGTTGGACTTCCACAAGGGGATGTTGGAATTCCACAGACCATCGATGAGGATGTTGGACTTCCACCATCCAACTACCAGGAAGAGAATGAAGGACACCAAGCTACTATTGAAACGCTAGAGTGTCTTGGTGATGCGCTACATGGTACAATTCCAACCCCCTTACCTCCATTAGCAAGCACACGTCAAAGAACTCCGAAGCGTATACAAGTTGATGAAAGCTTTATCAATTCCATTGAAGGTACGTTATCTAAACGTAGTATTGCTTATCAAACTCAACAGATACTTGATAAATATTTTCTTTCTAAATGTGGAGATAAATGTAGATTATTTTTATCATTGTAAAAATCTAGGAGCATGAATGTTGTTAGGAAAAAGTTAGGGATAAAGATGATAAAGAATTCTGAACCAAGTTCTCATATAGTTAAAAGCCTAGTAGATGCATTTGGTAAAATTGATAAGAACACACGTTCAAAGGACCGCAATGCTGCTCGTCGTGTGTTGTCACAAGCAATTGCAAATAAGAACCCCAGGGGCTTTCGTATTCTCAGGCCTACATCCGAACTAGTTAATTTGAATGTAAAAACCCTCCGTAGGTATTCTATTAGAAGAGAACATCTTGACACAACCAATCAGACAGATTTTTGGGCCTTTGTTGGTCGGTTGCCACGTCGTGACATGAAGCTAGTTGATGCAGTAAAGGGACTAGTGCACAGTTTTTGGCATGATCACACAAGGCCTTCTTCAAACCAAAAGGATGTACTAAAACTAAGAAGGGGTTCAAAGGATCGTGAACCACATACTAAGCATATTCTTGATATAACACAGATAGAACTTTACGAGAAATTTAGGATTTAGCATAGACAATTGAACTTGGGGCAAAGATCTTTTGAGAAATGTAAGCCATGGTATGTTAGAATAAATACTCTTCGTAACACTTGTTGTTGTAGATACCATGTAGAATATGCATATTACTATGAAACATTTTTGTATATTCGTCATGTGTTGCATACTAACCATGTGCAGGATTGCTCCATGACAATACCACTGACTTCATCAAGAGAATTCATTCATAGCATCATGTGCAATAGGCCCGAGGGGCAAACATACTATGCAAAATCTTGTTTGGATGGAACATGCTCCAACTGTGCTGGAATGGCATTATTGAGCTAATTTATGCACGAGAATGGAAACAGTGAATTTGGGAAAATGGTTACAAACATGAAAAGTTTCAAATATATCAACTATGAAATAGTCCCAGGGAAAGAAAGAAAAAAAATACAATTGGTGACATCTCAGGTATGCATTTATATCTATAAAATTATGTTGTAACGGTTACATTTCAATCCTTACTTACAACAAAAAACTGACATTGACATCATTTTGTGTCACCAGGTACAAGTTAGTGACTTGATCAAGGAATTTATTGAAAAGACACGTCAATATGTTCAGCATGTCCACGTGGCACGATGGCATGATGAGAAGTTTAGAATATGCAGAGATACATTTCCCCTTGGTACTATACTTTCAGTTGTTGATTTTGCCGAGAACTACACTCTGCAACCTCAAATGAGATCCAATGTCAGTATTATCACTCTGACCAGGTTTCCTTGATGGTCCATATCACATATAGGCATGGCCCAAATAGCACTGAAGAGAAAAGAGAAATTCTGAAGGAATATCACTTCTACATAAGTGATGATAGGTGCCACGACTTCCACTATGTACGTCATTGCTTCATCATGTTCTATGATCACTTGAAGGGAAGGAACATATAGATGGATCGACACTGGATTTGGTCTGATGGGTGTGCTGGTCAGTTCAAAAATGCACACATATTTCAGTGGTTGTGTTCATTGCATAAAAACTACAAAGTGCCACATATGTGGAACTATTTTGAGACTGGGCATGGTAAAGGAGAGCATGATGGAGCCGGAGCATGTGTCAAAACAGCCCTACGAAGAGAGGAATTGAAAGTATCTACAGAATCTACTATTCTAAATGCTCAATATACAGTCAGGTGGTGCACGTTAGTAATGGGAGAGGAATCAACTATGCGAGTAGAATCCACAAGAAAGAGACTTGTGGAGAGATTTTTTTGGGAGGTGGTAGACATAGATCGTTCACATACATGGGAATGCAAGACTATGCCTGGGACTCGTGGCTTTCATTCGGTTCGAAGCTCTGATAACCCAGTATTTGAAATTTGGACCAGAAAACTCGCTTGTTTTGCCCGCTTTGTTGTGATTGTGACTGGGATGGGTGTGAATCATTGGATTGGGTTGATGGATGGGATCGCATATCACTTCCACTTGATTAGTGTGCAATTGTTGAGTTAACTCCGTTGGAAGAAGACCAATCGTCTATTTCTGCAGATTTTGATCATGTCTCAGATCTTGTACAACCTGGTATGATGCATTTCCTTAACATTTTTTGTTTGTTTACGTAGTCTTCAAATGCACATTAATGGCCTTGTATCGCACGAAAAATATTTTGATCATATACCTACAATCATATAATGCAGGGCACATATATGCAGTGGTTGCCTCAAAAGATACTGAATGGGGTGATGAATACTGGTTGGCACACTGTATAGATGGAAAGCAAACCCTCATTATGTCCATGACTGACGATGAAAACAACCACTTTCCAACTGGATCTATGGTTGTTAAAGGTGAATACTTGACACGGGACAACAATGGAAGAAAGAAGGGTGGATATGTTTACAGGGATTACAAACCAGGTGCAAGTGCGTATCACTTTACCAACTTAATCATTGGCACAAACCTCCAGGTACGAACAATGCCAGTTGAAATACATCGAAGGTACGCTACTTCTTACCGGATATAGAGCACGAGAGACTAATGGAGACCATCAGTATAAGAGATGATCCGGAGGGCTTGGTTGTATGATAATAGGTGAGATCTAGCATGATGAGGTACGTTACATACTTTTAATACTATACTATTTATACTATTTGTAATTGAATATTGATATATGCTCAATTTTTACATGTATGTTTCATATGAATATGTCAATTTTGTGCTCTTAATATGCCAAATTTACGTTTACGTTGTTTATATATATGCCAAAAGTTCTCTTGTATGTCAAGTTTATGAATATGCCATTTTTTACATATGATCAGTAAACCCTAAAATTATATTATGTTCATCATGTTGGTTATTGGCTTCACCCAACAAAATTAATTCTATTCATGCTCACTATATTAAACAATACACTTATATTAAATTTAACTCATGTCTTGTTAAATATTTCATAATGAATTAGCTATTTGAGAGCACCACCTTAGACCAAGCCATCATCATCAACATCATCATCAACATCTTCATCATCATCACCATCATAATCATCATGCAAATATTCATCATGGACCTACAAAACCCTAGTTTCCAAAGTGTTTAGGCAGGTTCGGGCTGGGAACACTAGCCATACCCGCCCGGTGGATGATTTTCCAAAGTTGACCCACGTGTGCAAAAATTGCACACTCCCACACTGAGCAAAACCCTAGTTTCTAAGATGGACCTGCAAGGTGACACATGGGCCACCGGGCCGAAGCGGAGGGGCACCCCTGGCACTATCGCGGTGTGCTGAATACAACGGAGTTGATGGTTCATCGATCCGAGCCACGGTATTCATTCTATAGCTCGTCCCGTCTCGCTGCCAGAAGGCCTTCAGGGACACCTGCTGGATACCTGCCAGGGGCATAGAACTCCAACCGTGCAACAAAACCAGGTTCCGGGGAGTCCTGCAGGTGTGTCTAGGCAGGTTTGGGCTGGGAACACTAGCCATACACCCCCGGTGGATTATTTTCCAAAGTTGACCCCCATGTACAAAAATTGCACACTTCCACATAGAGCAAAACCCTAGTTTCTAAGATGGACCTGCAAGGTGACACATGGGCCACTGAGCAGGAGGGGAGGGGCACCCCTGGCACTATGCCGGTGTGCTGAATCCAACAGAGTCGACGGTTCGTTGATCTGAGCCACAGTCTTCATTCTATGGCTCGTCCCATCTCGCTGCCCGAAGGCCTTCAGGGACACCTACTGGATACCTACCGGGGGCATAAAACTCCAACCGTGTAGCAAAATCGGGTTCCGGGGAGTCTTGCAGGTGTGTCTAGGCAGGTTCGGGCTAAGAACACTAGCCATACTTTCCCGGTGGATGATTTTCCAAAGTTGACCCTCGTGTGCAAAAATTGCACACTCCCACACTGAGCAAAACCCTAGTTTACGAAATGAATGCACAATGAAGCCACTGGGCCAGGAGACCAACGGAGTCGATGGTTCATTGGTTTGACATCCGGTTTCCGAGTTATGTCAAGTTGCAAGTCCCATGAAAATGTCATTCAGGGACACTTGGTGAATTTCCACCCAAGAGCCAAAAATAAAACGGAGCAGGAAGATTGCGTGTCGTTGGCTCCTGCAAGTGTGTGTGGGCAATGCCGACGTGGGAACACTGCCAACACTGGTTCGGGGGAGGGTTTTGCAGAGTTGATCCACCAATGCAAGATTGCATGTAATTAAACTGAACAAAACCCTAGTTTACAAAATGAATGCACAATGAAGCCACTGGGCCATGGGGAGACAAGGGAGAGGGCCCCCTAGAGGTAATCGCATGCCAGGAGACCAACAGAGTCGATGGTTCATCGGTCCGACGTCTGGTTTCCGATTTATGTCGAGTTGCAAGTCGCATGAAAATGCTATTTAGGGACACTTGGTGAATTTTCGTCTGGGAGCTAAAAAAGCAAACGGAGCAGGAAGATTGCGTGCCGTTGGCTCCTACAAGTGTGTGTGGGAAATGCCAACTTGGGAACATTGCCAACACTGGCTCGGGGGAGGTTTTTGTAGAGTTGACCCACCAATGCGATATTGCATGCAATTAAACTGAGCAAAACCCTAGTTTACGAAATGAATGTAAAATGAAGCCACCGGGCCATGGGGAGACAAGGGAGAGGGCCCCCTAGAGGTAATCGCCCTCCAGGAGACCAACGGAGTTGACGGCTCATCGGTCTGATGTCCGGTTTTCGAGTTATGTTGAGTTGCAAGTCGCATAAAAATGTCGTTGAGGGACACTTGGTGAATTTCCGTCCGGTAGCCAAAAAACAAACATAGCAGGAAGATTGCATGTCGTTGGCTCCTGCAAGTGTGTTTGGGCAATGCCAACGTGGGAACACTCCCAACATTGTCTCGGGGGAGGTTTTTGCAGAGTTGACCCACCAATGCGAGATTGCATGCAATTAAACTGAGCAAAACCCTAGTTTACAAAATGAATGCACAATGAAGCCACGGGGCCATGGGGAGATGAGGGAGAGGGCCCCCTAGAGGTAATCGCATGCCAGGAGACCAATAGATTCGATGGATCATCGGTCTGACGTCTGGTTTCCGAGTTATGTCAAGCTGCAAGTCGCATGAAAATGTCGTTCAGGGACACTTGGTGAATTTCCGCCCGGGACCCAAAAAGCAAACGGAGCAGGAAGATTGCGTGCTGTTGGCTCCTACAAGTGTGTGTGGCCAATGGCGATGTGGGAACACTGCCAACACTGGCTCGGGGGAGGTTTTTACAGAGTTGACCCACCAATGCGAGATTGCTTGCAATGAAATTGAGCAAAACCCTAGTTTACGAAATGAATGCACAATCAAGCCACGGGGCCATGGCGAGATGAGGGAGAGGGGCCCCTAGAGGTAATCGCATGCCAGGGGAACAACGGATTCGACAGTTCGTCGGTCCGACGTCCGGTTTCTAGCTATGTCGAGTTGCAAGTAACATGAAAATGTTGTTCAGGGACAAGAGACACAACATTTTATCCTAGAAAACCCACATGGGGAAGAAAACCTAGCAACCTTTCTTAGAATAATTATATGTTTAGAAATCAAGTACAATGAAGCCATGAACAAACCCTTACCCTGAAGGGTTTTACCACATGAAAAAACCTTAATGACACATGACAACAAGAGTACTTATGTACATGAAGATGACCTCCAATCCATAAGGATAACCAAGCATATCCTTCCCAACCAACATTAAAAGGCACTTTATTTCTCGAATCCCGAGGTAACGTTTGTTCCTTTCACCAAGGTTGCTTTGAGCACTTGTATGTAGTTACTCATATGTAGTGTTGAATCTAATTGTACAATCAAATATTGGGCATTGATGAAATGCGTAGCATGTATTGCACTTACTTTTATTAAATTACACTTGAACATTGACTTAACTTGTAATTTAATCATCCAAACTCACAAATTTTAATTACACCTATCCAATGAGTGTGCATGAGTGAGTTCGTTGAAACCTTGAAAAACAATGTATTGCATTTAGTTTGATTAAATTACACGAGCAAGTACTTTGACATAACTTGTAATGATCGTCCAAAATCACAAATTTTAATTAGATACCAATTAGTGCATGCATGTAGTGAGTTCGTTGAAACTTTTAAATATAATAGTTTGTTCTTTTGACATAGCGCATTCATGAGTAATAGATAATCCACACAAATCAACACATTAGATTGACACAAGAACACGTTGAAACCAAAGAACAAATACAAAGTGAAATGTATCATTCATTTATAAGTGAAATGTCAATGTGCATGTCTCCAAAAGTACATATATATCCAAAAGTGCATGTCTCCAAAAGTACATGTATATCCAAAAGTACATGTATCCAATGAAGTCAATGTACATGTCTCCAAAAGTACATGCACAATAAAGTCAATGTACATGTCTCCAAAAGTGAATGTATCGAAAAGTACATATATATACAAAAGTATCCAAAAGAACATGTGTCCAAAACTATCCAAAACTATCAAAGCCACATGTACATGTATCCAAATGTACATATATCCCATAAGACACATCAAAACTCAAGCTTCATCTTGTTCTTTCCCGACGTTGATCCTCTAGGCACATCTCTAGGATCAGTGTGCGTCTCTGGATCCTACAAATTAAATATCAATTGTTAAATTCAACTAACTATGTACACTAATACATTAGCTCAACAATTATCAACTGGTGCATGGAAAGTGCATGAAACACTTGGTCACTGAAGGACATCTCACCTCAACTAACAAAGGAGATTGCGTTGCTTGTGTAGCAGATAGAGCCGTTGGTTGAACATCCGGGATGGTCGAACCAGGGGGGCCAGGAACTGCTCCTGCTGGTGGTGGCTACAATGAAAAAATGTTGAAATAGTTAGAAATGCATGAATAAACAATAGACAACAATAATAAACTATGTAAAGATAATGTTGAAATAGTTACATACCTGTGTGTGATCAGTTGCCATTGCAGATGCGGCACTGACTGCTGCATCAACCATCGATGCAAGGTTTTTCAGTAGACAACTCGGGTTCCTGATGCAGTAAACATTGAATTCAAACATTAACAAAAATGATTTATGCACTGGCTTTCAAGTTAAACAACAAATATCATCGAAGGATATACATTACCATGGTGTGAGTAAGCCCATGATCGTGGGCAGCTGGAGTCTTTCTAGTAGTAGAATGCCTCACATACACATGACGCTTGTTCACAAATGGCCTGGAGGGAGATACAAATCTAGGCGATGGTCCAGATGTATCGGATGGTGCCTACAGTCAGCAAGTGTTCATGTAGTTAGACATGCATGATTCAACAAACAAACATGTATTTAAAAAATGTCATTTTTAATTGTTTACCTGGAGCCCAGATGTTTCATGGGACGGTATGACCATGGGTGCTACCTCCACATTACCTTGCCCCAATGAAGGATCTGCCATCTGAAGTTTAATAATTGTAAATATTAGACCATAGATTGCATTAGTGAACTAAAATGTAAAGTATGTGGAAATTAACAAATTAACAAGTATTAAAAAACTGAAATTTTAAAATGTTTACCTCAGTGTGAGATACGGCAATAGGTGCTATATAAGATGGGCCTACCAAATGGGTAGCATCATGCCCCCCTGTAGAGTCTGGAACATCCGGCTCTAGGGTGTCACTGCCGGCATAAAGCATCAACTGCAAGTTCACAACATTAATATATTAGCTCAAACTATATATATGTGTACAAAGACGAAAATAAATGAAGAATTTATTACACTTAACCATCAACATACCTCTCTCAAAAACCCACTGAAGGCAACATCTGAGGCAAGACCATAGCAGGAACGACCACATGATGTGCACTCGTGAGGATTAGTACTAGGATGGGGATGTGTCAATGGTCCTGCACTAGTGGATGGTCCTGATGGTCCTGCACTAGTTGATGGTCCTACATGGTGACGAGTTGGTGTATGTACCACACCAGGGACATATGTCCCTTCCTCACCCATATGTTGAACCATAGTTCCATGGCGAACAACCACTCGTGCCAAACTCAAAAATGCATCCCGTGTCTGTGGAATAATACGATGTGCAGGTGGGACATCTGGACCAGGAAACTGCCTGCGAGGTGCAGGGATATGGTGATCCTGGTCTCGAAGCCTTGCATTGGGTCGGTTTTGGGGCATCCCCCCACCGATCCCCTGAAACTGTAAGATGTCAAAATAGTTTACGTGTTTATGTAACAAAAACTCTGCGTACATCTTTCGAAGGAAATACAAGGGAATTTCCCTGTTGTTGTGTGGTGTCATATCAAAAACCATGTACCATTTGTCCATCCAGTTATCAACAAATGGTTGAAACATGCACCACTCAATGGAGATATGCGGCCTGTTTGCATTTGGGATTTCTCCCGTTCGAGGGTCCCTAAACAATGCAAATATGAGCTCTTTGGATATTTTCAACTTTTTTATTGCATTGTAGTCTAGCCCATCAGCATATTGTTGTCTTTTTCTTTCTCTATATGATGTAATATCATATAGTACATTGCTAGACTGTCAAATGGTGTCAACAATTGCATCCAAGGTTGATGCAAGCGAGTGGCAAATCCTGTCACCACCACTAAAAGATGCACTAATGCCCCTCAAGTGGGCAAGCTTAATCAGTATCTCGGCATTGGTGTCCATAGCCGCAACTGCAATAAAGACATCAATACGAAAATCATTAGAAACATATACATGGTATATAATGACGTCTCTTCAAAATTGAAAATGTATTAAATCAAACTCAAGTAAACAATTTAATGGCATTCACTTACATACATTTAAAACTTAAAATTAAACATTTAACAATTAAAAAGTAAGTTTCGTTCAACTTCTTTCTAGAAGTTAAGGCACTTCTTAACCCTCATTGGTGACTCTTTCATGCAAACTTGGGTTTAAAATTCTTAAAATTTAGGAGTGTTATTTTGACATGTTTTGGCCTTTACGTCCATTGCAGAAAACAATATTTCCATCAACTTCATAAGCTAACATTAAATTTATTGATTTCAATATATTATGCCTTGTGGTTGGAGGGGAGGACAAACTGGCATGGAATGAAATGGATATGTATGAGTTTGTCTTGCCAATATGATTACATATGTACTTGAGATGATTATCAATGATTAAGATGTTGAATAATCAACTAGAGATTGTGACTAGAATGACAATAACAACAATGTCAACTTCTCAAAACAGAGACAATTTCTCTCTACAAAATCGATCTCTACATTGTATGGCAAGTTTAGAAAATTAAATAAAAAACATAGTGACTTTCTATATGAAGTCTTTCAGTTGAATCGACGGTCTCTGAACGTTGAGTAGATTGATCAAGGGTCTGGATAGGGCAGGCCTGAGAGACACTTTGTTAATGTGTTTTGGCATTTAGTCAAGGGTGGTTAACAAAGAGGCAATGTATAGCTGCATACACTTCTGATGAAATTTTGATTATGTTCATGGACAAATGATTGTGATGAAATTTTGAGAAACCAAGTTACTAATTTTTTTTGCATTTTTTTATTCACGCTTGTGCATGCATTTCATCTTGTTATGGCCATTACCAAGGAAAATTATTTAATTAGTATCATGGGAAATGGCCTTTGAGGGTTGGAAATTTGGGTTTCATGTGGATGGATACGTAAGTAATCGGACACGTCCAACAGGGTCCCCATGTCGTGTGGGACATGGTTTTAGATGATGGTTGGTGGGATAGGGTAGCCCTTAGCATCAAGATCATGGAGCCAATCATTTCTTTGTTGCGGTTTACAGACACGGACCAGCCCATCCTAGGAGATGTTTATGAGGGGTGGGATTCCATGATTGAGTCCATGAGGACCATTGTTATGGAGAATGAGTGTGCTGAGTATGAGACATCGGCAGAGAACTTATGGTCCATCATACAGGGCATTCTTATCTCCAGGTGGGATAAGAATTGTACACCTTTGCATTGCTTGGTCCACTCATTGAACCTCAGGTTATACGCTTAGGATTGGCTCAGTGGTGGGTCGGGGCCCTCATCCAGAGTCCCTCCTCACATGGATGGAGAGATCTCAGAGGGGAGGAAGATAGCATTTAGACGACTACTTCAGGATAGAGACCACCTTGAGGTGGTGGAGGAGGAATTTTATGAGTTTTCTAGTGGCACTGGGAGATTTGGAGGATATGAGGTGGTTAGAGACACGGGGGTTAAGAAACCCCTTGTTTGGTGGACAACTCATAGGGAAACATGCCCTCTTATACAAAAGATAGCCTTGGGGGTCCTCTCTCAAGTTACTTCATCCTCTTGTTGTGAGAGTAATTGGAGCACATATGGGAACTTGTATAGTGTGAAGAAGAGTAGGCTTGAGCAGTGCAGGGCAGAGATGATGGTGTATGTGCACTCCAACCTTCATCTTATTTATAGGAAAAGGGAGGAGTGGGAGAAGGGAAAGACACGGATGTGGGATGTCCTTCTTGATGAGATGGGTTTGGAAAGCAGTACTGATTTGGCATTAGCCAACATGGATCTTAATGATCCAGTGCTAGAGCCAATCACTTTTGATGAGGGGGATTGTATGGAGGGGTCATCCTCCACACCAGTAGATGTAGTTAGTCAGATTGGCAGAGAGGAGGAAGAGGAGGAGGATCAGGGCAGTGATGAGTTTGTTGATTCAAGCATGGAGGAGGACTATTGAGTCATTGACAGATGGGATTCTTCCATCTTGATCCACTCCTTTTTTGTATTTACTATTAGACTATTAGTCTATTAGTCTATTTGGCATTTGCCAGTGCCTAGTGGCATTCCGACATCTATGTAATACATTTTGATTTTGATGACTTAATGAGAAATATGGTTCCGAGTCTCTCACATGCATCTATGTGTCTCAATGTCTTGTTGTGATTTGTGATTGTGAATGACAAATGTGTTGTGATTTGTGAATGATCTAATTTCTATTGAATATTTCATATTTGTAATTTTAAATGTAATTTCTATTGAATATTTGTAATTGTAAATGTTAAATTTTATTGGATCTATATGTCTAGATTTTTAAATTTTAATATATTTTATATATATATATATATATAACGTGTCCTACGTGTCCTAATTCCGGGTGTCACTGTGTCTCATGGGGACACTCGTGTCCTGTGTCCTCGTGTCAGGTGACTTTGATGGATACATTGTAAAAAGGGGGGAGTTCTATTTTTTTCAATTTTTGGTTGGATTAGGCATTTTTGAGTTTTTGAAAAGGGATTCATTTTAATTATTCACTCATCTTGGTTGAGGGAGATGTGAATTTAAATTAGAGATTGGGTTATTCCCAATTTTATCAATATTACAAAACTAGGTTGTTTTAAACAATAAAAAAATAGTAATTTAGGTTAAGAAATGACAAAAAAAATGGTATGGGTGAATGAATTACCTGATTAGATGACAATCCACTGGTGAATTTGCCTCCCCTCCGGCTAAATCGAGCTCCACTGATACTTCAGGGCACACAAACTATCCTCGTCCAACCTCTATTTCGCGTTTCTTATGCGTGAAGAGCGCCGAGGGTGGTTGGGGGTGGTTGGGACTGTGTTTTTAAATTGATTTTAGATTTCAATAATGCGTACACGTTTTGTAGTTCTATAATGCGTACGCATTATGGTTACCTATCCTACATGTCCAGTGACATGTCAGGCTCGGGTCTTACCATGGTAGGTGCTAAATATGAGAAACGCGTTATGTTTTTATGTATCAGGAACGAGTTTTGAAAAAGTAGCTTGGCATCTAAAGTGACCCTCATTTTCTTGCATACACCCTTATACATTTACATATATACACCCTGTGTGTATTTCATTGATATTATTATTGCAAACATGGAAGGTTACATAACCTGAAAATGATAAGCTAAGAAGAATACCTATATGCTACTCGCCACACTAAACACTAAAGAATGTTAAAATAGAAGGATGTGTGGAATACCCACATGTTGCTCATCACGCTAAACAGTGAGGAAGTCTAGATAAAAGGATGTTGAAAATACATGCATGCCACTCACGATCTAAACTACCGAGGGAGAGGTTAATTAATAAGGTTACATACCATTCAAAGCACTTTGATGAGCTGAATATTGCACCAAAACACAAGTATATGTTAGGATATCTATCTTCAAAAAGTTGGTTAAAAAATATTAAAGTTTGTGAAGCGTGAAGAAGTATCTAAGTGAAAAGCACACGTGATTGATAGGAATTCCTGAAATATCTATCTCTGAATAAGACAAAAAAATATCATTAGGTCAGAAGAATATTGACTAATCCGATGATTTAATGTGTGGACAGTTCCAAAGCATGGCGCACCGAAAATGAGTGAAGAATTTTTTAAGCCCTTCAATCTCTAAGTCAAGTATTGACGTTAATTTAAAGCTGTCGAATGTGACTGTAGGTCATTGGGAGCCGGTTGTGCTCCCAATTTCCAAATTTCACTATCCAACCTTCTTTAAAATATGAAAATATAAAATAAAATCTGGAAAGTGATGTAAAAGAGTAGATATCCATTGAATCAAAAAAGGTAAAATATGCAAGTTGACGTAGGTAGAAGATTAGATATTGGGTGTCTTTATTTTGAACAATTTACAGAATGTAGTAGGATAATCACATTATACAGTATCACATAGCTATTGGGCCATTTTTATTTTAATTGCTGATTCTTTTTATCTAATAGACATGGAGCAAGGTGAACTTGACATTGAATAATTTACAGAATGTAGTAGGATAATTAGAACATATATACAGTAAAACATAGTCATTGGGCCATCCTTATCTGGATTGCTGATTTTTTTCATCCAACGGGCATGGAGCAAGGCCAACTTGACCTTGAACAATTTACAGAATGCAGTAAGATAATCATAACATATATACAGTAAGACATAGATATTGGGCCATCCTTAACTTGATTGCTGATTCTCTTCATCCAACTATCATAGAGCACCTTGTTTGTTCAATATAACTATTACTTTCACATATATCTATGTCAACTAATGTTTTTAAATTAGATATTTCTGCAATATAGTAACTTTGACTCATTGGCAATATATATGAGACCACTTATCTTTCATTCATAGATCGAATTTGATTTTTTTGAATCATATCATGTACTGTTTTAAAAAATGAAGCATGACAATATTTTTCCTATCAAGTAGCCTTAAGAAACAGTTCCTCCTATATGCAACTGTAACAAATTGATTAAGAATGATATTTTAGGTGCAAAATCTCTATAAATAGCTGAGCATCTCTGTGTTCGTTCTACAATTCAAGCCCCTCTCGGTATCCTTCCTTGCATTTACACAGTATGGAATTAATGAAATCAGTTTCAGTCGATCAGCCGCCCCGCCATGCCCTATTATTTCCATTTCCCCTGCAGGGCCACATAAAGCCTTTCATGAACTTGGCCAAAGTTTTGTCCACTCGCGGTTTCCATATCACTTTTGTTATTACCGAATTTGTTCAGGAGCGCCTGGTGGAATCTGATGGAACTATGAGCCATGATGTTTCGAATATAAGATTCGAAACAGTGCCCGACGGCCTGCCTCCTCAACACGGGCGTACTCATAATATTAGGGACTTGGCCAAATCCATGGAAGAGAACGCTCATCTTCACTTCCACAAGTTGATGGAGAAGCTCCAGAATCAAGGGGACGTTCCTCCAGTGACGTTTATAGTGACGGATGGGCTTTTATCAAACACGCAGGATATTGCAAACCAATATGGTGTTCCCAGAGTATCCTTCTGGACCACCAGTGCCTGCGGGTTTATGGCTTATTTCTGTGTGCCTCTGCTCATGGATAAAGGATATCTTCCTCTCAAAGGTAAGCAAGAATTTTTAATTACATTATAGGTGTTTATATTTTAGAATTTGTGGTGCATTACCATTTATGTTTTTTCTAGATTGAGGAATTAAATTCAAAATTTGAAATAAACAATTATAAAAAAAGAAATATAAGAAATAACTTGTACTTGTACTTGATGCATGGATAACTGGTAACTAATGCATAGATAATAAGTAGTGACAAACAATCTATTTAATTAAAGAAGATAATAAGTAGTAAGTAGTTGAGACATAGACAACTGATAATAGTTGCTCAGACATAGACAAATGATAATTACAACTAAGTATAAAAAACAAATAACCCATAAAATTGTAATCTATCCCCACAAATTAAGTAGTGACTACACTATTTATTAAACTCTAAGCTTTATTTCTTTAGATATGCAAGGGGGTTAAGTAACTTTAGCTGTGAAGAAATTAGATATATTGAGGATATGGAAAGTCTATATGTTAGAGTTTTGGTTTCTTACATAGTGACAACAAAGATATACTGGTGAGCTTGAGCTTTTGTTGTAATGGATAAGGATCTATAAGTCACTTAGAACTTAGAATTTTTAGCTTTTTAGGTTTGTCCAGGTTTTGGGTTTAAGATAAAGTGTTAACTGTTTAAAGAAAAGCGACTAAATTTCAACAAAGCGTGATTCTCAGAAAAAGCTGGTAAGAATTTTTCTTAAGAGAAGCACAGCACATGTGAATCTGTAGGCGAGCAGGACCATGTTGTTGCTCAAGGTTTAAGCTATGTGAATCTGTAGGCGAGCAGGAGCATGTTGTTGCTCAAGGTTTAAGCTAGGGTTGCTAGCTTTTACAACTCTTCAATTGACCTTTTAAATACTCTTGCTCTAAATATATCCATCTTAATGATAATTAAATATCTTTAATTTATATTATAAATAGATTTTTTATATTATCAAATTATATTGGAATTTTTTCATTTTTAAATTAAAATTATATTTTAATATTTTATAAATAAAGTTATATTATATTGAAGAAATATATAAATTGAATATAATATAGTTAATACAACTACTTAATTTGTGGCTAATAAACATCAATAAGTTACAAGTTAAATCCACTCCAAATTTTAAGATATAAATACTATCAACATAATTAAAAAGAAAATTATAAGAAAAAATAATAAATAAATAAATAATCAATAAAATTAAGTGGATTAGAAAGTCTCAAAAAATATTAAGTAAAAAGATCAAGGATTACCTATAAATAAAATAATCCATTGTGTTATAATTTTATAATGTATCATATTTCTTTTAGTACGTTGGTGTAGCATTTTCTGGTGTCACATATACAATACTGTAGCTTATAGTTGGTTAGTAATGCTTTTGATGATATTTTGTTAATTCAAAAATATTTGATGTTGGAAATTTATTTGTCAAGATCCATTTCTGTCATCAAAATCAAAGTTATTTTTTATGTAACTTGCTTGCGTGCGTAACAAGAATGCTTAACACAATTATTTGTAGACTGTTCGCATTATGTTTGACAATTATTTGTAGACCCTTCAACGGGTTTGCGATAGAAGATTGTTTATGTTGGATTGTGATAGAATGCTGTTCATGTTTGACAGATGAGAGCTGCCTTTCTAGTGAATATCTGGATGAACTGAGAATAACTTGCATCCCCGGAATGCCACCACTGCGCTTGAAGGAGCTGCCCAGTTTCTGCTTAGTCACAGACTCTACGGATTTCTTCTTTCAAAATGGAATAAAGCAATCCCAAAGCACGTTAGAAGCAGCTGGACTAATACTTAATACTTTTGATGACCTCGAAGGCTCAGTCTTGGAGGCACTCTCAGCTAACTTCCCTGTGTATGCCATTGGTCCTCTACTGCTCTCTCAGTCGATCCATTGTAAGGATAACGATGGGTTCTTAGATGAATTGAGTTTGTGGAAAGAAGAAACGAGTTGCCTCGCCTGGTTGGGTACTCGGAAGAGATGCTCTGTCATGTATGTTTGTTTGGGAAGCCTGGCAGTTTTGTCTAATGAACAACTCCTGGAGTTTGCATGGGGATTGGCCTTCAGCAACCAATCCTTCTTGTGGGTTGTCAGGCCAGATTTTGTGCATGGTGAATCTGCCATATTGCCCAAGGAATTCATGGAGGGAACCAAGGATAGAGGTCTGCTGGTGGGGTGGGCGCCCCAGATAAAGGTACTATCACACCCATCTGTGGGGGGGTTTCTAACTCACAGTGGGTGGAACTCCACACTGGAAAGCATAAGCACGGGCGTGCCAATGATATGCTGGCCCTTCTTTGCCGAGCAGCAAACAAATGCGAAATTCGTGTGTGAAGAGTGGGGAATAGGAGTGCAGATGAAGAAGACGGTGGAGAGAGAAGAGTTAGCGTTGTTGGTGAGGAATTTGATAAAAGGAGAGGGAGGAGATGAAATGAGGAGAAGAATCAAACAAGTGAAGGAAGCTGCCAAGCAAACAGTTGAGGAAGGAGGATCTTCTCATAAAGGTTTAGACAAGTTACTGAGCCAGATATGCATCAAATGAATGCATCAAGAAGCAGACTGTCAGAACTGGGAAGTTGAATTGGCTAAGTTAGATAGCAGTATGTCAAACGTTCTTTTTTCATCGCATTTGCAGTTATATTTACTTTGTTTGTAATATTTATGATACTGCAGGTTTGTTTAAAACGTACATGGGAAGAATCCATCACTCTATTTTTATAAACCATTATCCAAATTTTAGGATGTAAACTTTATGGATGTGTAGATTTCATTCTACTACTAATACTAATGATACTGCAGTTTTGTTTGAAACGTACATGGGAAGAATCGATCACCCTATTTTTATAAACCATTATCCAATTTTAGGTTGTAAACTTTATGGATGTGTAGATTTATGGGTGAGGAGTGTATTTAAGGAACAAATTTTCAGAGCATGAAAATTATTAATTTATGTATTCATAGTAAATAATTATTGGATGACTTTAAAGTAAATAATTATTGGATGATTTTATAATAAATGGCTATTCCATTTTTGTAGTTTTAATAAAAGGAAAAGATATTTAAATTATTAATCCGTCTAATAAAGTAAAAAATGAAAAATCTCATAAACTTTATGATTTCATGTGATGAGAAATAAAATATTGTACATGTATATATGGAAATTTTTTAACCAAAAGAAATGGATAAATTTTAGAATCATAGTTTTATCACTTTTACAACAAAGTTATTAAATCATTCCAAAGATTCAATTTTCTTATAATTATAAATATTTACCTTTATCAAAACCTCAATAATCCCCTTTCTATAAAATCATCCCAACATGAGATAAGATTCTTAGATAGAGAAGAGTCAACTTATTATCTTGTTTTTAATAATTTCCATGTTATAAAATCATCTAATCAAAATTCTTACTTATACTTATAAGAAAGAAAGGTTAAATATTTATTAAAAAAAATAAAATAAAGTTAATTGTTTGTTTTTATTGTTTATTTTATAAAACAAATAAATAAATTATATATATATATATATATATATATATATATATATAAATTTTTTTTAATAAATATTTGATTGTTATTATATTAATTTTCATATATATATATTGATGTGATTTATCTACACATAATAATGTACCTATGACACATTATTATATAATATATATAAAATATATAATAAATTAATTAATTTTAATATATATATATATATATATATATAATAAATTAATTAATTTTAATATATATATATATATATATATATATATATATATATATATATATATATATATATATCCTTATCCTTTTGTGAGTGTGATAATCTCCATGTTATAAAATTATCTCAACCAAAGTTATCATATTGTAAATAAAAAGGAGTCAAAGAGATAGCAAAGTCGCTCTTACACATAGTAGATAGAAAGGAATCAAAGGGATTCCAAGGTCACTCTTAAATTATTCCAAGATAAATTCATGCAAGTATTATGGGAAAACTCAATTACAATATCATTTAATTATTTTACATATAAATATTTTAAAATTATTAATAAAAATAAAAATATTAAAATTAACAATAAAACTAATAAAATTAAAGTTGATTGTTTGTTTTTATTTTAAAAAAAATAATTTATTTAATTAAAAAAATTACTTAATTGTTTAGAAAAATATTATTAATTTAAAAATTAAAAAAGATATTTCAAATGAATTACTATTGAATACCCTAATCAAACATGGTCATCAAAATCTGACCAAAGTCAACCAAACTCAATGTGGCATAGTTAAGCATTCCTAAAACCATAATTTTACAAAATTCAACCATAGTCAATCATGGCCAACCATAGTTGAATCAAGTCAAATGTGATAAACCAAAGTGAACAAAACTAAACTATGGAAAAATATAACCAAAATCAACTATGTTCAACCAAATTATTAGCATGAGGGTGAGTGCACAAAGTTGAGGGACCTTTTAGATGCAATGGTTGATTCAAGAAACTCATCTTGACCCTACCAAACCTAGTCCCAAGTTTGCCACAGTGAAGGCCAAGTAGGATAGTTAAACAAAACGCGTATGTTTTATTGCGTCCAGAGGCACTGTACAGCCCAGTATGAGGGAGATCTTGTAACATGTGAGTTTGTTGAGTTTGTCAAGTGTTTGTCGAGTAACAAAATAATACAAAGTAAACAAAAAAGAATAATACAAAGTAAAAAGTAATAAATATTATGTCATCCATAAACAAAAAAGAATAATACAAAGTAAAAAGTAAATATGAGACTTAAACTAGAGACTTTATAGCTTAGGATTAGGTGGTAAATAGTATGTCAGCCATAAACAAAAAAGAATAATACAAAGTAAATATGAGACTTAAACTAGAGACTTTACTTTTTACTTTTAATACAAAGTAAAAAGTAAATATGAGACTTTAGAGTGTTTGTCCATTAACAAAATAATACAAAGTAAAAAGTAATAAATATTATGTTGGCCATAAACAAAAAAAAATAATACAAAGTAAAAAGTAAATATGAGACTTAAACTAGAGACTTTAGAGCTTAGGATTAGGTGGCTCAGGTATTGCACTCAAGGAGCTATTTAAGGAGAGGTTTGCACCTGAGGAAATTTGATCCCTCTTGGTGCTTGATAGAGCCTAGGATTTGGATCTAGGCTGGTGTAGTCCTAGAACACGTACGCGTTATGTAGTACTAAACACGTATGTTTTTTGTAAAACATGTTTTATGCCCCAAAATGGGTTGTGGTCGTCACTTCCCCCACGACAACGACAGAGCAACACCTTCAGGCGATAGAATAGGTATTGTGAACGTGTTTTGAGTGACTAGAGCTTTGATCTTCCACCTTCAACGTCAATATCCTCAATCTCACGTATTTACATCAAATTCCATCCTTCTAATTTCTTTATTTTGAGTAATTTGTATACCCTAAAATGAATTGAAACCATATTTTTTGTAATTTGTATGCCCTAAAAGAAATTTAAACCATAACTCAAGTCATTTGTATGCCCAAAGGAAATTTAAACCCAAATTTACTCATAAAAATCGAATCAATTTCACTAGATGCATATATATTCATGAGCATCCTTATCAATCCAAACCAATATTCACAAATATGCAACTTTTCTCATGTATATTGCAAGGTTTCTTACAACTAAATTTTTTTTCAAGTAGAATTCTTATCTTCCATGAAATACATAAACAAAGAGGGGTGAAAAAATGAAGATGGGTGTCTATTTTGGGGGGTCTCGTGAGAAAATAATTCTGTTTTTTTCATGTCTTCCAACTTCGGGCGAACAAAAGTGATATTTTTATTTAAAATTTCACTTTGCCGTAAAAAGAAAACTTTTGTAGAATTATGTTAGCTTTCTACTCATAATTTTTTCAATTTTTTTTATTAAGATTTGATATGTCGATTTCGCAAATGTTTGACAGTGTGTTCTTATAAAATGAAAAGACTACAAAAGAGTTATGATTTGTTGCACCACTAAAATCGTTGTTAGACTTGTGTTTTGCAAAAACTGAAAATGCTACGACAATCTACACACAATGTACTAACGCGTGACTATAAGTTTGCATCCAATGGACCTCTATACTAATTATGATATTTTTTTAAAGTCGATCCATGGGGAAACTCAGTCGATTTTCAACAACCTTTTTGTTGCACCACTTTTTTCTCAACCCGCTATAAAATCAAAAAATCTACGACCACCCTTTTGAAGTAGACACGTCAATGAATCGACCCACATTTTCTTCGATTTTTTTGGTGTTGTATTTACAAAGTTATGGATTTTTCTTTTCGCTGTTTTTTTAAAGAGCTGAATCATAACTCGACACATGTTACAAATATAAAACTTAAAAAATATCAGTTCTTATCTATATACAACAAAATTTATACCCTCGTAAATTAGATTCAATAATGAATCTACTGGTATGAAGTCCGACATTCGTTTTGTTGTGTAAGAGGTGGTTTTCTCCTTCCGAAAATGGAGAAACCTGAAAATTTTGCAGAGATCTGAATCGGTCATGTTTCAGAGATTATTCGGCCGAATAATTATTCGGCCGAATAATTATTCGGCCGAATAACTTTTTTCCGTAACGGCGCCGTAACTTATAGCGAAGGTTATTCGGCCGAATAACTAAACGGAAAAAAAATTTCGTCGGCCGGAAAAAAAATAAAAATAAAAATTTATACTCATATAAATAAACGTAAAGTTAATTCATTATTTTCGCATGTTTGAACTTCGCATTTTTTTGTCAAACTAATTTCGGAAGGAGGATATAATTTTTGCAAAAGGAGGTTTTTACAAGGTATGTTTCTTCTTCTTCTTTACAAAAGGCACATTGAAGGAGTTTTTTTTTCTAAGGCATATTTGCAAGGAGTTTTTCCAAACTATCTCTTTTCTTGTTGCATTTTTACAAAGAAGACATTTTTTGCAAAATGAGGTTTTTACAAGCTATGTTTCTTCTTCTTCTTTACAAAAGGCACATTGAAGCAGTTTTTTTTTCCAAGGCATATTTGCAAGGAGTTTTTCCAAACTATCTATTTTCTTGTTGCATTTTTACAAAGAAGACATTTTTTGCAAAAGGAGGTTTTTACAAACTATGTCTTCTTCTTTTTTACAAAAGGCACATTGAAGGAGTTTTTCCAACATATCTCTTTTTTATTGCATTTTTACAAAGAAGACATTTTTTGCAAAAGGAGGTTTTTACAAGGTATGTTTCTTCTTTTTTCCAAAGGCACATTGAAGAAAAATTTTTTCTAAGGCATATTTGCAAGAAGTTTTTTCCAAATATTTATTTTCTTGTTGTATATTTGCAAAGAAAACATTTTTTTGAAAAAGAGATTTTTACAAAGTATGTTTCTTCTTCTTTTTTCCAAAACACATTGAAAGTGTTTTTTTTAAGGGATATTTGCAAGGAGTTTTTTCAAAATATTTCTTTTCTTAGACATGTTTGCAAGGAGGTTCTTTGCAAGGATGTTTTTTTTTCAAAGTAGCTTTGCACTTTTTATTTAATTGAAAGAGGTTTTTTCAAATAGTTGTTTTGCTAAGGTATTTTGCAAATGATTTTTTTCCAAAGTAGTTTTGCACTTCTTATTTATTTGAAAGGAGTTTTTTCAAATAGTTATCTTATTTTGCAAAGGATTTTTTACAAGGTAATTTTGTACTTCTTATTTCTTTGAAATTTGGTTTTTTTCAAAGAGTTGTTTTTTTACAATGATTTTTTCCCAGATATATTTATAAATAAGTTTTTATTGAAAGTATTTTTTTCTAGTGATTTTTTTCGTAGATATTTTTTCAAAAAAGTATTCTTGGAATGAATTTTACAACAAAGATTTATTTACAAGGTGTTTTATTTTCTTCCTTGGCACAAGGTGTGTTTATTATTTTCCAAAGAAGATTTTTGTTCAGAGAATTTTTTCAAAAGAAAGTTAATTCCAAACAAATCTTCTTCAAAAGACTCTTACAAAATTTTTAAAAGGTAAAGTAAATTTCAGTTCATGTTTTTATAAATTCCGTAAATGTTTTTAAATCTTAATTTATTTGTTTTTACTATAAAGTAACATGATTCTTTAATTTATCATCTATAGATTAAACAACCATGGGCAATAAGAGAAATCGTAAAAGAAAAGCTGATCGTAAACGTGATGATGATGATAATAGAGAGAAACAAAAACTCAGATATATTGCCAAAAAACAAAGGGTTGCTGAAACGGAAGAGAGAACTATTGAAGATATAAATACAGATTTACATGACAATGTTGAAGAAATGGAAATTGAAAATAGAGTACAAGAAGAACAAATTGAAGTTGAAAAGAACATTGTAGAAGATGTAAATAGTCATTTACATGCTAATGTCGATGAAATCAATATTGAAGATCAAGTTCAAAATCCAGAAATTGAACTTGGTATGTATATATCATATATTTTTCAAATTCATTTTTTTATAATGAATTTTATTTTTTGATATATGTTAAATTAAATTTAATTTGATGTATAGGTACTTTTACTATTGATGATGAAATGTTAGAAGACATTGATTGCGACAAATATGGAGAAAAACTACCAATACATGTTGCACGATATCGTGCTACAAAATTTTATGATGAAGTTCTCAAAGATTACTCAATAGCAGGACAAGCACAAATTTTGAGATGTTTATTAGTGTCCAAGAAATTAGAAGGTGCTACATCGTTATTGGGTATTCACAAAGTAACAAAAGAGTCGAAATTGAAACAAAATGTGATGGAAAATATAGGCGATGCAATAAAAAAATTTGGAAAATCCAGGAAGAAAGATATCAGTGCTGCACGTAAAGCAATTCATACAGCAATTCTTTCAGCTAGTACTAAACAAAAGCGTTTGACAACAGAACTAGCAAAAGCAGTTGGAACATCAAGAAAAACATTATACAAACATAGCAAATTCAGAATGCAAATAGATGAAAATAATGAACTTGCTTGTTGGGCAATTATTTGTAGACAACCTTACAAAGATAGATTAGGAGCAGGGGTTAAAGATATTGTACGAGAATATTGGTTGGAACATGCTCGAGTTTCACCAAATGCAAGAGATGTGATACGCAAAAGAATATCACGAAATGTATATGAAAGCCAACCAAAACATATAATGGACATGACACAAGTACAATTGTTCAATAAATTCAAGGAAGATCATCGTGGAATTAATATATCAATCACTACATTTGTGCAACAAAAACCATGGTATGTTCGACCTATAACTATACGTGATACATGTTGTTGCCGTTATCATGTGCAATTTCAGTTATATTATGATACGTTTCTTGAATTTGGTAAAATGTTTTGGACAAATTCACCACCTCCGCCAACGATACGTGAATTCATATCTCAAATTTTATGTGAGAGAAATCACGATGAAGTATTTTATTCAAAGAAATGTGTCAATGGAAAACATTGTCATCATTGTGGAAATTTGGTGTTATTCCACAATAAATACCCTATCGACAATGATCAATCGTTGTCAAATGTAAATGTTGATTGGAAGAGATACGAATACATCAACTATAGTACAAGTTCTAGTGATTCACATTCTAAAAGAATTGATTTGCTAGAAGACAAGATATGCGTCACAGATTTTCTCAAAAAATTTGAAAGCGAAATTTATAAATACACCCAGCATTCACATAGAGCACGATGGCAAGATCTTCAATTCAAACAGTCTCGTGAAATTTTTCCACCCGGAACAATTTTGTCGGTGGTTGATTTTGCTGAAAACTATACATTTGCTGCACAAAAAGAAATACAGAGTGAATACTATCACTCTGACCAAGTTTCGATATTTGTCCATGTCGTATATAGACATTCTCAACAGGATGTCGATGGCATTGAAAGCACATGTGACAATCGAGATGTGATTAAAGAATATCACTTCTATATCAGCGATGATCGTACACACGACACACATTTTGTCCAACATTGTATAGAAAATATTTTCTATGAATCACTGAAAAAACGCAAAATCAAATTCAAAGAGCATTGGATATGGTCTGATGGATGTGCGGGTCAATTTAAATCTTCCCGATCATTTTTTTGGTTATGTCGACTTCATAAAGCGCTGAACATTAAACATCGCTGGAATTTCTTTGAAACTGGGCATGGAAAAGGTGAGCATGATGGTGCAGGAGCATGCGTGAAAAGAGCACTTCGAAGATGGCAAATGAACTATTCTTCAGCACGATTTCATTCAGCTGCAGAGGTTGTCCAATGGTGTCAATTAAATCTAAGCCATGATTATAATCAACAATCAAAAGACGTGCGCATGTATGTCCACTATTTTTTTAATTTATATTATTTCTTAAAATTTAAAAAAATGTATATACTAACATTTAAGTACACATGTACACTATTTATTGTGTAGGTTTTTTTGGCTTGTTGGGATCCAAGATATAAATAGATCAATACCATCTGACGCTAGCACCATACATGGAACTAGAGATCTTCACTCTATTCAAACAAAATCATTTCACAACGTGTTTGCATTTGACAGTAGAAAGCAATCATGCTTTTGTCATATTTGCATTGAAAATGTCGAGTCTACAGAAGTTTGTGAAAACATAACAAACAACTACGTAAAAGCTTGGAGACACACAGAGATTAATCCAAAAGGAAAAATGCCGCTAGCAAGTGTTGAAGAATTAGAATCAGAAGAAATAGCAATATCGTCTGATGGCGATAGAATTTCAGATCTCGTAAGAGAAGGTAATAAACTTGTTTTTGACTTTTTAATCAATTGTTCATTCTAATCCATCGCCATAAGTAGTCAATTTAATTCATTTAAATACACTAACACCAATCATAACTTGCACAGGAGATGTTTTCGCTGTGATTGCACCTGTAGACAACAACGAAAATGTCAAATATTATTTGATGCGATGCACTGAAGGAAAAATGAAGTTATTGGAGGACTACAACGACAACGGATTTACATACGAAAGAGGATCCATCATTTTAAAAGGCTACTTTTTTCAACAGACACACATGACTAAAAATTATGTCTACTTTCAAGATTATGAGCCCGATGTTATATGTTGTCAATATAGTCATTTAGTATGTGCATCTCGAATAAAATTGATACAAGTTCCATCAAAAAAACAAATAAAAACCAAAAAATGGAAACTATCCATATGTGACCATGAACGGATAGTTGAAGATGGTATTCCATTGCGATGTTTTTAACTACATATCAAAAATAAATTGATCTATATTTTTGTCCATGTCAATTGTTGTGTGCAATATATTTTTTGTCCAATTATCAAAATTGTTGTGCACAGTATATTTTTTCATTGAGATTTTATTTTTTCATTGAGATTTTATGAATATTTTCTTGAATGACAACTAACATAAAAGCTTAAATGGTTGTACTTTCACATGCTTAAAAATGAATTCAAATATAATTTGAAAATTCAAAAGTACTTTATTCGGGTCCCCATATGTCTATTAGACCACTAAGGGATGAGATAACGGATGTGGCTATCCCCACTCCGCCCCGAATTTTTACTTTTGGTTGATTGATACTCACGAAAAATCACAAAAAAACATATTAAATTTTGTATTATTTTAATTCCATCGAACATGTTTTTTTTAATACATACTTCACCATAAATATGATCTTAAATAGATATCTTAAAATTGTCACCAAGTTCTCCGTCCCATATCTTTAATTTAAAATATCGCTTGTGCAAATTCACATAACTGAAATCATGGCAAATGGAGATAACGATCATTTGATTTTTAATCACAAGCAAGGATTCCAGGATTGTGAAGCTTATGCTAAGTTAGAGAAATGATTATTTACAACAAATGAACGAAAATCCGTCAAATTGTTGTTTAAAATCATTGCTCTAATCTAGCACAAACTTCACAATCCTGGAACCTTCGCTTATGATTAAAAAACAAAAAACCGTTACCCCCATTTGCCATGATTTCAGCCGCATCAAATATACCTGAAAATTGAAAATAAAAATTAAATTAATTAAAAATCCATTATATCAAAATTTGATCTTAACATATATTTGCTTTTAAACTTCCTAATTCATCCATGTTTCTATCAAAAATTTTAACATATATTCTCAACATTGATTCTTACCATAACATTCATTCTCAACATTGAACATTTCCCAACTTAGAATAACATTTTAAACATTCCTAACATTCAACATTCATTCTCATCATTCAACATTTTCTAACAAGTCATAACACTCATTCTCATCATTCAACATTTTCTAACAAGTCATAACATTCCTAACATTCAACATTCATTCTCATCATTCAACATTTTCTAGCAAGTCATAACATTCATTCTCATCATTCAACATTTCCTAACCTTGGATTACACCTATAAAAACATTCCTTCTTCCATAACACCTCCCATTCATTCTTTCCCTACATTCTTTTTTCTCTAACACCTCCCATTCATTTTTTCTCAACATTGATTCTTAACATAACATTCATTCTCAACATTGAACATTTCCCAACTTGGAATAACATTTTAAACATTCCTAACATTCAACATTCATTTTCATCATTCAACATTTTCTAACTTCATAACATTCATTCTCATCATTCAACATTTCCTAACCTTGGATTACACCTATAAAAACATTTTAAACATTCATGCAAAACATATTATAAATATTATCAAAACACTTTAAACATTCATGCAAAACATATTCTAAACATTTACCAAATGAGAAATAATAGACATGTACTCATGTATATAATCCAAAAAAAAGTTGATGAACATGTGAATTCAATGTACATGTATATATAATCAAAAAATAAATACCCTCCATGTTCAAAACAACTACAAAATATATATATCAACAAAAACAATAAAGTCTGAACCACTATCCATCTAGACCAATATCTTTCCACTATTTTCCACTAGGACCTTCCCTGGGACTCAACTCCACCTACAATACACAAAAAAACAAATTATAAATTTAGATCATAAATTATTTAAACAATTTTAAACTAAAATCAAAATATTAAGATATTAAACTCATCTACAAAACAATTCAATTATTAAAAAAATCATACATCAAATTCTTTGGATGCATGTCCACCACTTTTTTCCCCTAGAGACTTTCCTTTAGCTCCAAAGGACCTCAAAGAGCCAAGCTGCAACATGTACAAAAACAATTTTCAAATAAATCAAAAAAATATAAAACATTAAACTTATATATCAAAGATCATTTCTAATTCAACAAAATTACCTCAGTGGCAATATCTGCATTCATTAGAGACCCCACATCTTCGCCCCCAATTTCTAAATGGTCTCTTCCCTAAAATTTAAATTTTGTTAATAAATAAAACATAGTAGATACAAATAATAAATTAAGCAATTAACTTAAAACCAAAACAAAAAAATTAAAATCATTAGCTCACAAGAGATGGTAAATCATCTAAAAAGTTGGAATCTAATGAAACCTGCATAAATAAGTCAAATTAACAATAAGATACATTGATATTTATTAAAATTCAAGCAAACAAAAAAAATATCATGTTCAATCATAAATATTATAATTAAAATACCTCTCCTAAGCGCTCTTCATTTTGACTAGGATGCTCTCGATTTTGACTACTGGAGACTCGAAAATTATTTTCATTTAACATTGACGTAAACTGCAGACAAAATACATTTGCTTAATATATTTATTCCCATGTAGCAAAAAATTCAATTCAAAATGATTAAAAAAAAACAAATAGATTGTCATAGCATAATCAACAAACCTCTCCCATGCTCGATGTGTCATTGGATAACACATCTGAAGCTATATTTCGACAAGACTTAGCATAAGCCCTGAGATTATCAATGCTCAATGCATCTACCTCGTCATTCGTCTTGTAGACAAAACTCTGACGAAGAATAACACGAGCCCTCTCTCGCACCAAACCGACTTCTACTCCAGTAAGGGCTGAAGCTAAACCATCACCTACCGATTCCCTTCCAACTGTCCCTAGTTGAGATGTTGTCTCCATCTCTGATCTTAAAGCCACAACCCTTGGTGGACGAGGTATCTCAGGTGGAGGTTGTATAGTGGTAGGGTCTCTGAGAGCACCTTTTCGATTATATATTCTACCCTTTCCAGCTCCATAAAAGTCAGAGGGAACATCAGTATAGTTAGGCTTCATACCTAAAAAAAACTCTGCATAAAAAAATCTAGCAAAATAATTAGGAACCTCATCGTTCCAAGGCAATCGACCATAAGCTGCAAGAAATCGATCATATATTAAATGTGCAATTTGAGGATGCTTGAAATATTGCACTTTCAACATTTTTCGCTTAAGGCCTTCTTTGAAATTGAACATTGAATTGGCTTGTTCTCTAGTGACTCTCTCCTTCACAACCTCCCACTTATCTGGACCCATAACTTGGTCCCTTCGCATCCGCATCAAATGAACAAAACTATTTGTAGTTGGTCCAAGTTCCTCATATGCATCAATGAATTTCTGCAAAGACGCCAAAACAATCTCTAGACTTTGTCGGCTCTCTAGAGGGAGATCCAAAGAACAAAAATCATTGTTCAACCTGTCATAATGGGATCTACAACTTTCAAGAATAGTTTGTTGCACAACACCTTGCCATGGAAGCTCATCAGGTAAATCAGATGGATAAGTTGATATGGGTGTACACCCCTCATCTAGTGGAACATATGTTGTCCTAGCTCTAGGAGGATCTTCAGGACCTTGCTCTCCACCCACACCTATTTCATCATCTACAATCCTATCTTGATCTCCCCCTCGCTCCATCGAATTACGCACATCTTCTGCATGTCGCTCTGCTTCAAATATAGCCATAGTCAAGAATTAACCTTGTCCATAACTTCAAAACACAAAAAAATACAATTTATACTTTATTAAACATTAATGTTCATACCAACAGAAGGTTGAGATCGACGCTCTCTCACAGAAGATGAAGGAGAATCAGTGTACCCCTTCGAACTTGTTGATGATCAAATGATTGGGACCCATGCAATAAACTCGAACCTCTCGGTGAATTCGACAACCTTCGACTACCAACTGGAACACCAATTCCTGAGGATTGTGATGACCTCCTACGCTTTCCCCTCGAAGACTCTCTTTCCATTTGATATAACTTCTAAATTTACACAAACATTAACATATTGAAATTGTACATGACTATTCTACAAACATCAAGCCAATATTTGATAAAAAAATACAAAATGTAAGTCCCCCTCCTAACTCTAATTAATTACCTAAAATTCCTTACCATCACTAATATTGCAGCATAAAGATATATCTAATAATCATTTCATTATCAAATATAAGTCATAACATGATTAATTGAAGTAGTATAATAACCTTAATAACTTTTAATCCAACAAATATGGTTGAAATATATATGTCAATGAACAAACATCTCACTAAACATATATATATATTCTTATTAAGAGAATTCTAGCTCATTTTTATAATAATACAATTTACACACACTAAAGTTGTACATGTTAACTCTACAAACTTAAAAACATATCTACTAAGGACCTGCATACAAAATGTAGAGCTAGCTAGAATAGTATAACATATATATCCACTTATTAAGAGATTTCTAATTTATATTTATGATAAAACAACTTCCACACATTGAAATTGTACATGTTCATTCTACAAACTTAAAAGCATCTCTTAAAAATCTGCATACAAAATGTAGAGCCACCTAAAATATTATAATTATTTTCTTTCGTAAGTTCCTCTTCTAGCTCTAAGAACACTATTGCACCATAAACATAACATCAATAATCATCTTATAATCATTTAATTGTAATAGTACACAATAATCTTCCAAATTTTTCACTGATCACTTATGTTTTTGTTCTATATCTCAATAAACAAACATTCCTTCATTTTTATAAAAAAAATACCTAAGAACATAGAACTTTTAAGGGAAACTTAATATGATACTCATTCAAGTTTAGGGTTTAAATATCCATTTATATAAAGAAGCCATGGCGTTGCATTCCATAAGAATAAGACAAATACCCGTTATCTTGTTTGATATAAAAAATATCTTACCATTTTTATATATAAAAAAGACCATAACATAAGCAGAGTTCTATTCATGAGCAAAGTTCTATTCATGAGCAGAATTCTGTTCATGAGCAGAATTCATGAACTCTGCTCATGAACAGAGTTCATGAGCAGAGTTCATGAACTCTGCTCTACCCCATTATATTATCTCTCAGCAAATAAAACATGTTTCTATTTATACACCAAATTGAACGTTAAATACATAAAACATTTAAACAAAACAACTCTATTAATTTGTATAAGTGGACCTAGCTATGCTTAGGGTAAATATATCTATTATAGAGTCCATGGACTCTGCTCATGAACAGAGTTCATGAGCATAGTCCATGGACTGTGTTCATTATACAGTGTTAATGGTGAAGTGATTAGTCAATTACAATTTCCTTCCACATTAATTAAAATATTATAGGCTCTTATTAACCAGAAATAAGCTTACTCGGATTAAACCAGGCACAGTAAAGAGCATTACTTTTAACCAGATTAGCTTTCCAGATAATATAGACGTGCTTCGGTATTAATAATTAAATTACAAGCATAATAACGAGGCATAATAACGAGGATTAGAATCAGGCTAATTAAATATAACATGGTCGTAATACAGCTTATCCTGTAATAAACTATTAATACTACCTTATTAAGGTTTAATACCTAGCACGGCATGCACGACTATGCCTAACATAAACTTATGGATATTATTTACGAGCATAGCCTGAATATACTTGTCTGCCTTTGAATACAAGCAGGCTTAAATTACTACAAAGATTTAATACTCTTGTGGTACACTTCATGAACAGTTCATTAACCTCTTAGAGTCCATAAACTCTGCTCATGAACAGAGTTCATGTGCAGAGTCCATGGACTCTGCTCATGAACAGAGTTCATGTGCAGAGTCCATGGACTCTGCTCATGAACAGAGTTCATGTGCAGAGTCCATGGACTCTGCTCATGAACAGAGTTCATGTGCAGAGTCCATGGACTCTGCTCATGAACAGAGTTCATGTGCAGAATACATTGACCCTGCTCATGCACATAAAATCATCTCTAAAATCAACATTGATTATAAAAAAGTTAAACTTCTAATTTTAACAGCCATAACAGATTTTTTTTAATTTTTTTTAAAACCACAAAGCAATGGGCAGAATATGCGACATACCTGTATCCAAACGACACCGCTATTATTCGTTCCACCAACGCTCCATGAAACTTATTCCTTCACCAAGCAGAAAAAAATGTCATCAACTTAACAAATCACATACACAGCCAGAATCAAAACAACACAACTATGAAAAAAACATACCTAAATGACAGATTTGAAGACTGCAAACAAAACCGCAACCACCTCTACGCAGCAAAACAAACGGGCAACCTGCCACCCAAAGCGTAACTGACGACGAGCTAAACCCAACAAGAAAGAGCATGAACCAGCCAACAAACCGAAAAACTATCTACCGTAAAGCCGACGAACTGCAAAAGATCGCAGGGCATCAGCGAGTCGTCGGCACACAGCAGGGTGGCGAACGTAGAGACGAGCTATCAACCGTATAGCCGACGGGCATCAAGAAGACAGGCAGCAACAGCTAGTCGTGGGGTAGCAGCAGTTCGCGGAGCGTCAGCAGGCGGGTCGTCGTATAGCGGCAAGGTGGCGACAGAGGCGATGCGGGCCCGCTGCGGGGTCCAGCAAAATCACAGCAAAGAATGCCAAATGGCAGCCGATGCTGTGCTTTTATGCAGAAAAATAGTTCGGCCGAACAATTACTCGGCCGAATAATTATTCGGCCGAACAATTACTCGGCCGAACAATTAATCGGCCGAATAATTGTTTGGCCGATTAATTGTTCGGCCGATTAATTGTTCGGCCGAATAATTATTCGGCCGAATAAACTATTGCCAAAATTTTTTTTCCGTCCGGCAACTGTTTGCACACATTTCAAGGATCTCCGTTAGGCTGGACGGAGAACTGTTCATGGTTATTCGGCCGAATAACCTTTGCATTATTCAGCCGGATAATTTAAATTATTCGGCCGAATAATGTAAATTATTCGGCCGAATAATGTAAATTATTCGGCCGAATAACTTCCGCTAAGACGATTTCCCACTCGTTTCTCACGAAAGTGTTACCCACCTTCACGTTTTCACCCAGAGGCCTATAGAGTCCAAAAAACTTCACGCCACAACAAATAATAACATATCAAAATCCTTGCCAATATTGGGATTTTATTCATCAATAGCACTGTTTAGCCCTCTTCTAGGCTCTAGCCCTTTCCTCTACCTGGAATATCAAAGTTGATTCTCCAAGTACATTAGTCAACACCTTATAGTTTTGATGAAACTTCCTGATCCAAGTGTTAAAATAGGGTAGAGAAGCTTCCCATGCTTAATAAATGTTTTCACTTGAGTGAAGGGTGCATTTTAGTTAAGGTCGGGATAGAGGAGTTCAATGATAGGCTCTACCAACATCAAGATACATAGGGAGGTCGATGTGTTGATTACATGACAATCCCATACTATCATACATGATAGAATCCAGTGGAAACCTTGCAATCCTAAAAGCTTGAAAACGGTTAATTATGTTGAATTCTAGATCCCAAACCATTATACACAAATATGCAAAGTTTCTCATGTGTATATAGAAAGAGTGCGTACAACTAAAATAACATCAAATGGAATCCATATATGCCCCAAATTAAATATAAACAAATATTCTAAATGGCCTATAGAGTTCAAAAAACTTCACGCTACAACAAGCAATTACATATATCAAAATCCTTTCCTATATTGGGATTTTATTCGTTAATAACACCGTATCCCCCCTCCTCTAGCCTCTAAGCCTTTGATCTACCCAAAATCTCGAAGCAGGAAAATTTTTAGGGGCGAAATTTTGCCATTTGGCTATTTTTGGGGAGTTTTTTCAAAAAATAAATTCGCTATTTGGTCATTTTTAGTCTCTAATATCGCCTATATTTACATAAAATATGTTTTTTTTTATCATAATATTCGCCAAAAATTACAAGTTTCAATAGTAAATTGTATGTTTCATATTTAATATTCGCCTACCAATCTATATATATATACTTTCAATCCTAAATAATCACTTAGAATGCTATACTTAAGTATACTATTATAATCCTTAAAAAATACCCTATCTCGGAGTTGGTCCTCCAAGGGCATTAGTCAGCACCCTACAGTTTTGATGAAACTTTATAATCGAAGCCTAAAAATAAGGTAGAGAAGCTTCCCAATCAACATATACACATAGTACATTTAATGTATGTATATGGAAATTGAAATTAATAGACATATACGACATAAATTTAGGATGTAAAAATGTTAAATGTTTATTCTTTAGTGTAAAATTTGTTCAATTTTAAAATTTAAAATTTAAATAGTTCATATTGTTATTTGTTCTACACTAGTTTTACACTTTTCATTGCTTAGAGATGTCATTATACCATGTGTATTTTTATAATGATATTTTTTTGTATTTATGATTGCAGTGGTTATTATGGATCAAAATGCAGAGATATTGAGAGAGATTGGTCATTTGAGAGAGATTAGTGAAACTTGGAGGGGTGGAGATGAACTCCGTCACTCCTTGGAGCCATCATTAGATGCAGTTGTAGACATTATTAGTCACTTGAATGATGTGTTGTATAGGATGTCATCGTATAGAGAAAGAAAACTACAAGAATATGCCAATGGCTTGAGTTACAACGATGTGAAGAAGTTAAAAATCACCAAAGAGAAGATATATTCATTTTTTAGAGTGCCTAGGATAGATGTTATTCCAGACACTAGCAGATCACATATTTCAATTGAGTGGTGCATTTCTCAAACAATTAGATATCACTAGATGGATATATGATATATGATTTTTGACATTCCCACACACAACAACAGGGAAGTATCGCTATCCTTCCTCCAGAAACTTTATGCTGAGTTTGTGAAGGGAAAACATGTCAACTATTTCAATATGTTGGGGTTCTAGATCCCTGGTATGAGGATGCCCAAAAAATATCCCAATGCTAGGCATAGAGATGCCAATCGACCGATACCTCCACATGTTCCCAACTACCGATACCTCCACCTGTAGCCAGCTCTGATGCTAGCTGAGGTGATTGTATACCATAGCACAACTATTGACTAGGGAAGGCCCTCTTCCTCTAGTGGGGTACAACCATCAGCTTCCGGTGGCAAAGGACCATCTACTAGTGGGGATAGATCGGCATTCCATGAGCCCCAAATTGAGCCAACTTGTGCATGATGTGTGGTCAAGCCTGCTATGGTCGTCGACCAACACATGGTACCTCTACGATGAGTTCCGATCAAGTAAGGATATGTTAAAACAATAATGTCATTCAAATTATTTTTTCCATATTTTACACATTAAAATATTGTTAATATATACCATTTTTAATCTTGCAAGAGCTTGATGCCTCTACAGAGGGTGGTAGTGTACCTGGTGTTGTTGTATCCGAGGTGAGAACAACCAACATTGAGGTCATATTTTCAACATGTCGTTTTCTTAATACATGTAATTTCGTTAATACACGTCAGTTCATTAATTTGTTAGATGGTCTAGTATTTACAATTTTTTAAGTTACAGGCACCGCATTCTCAATAAGATGTGGGAAACATTAATTTGAGTGAATTCCCCATAGGTGGCTTCTATGAGTTTTTAGGAATGTAAGTACATGGTTAAAGACTTAATATTGTTCAAATTATTTTTTTCTTAGTGTACTCCTTTATAGATTACTAATATTTATCATATTTAAACTTGCAGGTGTTATTTGGCTCTGCAAATGGGAAAGAATTTTCTAGTAGCGATCCCTCCCATGGGGGAGATATGTCCCAGGAAGAGGTAAATATTACAACATGTTAGTTTTTCAATACATATTATTTCATCCATTCATGTCCATGTCTAAATATGACAACACTATGTGACTGTAGGCATCAACGCAAATCAATCCACCACCGCTTTGGTTTGGCTCTCCCCACAGTTCAAATGTAGAGAAGGGTTTTGTCTTCACCAAATGACCCTCTTCTGTAAAAAGAGTGGGTTGCCATGATCATGGACCTACTTATTCCACGGTAATGTACATAGCCTTCGATGACAACTGTTTGTTAAATTTCAATTTACTCCACAACTTATTTTTCTCAATATTTTTTTTCGCATGTATACAACATTGAGCTAGAGAGTCCTCCATGCTAGACCTTAGCGGGGTTGTTTATGATGTCTTTAATGTTGCATGTACATTGGGAATAAGTCACGCATATGTATCTACTTGAATATTTGTACATGCACTATCCATTCGTATTGTGTATGCACATGCATGATGTCTAACTATTTTAGCATTTGGTTAATGTAGCCTCAGTCTAGTATAGTAGTGCATGTGACAAAGGTTCATGTTCAAACTACAGCTCCGCTCGCTACAGAAGAAACCCAATCTCCTGTCCCAGAGCATATTTTTTCAATGATATGTTCATCAATTACAAAATTGGTTAATACTTTATCATGCATACATGTTGATATTTGTTGAGCTAATTGACATAGGATATTTTATTCGTAGAGCACCATTACAGAGATCCTTTCAACAAGGATATGGACACCACATGCATATATACCTTGGATGGATTCAGTGAGTGTTTGTTATAAGTAATTGAGTCATATTTTAAAATTTTAAAATTTGTTAGTGCTTCAGTATTAGTTCAGTTACCTGATCAAGAAGTATGATCTTTGACTTGCAGTCGCCAGAGATGCATAGCGGTCATGGACAGAGGCAAGATGCATCACAATCAGAAAAAAACAACAGGAATTTAGATTTTTGATGTGTAGTCTAGGACATATTGAGAGAGATTGGTCATTTGAGAGAGATTAGTGAAACTTGGAGGGGTGGAGATGAACTCCGTCGCTCCCTGGAGCCATCATTAGATGCATTTGTAGACATTATTAGTCACTTGAACGATGTGTTGTATAGGATGTCATCGTATAGAGAAAGAAAACTACAAGAATATGCCAATGGCTTGAGTTACAACGATGTGAAGAAGTTAAAAATCACCAAAGAGAAGATATATTCATTTTTTAGAGTGCCTGGGATAGATGTTATTCCAAACACTAGCAGATCACATATTTCAATTGAGTGGTGCATTTCTCAACCAATTAGGTATCACTAGATGGATATATGATATATGATTTTTGACATTCCCACACACAACAACAGGGAACTATCGCTATACTTCCTCCAGGAACTTTATGCTGAGTTTGTGAAGGGAAAACATGTCAACTATTTCAATATGTTGGGGTTCTAGATCCTTGGTATGAGGATGCCAAAAAAATATCCCAATGCTAGGCATAGAGATGCCAATCGACCGATACCTCCACATGTTCCCAACTACTGATACCTCCACCTGTAGCCAGCTCTGATGCTAGCTGAGGTGATTGTATACCATAGCACAACTATTGACTAGGGAAGGCCCTCTTCCTCTAGTGGGGTACAACCATCAGCTTCCGGTGGCAAAGGACCATCTACTAGTGGGGATAGATCGGCATTCCATGAGCCCCAAATTGAGCCAACTTGTGCATGATGTGTGGTCAAACCTGCTATGGTCGTCGACCAACACATGGTACCTCTACGATGAGTTCCGATCAAGTAAGGATATGTTAAAACAATAATGTCATTCAAATTATTTTTTCCATATTTTACACATTAAAATATTGTTAATATATACCATTTTTAATCTTGCAAGAGCTTGATGCCTCTACAGAGGTTGGTAGTGTACCTGGTGTTGTTGTATCTGAGGCGAGAACAACCAACATTGAGGTCATATTTTCAACATGTCGTTTTATTAATACATGTAATTTCGTTAATACACGTTAGTTCATTAATTTGTTAGATGGTCTAATATTTACAATTTTTTAAGTTATAGGCACTGCATTCTCAATAAGATGTGGGAAACATTAATTTGAGTGAATTCCCCATAGGTGGCTTCTATGAGTTGTTAGGAATGTAAGTACATGGTTAAAGACTTAATATTGTTCAACTTATTTTTTTCTTAGTGTACTCCTTTATAGATTACTAATATTTATCATTTTTAAACTTGCAGGTGTTATTTGGCTTTGCAAATGGGAAAGAATTTTCTAGTAGCGATCCCTCCCATGGGGGAGATATGTCCTAGGAAGAGGTAAATATTACAACATGTTAGTTTTTCGATACATATTATTTCATCCATTCATGTCCATGTCTAAATATGACAACACTATGTGACTGTAGGCATCCACGCAAATCAATCCACCACCGCTTTGGTTTGGCTCTCCCCACAGTCCAAATGTAGAGAAGGGTTTTGTCTTCACCAAATGACCCTCTTCCGTAAAAAGAGTGGGCTGCCATGATCATGGACCTACTTATTCCACGGTAATGTACATAGCCTTCGATGACAGTTGTTTTCTAAATTTCAATTTACTCCACAACTTATTTTTCTCAATATTGTTTTTCACATGTATACAGCATTGAGCTAGAGAGTCCTCCATGCCAGACCTTAGCAGGGTTGTTTATGATGTCTTTAATGTTGCATGTACATTGGGAATAAGTCACGCATATGTATCTACTTGAATATTTGTACATGTACTATTCATTCGTATTGTGTATGCACATGCATGATGTCTAACTGTTTTAGCATTTGGTTAATGTAGCCTCAGTCTAGTATAGTAGTGCATGTGACGAAGGTTCATGTTCAAACTACGGCTCCGCTCGCTACAAAAGAAACCCAATCTCCTGTCCCAGAGCATATTTTTTCAATGATATGTTCATCAATTACAAAATTGGTTAATACTTTATCATGCATACATGTTGATATTTGTTGAGCTAATTGACATAGGATATTTTATTCGTAGAGCACCATTACAGAGATCCTTTCAACAAGGATGTGGACACCACATGCATATATACCTTGGATGGATTCACTAAGTGTTTGTTATAAGTAATTGAGTCATATTTTAAAATTTTAAAATTTATTAGTGCTTCAGTATTAGTTCAGTTACCTGATCAAGAAGTATGATCTTTGACTTGCAGTCGCTAGAGATGCATAGCGGTCATGGACAGAGGCAAGATGCATCACAATCAGAAAAAAACAACAGGAATTTAGATTTTTGATGTGTAGTCTAGGACATATGTACTTTTTTTTACAAATGGGAGTTAGAGTTTTGATGTGTAGTCATGGACATATGTAATTTTATGTACATGTACATTATTGAATCTTTTGACACATGTACATGTTGGTAGGGAACAACCTTCCTATCTTCTTTTTTGTTATTAGTCAATAAAAGATAATATCAAAGCTTTAATTAATCGAGATAAGATTATTTAGGAGTTCCTTCCGAATATTTGATTCTGAAAGTAACCTTCTCACAATTAGAAAAAAAGAAGAAGCATTATTCAAATGAATTCAAAGCATCACTCAATCTGAACTTTATCTCGCACAAATGCTTATTCAATTTCTGCAGTTGTTAATTTATGCTCTTCATATAGGCACTTTTATATAAAGTTGTGAGCATTTATTTTGGGCTACATATCCCTATGCTGCGATGATATTTTAAAAGGTTTCAATTGACATTATTATTATGAATATATCAACAATTTTACCTTGAGCTATTAATCCCATATTGCTGACATACTTTATCTTGGAAACTATGGTCTTATCTCTATTAATTTTATGCTTGGACCTTTTCGGCTCCCTCGATACCATCGAGCTAAATATCCCTGGTTGACTCATCAATCATACTAATGGTTTCACCTTTCAACTTGATAGGGCTATGAGATAATCCTTCTAAACCAGGGTTTTACCAATTTAAAGCTTATTTTTAAATCATACTCATTCGCTATATCACCTAAAAATGTTATAATATTGCTACGGGTAATGATCTATGGTGATCAAATGCATTACTATTTAATGGTCTGTGGTGAATCATGAGACAATCTGTCGAATTATGATAACACTTCATCCTATCTCACAACTGTCATCATTCCACAAACGTCATGTACGCAATCACTCGTATGAATCATTCTATCAAATTTGAATCCTATTAACGTTTTAATGACCTTGATCAAATCACTTGATTTCATCATTTTGAAACGATGGATATCATGATAGAACCTAGGGTTTTAGTTGTGATTATGGGAGAACCAGGCAGAGGTTGGACTATTCGGTCGATGTCTGTCTCTTGGATCCCAATTCCTTTTGTTTTCACGACCACCTTGGCATCGACTCCTATTCAGAAACGTCGTGTTGGGGAAATGCCGCCTCTCATCCGTTTTGAGGTTTTGGGCCCCGAAATGGTGGAAGCTGACCAAGAGGCAGCGATACTATTTGAGAATATATGTTGGGATTCTTTCTTTAGGTGTTTTAGTGGACACCATATCGAAGTGACCATGAAATTTTACATGACTTTTAGGGAAGGTGTGGCCCAGATTGGAAATTTTTAGCTGACGGTGGATGAATATACTATTGCCAAATCCACGAAACTTCCACAAACAGTTGAACGCTAGTTCAAGGAGGGGGGGGGCAATTAACAAGAAAAAATGGAAGCAATTCCTTTTTCCACTGCCAGCCGATTGGTACCTTAAGTTCATATTTCCTGTTAAGTTGCTGAAACCACAATGGAGCACATGCTACGAAATCATAGTAAGGTACATTTCATGTGACAACCATTTTTCCCATATCCATTTGTATCATCTCAGACTTTTAATGGCTTTAAAGGGTTAAAAACTGAACTTTCCCTTCTATTTACTGCATGGTTTAAAGAAAATGGCTCTTACGGTTCATAGTACTATTGGGGACCCAGATAGGAGCATGTTTCATCACAGCTTGCTTAAAATTCTGATTCAATATCAGTTAGCATCGATTGGTAAATCTTGGGACAACTTTTTGCACGAAAACAGTTTCGGGACAACCCAGTATTGGCCTACTCTTCTCCCCAAGACTCGTAGGAAACGAAAAATACCTCCTAAGCCTGAAACCGACAATGTACTTAACCCTATAGTAGAGCATGATGAATCTGGAAGTGTTAATCCAGTTGCAAGGGACAATATTGGTTTCCCGATTGAGGAAGGTCATAACCCTGTAACCTATGAAACCCCGGTAGATCCATCCTTGGCTGGGAAGCCCCATGATATACCTGCACACAAAGATAATGGATTAGAGGATGCAGAGAGTGTAAAATTTGATGAATCAAATGGATCCAAGATCAAACTAGATCGTCCGAGTTCTCCTATTGTTAGATCAAGTTCCGAGTACTCCTATTGTTAGATCAAGTTCACATAGGTTTACCAGGAGCATGGTCACTTCCTCAGTCCCAGTAACTGTCCAATAGGTTAAAGAGACCCCATTGGTTTAAATCTTAAGCGAGGAGGAAGAGCATCTATCCATTTGTGTGTCTCCATGAGAACAGGGTATTGGGGTTGATAATTATGTAACATCTCTGAGAGATGAGTCCATGGGAAATATGTCGCCTTAACAACAAGCCAATCCTCAAATCAAGAAGGAATAGATTCATTTACTGATGAATCCTCATCAAATCACACCCTGAAAACTATCAGAAGATCCATTGCACTGAAACAAAAGATCTCTCAGTTGAAGATTGAATTGGATAAGTCAGAATCAAATACAATTGTTTTAAACGATGAGATCAAGAACTTAAGAAGTGAATTGTTGTCCCAGATAGATCGATGGCAGAATTTAAAGATGAGAAAAAACAAATATAAAGTAGTTAAGAAAACCTTAGTTTCCGCCAATGAAAGGTTGTTGAGACATGAAGAACAATAGAATGTTAAAATCGCCAAGCTTAAATCCAAACTATCCGAAGATAGAAGAGTTGTCAGAATCCGGGTCTCTACATAGTATATGCGTTTTTTAAAATCATTTTTGCAGGTGTAGGTCTTTGGAAATATCACAGGTAATTAAGTAATTTATCATTAGCACACCTACAGAATCAAATATTCTGTAGGAGTGCTTGCTATTTGTTTATAATTTACATATGTAATCTTATTACAATTGTATTTTTCTGACATGTGTCATTTAAATCGAGGATGGTTCAAATAAAACTACTTCTATGCCATTTCGTGGGACTCATGCACATGGATAACGTGGCTTATGACGTTTCGGCTCAATCAATTTCATGCTGCCTTGATGGATCAAATTAATGAATTATGTTACCAGGTGCCTATTTTCGGTTCTAACTAAGATGGTCTCTACTTATTCGAGAAGCATCTCATTTGTTCATCAAATATGTTGCAATTATGTTATAATTCTGTTGTTTGTATATTTGATAGCACTCAGTAGTAATAGCTGTTAAATTGTCACTCTCTTTTGTATAACGAGATATTTATGGTATGCCTATTTTTAAGCAATTGATCCATAGAATTTTGGTGATTGTTGAGTCTCTCGTTAAACTATATAAGTTACAACTGGACCATGTAAAGAGGATTCGAATAGTTAGCAAGAAATTTGTCTTTTAGAGTCTGAAACAATTCTCAATTTTGGAGCAAGCTTGCATGCTGTAGCATGACCTGTTTCGACACTTTTCTTTGAAAGCATCTTGGGAACTGGTATCATTGGATTTAGTTTTCTGGACACACACACATATTGACTCTTTCTACAGTTTTCTTGTATTATTGATCTGTGATTTCACTGAGTTGTATTGCACTGATTATTCATACTTCGAATGCACACATGTTCATCCTCTGATTATATGATGTTATATGTTACCTTTGGATAATTTGTATTGTCTAAATTGACTCTCACATTGTTATTAAATATTTTTACTTTTATAAACATCTATTTGCATAGACATCTTAAGAGTAATTACCATCGTTATGTTCTTAGAATGTGGATGTGAAATAGATTTTTTATTCCTATATGATTTCAGTTTATAATAAGGTATTATTATTGCTTCAACATCTAATTACAATTTATTTCATTGGGATTATGCTTTATTATCTAAGTTTGATCTTGAAATATATCACCTTCCCAAAAACATCTTTTATAGAATAGCATGTGACTATAGTTGTTTAAGACTCCTCTTGCCCAAGATAGGAAAAAATAGGATAGATTAGATTTCAATTCATAGCTTAGTTTTTCTATTTGTAAATTAGCAACTGCAAATTATTATGATTAAATTAGGTCATCTAAAATATAGAAAAACCCCTAAAAATCTAGAGACTCTTTCGAGAGCATCAATTCGAAGATAGCAGGACCTTAACCTGCGAGAATCAACTAATTCAAATACACCGGAAACTGTATTAAGCGACTTGTGTGGGTTGACTCTCCTTAGTTGGCCTTAGTCAGAAAATCCGACCAATAGTACATTGACATGCCATCTAAGTGCCATCTATTTTTGTATTATAACTTCCATGATATATATATATATATATAGATTAGATTGTCTCTTGAAATATTCACAGTTCATTCTTATGTGTGATCATACATGTGTGGCCAATAATGTTTCTATGCATAATTTTACCAATTTTGTATAGCTTGGACGATTGCATGTAGATATTAGTTATAACGTTGAGAAAAATGCACAATTATAACAATGCACAACAACTCAAATTTACAATGTTCTTGACCACGATCCAATTGCATATACAATGTTAAATTAACAATGTTAAATTGTATTCACAACAATGCACATGTACAACATGTTCTTGAACACAATCAAATTATATGAAATTGCATGTGAAATCATGTGAGTAATGCACCTAATCTACACAATATACTAACACACTTAACCTACAAAATAAGAAACTAGTACAACTAAGTGATGTACATAAAATCCTAACCCACATAAAATCTTAACAAGTGTGACAAACACACACAGGCTATGCATATAGACTTTCACACACATGTGATGCACTCATGCAACCCGTATAAGTAGGTTAAATTTTATTGTGATGACACTCATATAACAAAATGAACATGGTCATGCACATAAGTTCAATGTGACACTATCCTATTAACATGACCCTTGACCCCTAAACCAAAAATCCCTTTATCATAAGCTCCACTCACAACTCACCAACTACACTTAAATCATTTTTATCCTAACCCACTAACACTGTTAACCCTAACCACCTAATGCATTTCATGTTTCACCTCAGTCACATAAGCACCCAATTTACTCAAGTGACACACAAGGAAAAAACCAATCTAACTCATGCACATGAATACCTAACCTACATAAGCACCTGTTGGACATATTAAAGGATGCACATAGATGGAACACCCATGAAACACACTTATTTATCCAACATAGGTAATACTTATCTTTTACCTTGACCCACGCAACCCCTATAACACTAATCCATATAACTTCAACCCCAGTTATGGATATCCCACTACCCCCAAAACCTCCAACACATAACCTACTAATGATCCTAACCCTAACTACCTAAATCACTTTGCAACATGCCTAACACACATAAGAACCCAACAAACCTAATCAACTAACCCAACTAAGTGGAACACATAAACACCTTACCCACATAAGAACCTAACAAAAATAAAGGATGCACATAGTTGACACACCTAAGTGATGCACCTATGTGGCCCACATAAATGAAATTTTCATTTGGCATGATGAATTTCATCTAACAAATATATGGGATGCGCATTAATCATCTACAAAAAAACACACAGAGGTCATCCATTGATCCGTACGCACTCAGGTGCACAATGAGGACAACATTTCGACTGAATGAGTCGGTACTATTATGGCAGAAACATAAGAATAAGAAAAACAAGAATACACTATGCACATAAACATACACACAGATAATATGCAGGAATGCGAACTATTCTTCTCTATTACTCGTTCTTTGTATATTGCAATAATTTACATGCTTATATAGAGTGTTGAGAACACTTGGGTGTCTTCCCGTTACGTTCAGTTACAAGAGAAGTTAGAATGGTTTTAGAAGTTCAACCATTACGGTCGTCTGGAAGACAGAGAGACAATCTGTCATAGTTCGTCAGTCGCCAATGTCGATGATGCATGTCGACGTCGATGCTTGTCGAAGTTGCTGAACTTGTTGAAGTCGAAGTTGCTGAACTGGTTGATGTCGAAGTTACTGAACTTGTCGAACTCAATGATGGAATCTGACAATAATGACAACTGTTGGGTGGATCATACCTCCTTCCTTAAGAAACAATGGTACCCATTGTTTTCTCGTGCAGATGAGGAAACTTGTCGGTCAGTTCAGTAATAGAGTACCATTTTCCTTGTGTCGGGATTTGTTTGGATTTGGCCACCTGAAACAAGGGAATTGTGTTTGTCCTTGTATGGCGTACTTGTCGTCCCACAATGGTGTCATAAGGAAGAGACTCCTGAACATCTGGATGGATTTATTCAGGTTCTGCTATTTGCAAGTCATTCTATTCCAACGCTGGTGCATGGTATGGTCAAAGTAGATCCACATTAAATACTGGATGTAGACCAAGGCATGAAGGAATGTCGAGCTGAAAAGCGTTTTCTCCAATCTGCTCAAGAATACTGTATGGACCATATTGCAAAGGCTTCAGCTTCTTATATGAACCAGTGAAGCGTTCCTTCTTGAGATGCAACCAAACCTGATCCTCAATTTGAAATGAATGAGGGATATGATGCTTATCATATCGGGACTCAGCTTTCAGATTAGCTCGTTGCAACATTTCTTGTGCTTGTCTCTGGATGTCGCATATTTGATCTCAAAACTTTAATGCTTTGTCAACTTCTTATTGGTTATAGTCAGTATCATTCGACTGTGTCGAGGAACTAATTAAGTCAATAGGCGCAAAGGGTTGAAATCATAACAGATCTCAAATTGACTCTTTCCCGTAGAGTTGTGCTGGGCATGATTGTAGCTGTGTTGTATATATGGAAGACTATCATCCCATGTTCATTTATGCTTGTTGTTGTACATGCAAAGTAGTTGTACTACCAAGCGATTCACAACTTCTGTATGTACGTCTATCTGAGGATGGAAATATGTCGATAAGGAAAGTCTTGTGTCAAGCTATTGCCATAGGTTCTTCCAAAAGATGTTGACAAATATGGCATCTTTGTCAGAAATAATGGTTTTTAGTAAACCGTAATGTTTCCAGACATGTTCAAAGAAGAGCTAAGCGGTCTGCTGCGCTGTCGTAGTCTTCTTGCATGGAATGAGAATGGCCATCTTGGAAAATCTGTCGACTACTACTCAGATCACGTCATGTTGATGTTTGGTAGTAGTATATCCTGTCAAGCAGTCCATAGAAATAGATTCTCATGGTCGACTAGGAACTGGAAAAGGTGTGTACAATCCCTATCGTTGATTAGGCGGTTTAGTAATGGCACAAACCACGCATGATCAAATGTAGTTGTTGACGTCAGTTTTAAGTGAAGGAAAAAAAAAAAACTGGAGAATAGCAAGGGTCTTTGCTACTCCAAAATGTCCTGTAGTCTTGCTGTAGTGTGCGTCCCAAATGAGCTATTATCGATGCTCACCTGTCAGTACACAAAGATGTCCAAGCTTGTATAGTAAGGTGTCTTTCAAGAAATCGTCGGAGGTTGATGACTTGTCGTTCTGAAGTTGTCGATAGAATGATGAAAATTCGTTGTCATCCTGATACAATTGAGGCCAAGTGGTGGTGTCATAACCCTACATACTCATCACTGTAAGAAGGAGAGTAATGGGTGGTCTACTTAGACAATCGACAGCGACATTGGCTTTACCTTTCTGATACTTAATTACCAAATGAAATTGTTGCAGGTAATTAATCCACTTGATTTTTTGAGTTGTTTGTAACTTCGACTGGGACGAGGGGAACTGTAAAAGCTTTTGGTCAGTGAGAATGACTGTCTCCTTGCCAAGGATATAATGTATCCATTTCTTAAGAGCTTGCACAATGGCGTACAGTTATTTTTCATACGTCGAATATCTTCTAACAATGTTGTTAAAAGTTTCGGAATGAAAAGAGACTGGGTGACCAAACTGAGTGATCACTGCGCCCAAGGCATAGTCCGATGCGTCCGTCTCAATCTCAAAGGGGTGATGAAAATGAGGTAACACAAGTACTAGTGCAACACAAAGCTCGTGTTTGATTTGTTTGAAAGCCACTTGTTGTGTCGATCTCCATTTGAAGACAGTTTTCCCATTTCCATTGGTCAACTGATTCAAAGGCCAGGCTATGTGACTGAAGCCGAGTATGAATCATCGATAGAAATTTTCCAAACCAATTTTTTTTTTTAGTTCATGAACTCTTTGAAGAATGGGCCAATCTTTGAGGATTTTTACTTTGTCTGGATTGACGTGAATGCCTGCAGATTCTATTACAAACCACAAATATTTGATGATGTTCATCGCAAAGGAAAATTTGTCCATGTTCAAGTAGAGTCGATGTTGCTGGAGAGTGTTGAGGACTTGTTGAAGTTGTCTGACATGTTCTTCCCATGATCAACTAAAAATCATTTTATCATCGAGGTAGAAAATGACCCATTTGTCGATGGAAGGTCAAAGAGTTTTATCCATATATCGCATGAAGGTCGTAGGTGCATTGGTTAAGACAAAAGGAATGACTAACCATTCAAGCAATCCTTCCTTGGTCTTGAAAGTAGTTTTCCATACATCTCCAGGCTCAATTGGAATATGATGATATCCTGACTTGACGTCGAGCTTAGTAAATAATTTAGCACCTTTCAGATAGTCGATGAGCTCATCTATCCGCGACAGAGGATATCTATTATTTACCAAAATTTTGTTGAGGGCCCAATAGTCGATGCACATTTGCCAAGTCCCATCTTTCTTTGGAACGAGGACGATTGGGATTCCACAAGGAGAGGAGTTGGGTTGAATATGACCTTTGTTGATCAAATATTAATTTTTTTTTAGAATCTCTTCATTTTCGATAATGGATCTTCTGTAAACAGATGCGTTAGGTAAGGAAGAACTAGGAGCAAGTTCAATAGAGTGTTTTACCTGAAAATGTAGAGGTACTCCGTCTGGCCCTTGGAATAGGTTCCGGTACTCATCAAGAACATTGTCGATTTGTTGCTTCTGTCAAGAGCTGCATTAGTCGGTGAGTTGACTGGTTGCTACAGTCTTCCTAGAATGTTCCTGCTTAATCATGATCAATGCAAATTTTTTACCATGGTTGATGAGCTTCTTCGTCTGTTTAGCAGATATCATTGCAACCATTGGTGTAGGTCGTCGCTCTGGTATGTCGTACCATCGGTTTTGAATTCTGACAATCACCTTCTAAGGTCATGACTGGTAACTTCCATGTCGATCCCATAAGTAAGGTTTCCCAAACAAGCCGTCGGATACGGAGAGTGGTTCCACGTTGTAGAGTACTTCATCTTCAAAAGGATTAATGAAGTAGGTGAGTTTACATTGCCGGGTGATCCTTAGTTCCTGTCCATCCTTCATCCAACCAATGTTATAAGGCTGAGGATGTGGAGTGGTAACAAGACCTAGTTTATTCACGAGATCTTCAGAAACAAAGTTCTTCTAGCTACCATTATCCACAATCAGATGCAATGGATTGTTTTGAACCCATATCTATGTATGGAATAGGCGCTCTCATTCCTCCTCTTCCACGATCGTTGAGGCTGCCAGAGTGGTCGATGTCGATGTCAAAACAGTCGTTGCTTTTGGGTTAGTTCTACCATATTTTTGTCGAATGATTCAGATGTCAACACTTTTTCCAAAAACTTCTTACGAGCTTTGCATTCAGACGTATCATGCCATGATGAATTGTGGTAATCATAACATTTCCCGGTAGGTTGTTTTCTACGTTCCCTTTTGTCTTTCTGAAAAATGTTTTTTTGAATGATATTGCTTTGTCGGAGTCGGTTGAGAAGGTCTTGACTTGTCGAAGTCGGCTGGTTCCTTCTTGTTGGGTGGTCGTCCTGTCAGTTTAGTCGTGAAGTGTTATTTTCCTTTATGTTTGGCTTCAAGCTTACTAGCATAGTGGAATGCATTCAAAAAGCATATTGACAGTCAGAAACTCCATCTCCTGCTGAATGTACAGGGATAATCCACTGACGTACTCCAGAGCAAGAAAATTCTCTTCTTCTTGAATGCCAAGTCTAGCCATTAGTTGATAGAAATCGTCGGTGTAACTCTGTACAGACTGGTCTTTCCATTACCTTAGCTGCTGCCACTTCTTATACTATTGTTCAATGTACTTGGGCAGGTAAAAATCCTTTCATACATATTCGACAAATTTCTCCCATGTCTCTATGGGGTCTCCACCTTTCTCCATCTTTGTTGATAGGTTCTCCCACTAGCATTGCACATATGTTTACATATTTAAGGATGCAATGGTGATCTTTTCATCTTCTAAAATTTGATTCACAAAGTAATAGGATTCCAATTGTTGTACCCAATTGTCGATGGATTCCGCGTCAATATTTCCTTCTAGATTCGGTGTGTACAGATTCATTTGTAGCTTGAATGGACTAATTTTGTCAGAGTTAGATCTTGTTGGAAATCCTCCTGATGTCGAATCAAATCGCATGAGAATCTCATTGAATTGGGAGAACATTTCATTTTGTTGTCGAGCCAACGCTTTCTCTATGAGTTGCTCTGTCTCGTCAATTGCATGTCTATTGTTTGTTCATTCTTCCATCTTTGAAGGTAGTGTCTGCTTGGATTGCTGAGTTTGCGAGCGTGTTTGAACATAAATAAATCAAGTAACCTCGATGGAAGTGTCTACACACAACTTAAGCTTGAACAAAGCTAATCTATGAATAAGTCAAGCTCTAAAGCTCCGATACTAATGATTTGTATGTGCCCAAGTGCACGACGGGGACAATAGCTTGAATGAATGAGTTGGTACTGTTATGGAAGAAGCATAAGAATAAGCAAAACAGGAATACACTACGCACATAAAAATACACACACAGATAATATGCATGAATGCAAACTGTTATTCTCTATTACTCATTCTCTGTATATTACAATAATTTACATGCTTATATAGAGTGCTAAGAATGCTTGGATGTCTTCCCATTACGTTCATTTACAAGAGAAGTTAGAATGGTTTCAGAATTTCAACCGTTACTATTGAATGTAAGACAGAGAGACAATCTGTCATAGTTCATCAATCGCGAATGTCGATGATGCATGTCGACGTCGGTGTTTGTCAAATTTTCTGAACTGGTCGAACTCGAAGTTTTTGAACTGGTCGAAGTCGAAGTTGTTGAACAGGTCGAAGTCGAAGTTGTTGAACTTGTCGAAGTCAATGATGGCATCCGACAATAATGCCAAATGCTGGGTGGATCATGTATGATCAACACCACATAATAAACCATGTATATGAATAACTGTATACCCCACAAAAATTTACTAACGACTTGAATACTTGACCAATTCAAATGAAATAGATTAGCAAGCCCGACAAGATATTTTTTTGCAAGTGGATCCTAAGAAACCACAAGGATAAGTCAAGGAAAGTAACAAATCTAGAAAGGATCAGAGACATATCATCGATGAAACATCACCTCCATTTTTTATTTGGAACTTTGAATTATTACAAACGACACTAATTTCTCAAAAAACAAATATAATAGAACACTAAGGACATGTCAATTGATGTGGCACACTAAGGACATAACAATCTATTAAGAGTGCAATGTGGTATGTTTGAGTGCCAGTCTTTGAATGTCTAGTTATACAATCAAAATAAAAAATTCCAAAGTTGACCCCTTTGTGTAAAAAAGGAATAGAGCCTTATTGAGCAAAACCCTAGTTTCCAAAATCGTCCTATAAGGAAATATCTAGGACATGGACCCAAAGGATAGTGGTATACATAGAATTAATTTGATGTCCTCATTCCAACAGAGTTGACGGTTTATCGATCCGAGACACTTATCTTAAATTTAATTCATGTCTTGTTAATATTTCATAATGAAATAGTTGTTTGAGAGCACCACCTTAGACCAAGCCATACCATTAATATAAAATGTACATTAGAGAAATTACCTAATTCAATTTCCTTCTATAACTCTAACCCTAACCCTCACCTAAACCCTAGCACTAAACCCTCTGTACCCTTTAGATATTTCCTCCAATATTTCCTAATCTCCCTACAAGTAACACTACCTCTTCACCCTCTCCACAATGGTGCCACTATCATAAAACTCAAAAGCTTGATGACACCTGGGCTATAGTCCAATGGTGTACACCAATGATGGAGGAGAAGTTGACATGGGAAATACAACTGCAAATAATTTTCTAGGAGGTGAAAAATGAGGACCAATCACACATATATCATTGCAACATAGTCCATGGAACTTTCCAACTCCATTTAGTCAGAAGCTAAAATAACTCTACATTAGAAATATGGATAAAAATTTCTTAGTTTTGTGTTTCCCGTAGAAATGATGAATGGGATGAGTGTGGATCATGGTGTTGGACAATACACGGAAATGGGTTTTGATGGGAATCTATCAACATATAGTTGTTAAAATAAACCTATTAGATGAGGACCTAGCATACATTTCTATAGATTACACTCACATACTAGATCTTGTTCAAATAGATATGAATATGACATGTTTAAGGATTTTATATTACATGCTACTCCATTTTTAACAAACACCATCTACATATTGTTTAATTTTTTAGGTCACATTATAATATGGATGTTTTTCCCAAAAAATAATGCATGGTGGAATGATGATTGTTTGGCACATTACCTATAGGTAAAACAAACCATCATAAAAGTTGTAAAACTAATGAAAATAATGAATTTTCAATTATGTCAATGGTTATCAAAGGTGAATACTTTACAATAGTTGGGAAAAAATGAACATGTATCTATTTTAGTATTATATATTAAGTGTTTTACTATTCTGCTTCACCAAATTAATAGTTGATATAAAAATCAAGCTATGGACACTTGCCAAAAAACATAAGTCACAAGTTCACTACTTCCTACCTCATTGTGAACATGCGGAATTGATGGGAACTATTAAAACAAATAAGACCGAGATGGCCTTCTTTAATGAGTGATTCAAAGGATGTGTTGTCACTTCTAGGTGATTTATTCCTACTTAAATTTCATGTTTTACATTTTCATTCAACTTCTGTTATTCGGTTTTGAAATTTCTAACTAAAGCCCCTCATGTGCTAAGGTTGAAAATTAGATCAATGGCACATAAAGATACAAAAAACATTGGTGTCATAGAGACCACTAAATAACAATCAAATAAATGACCTCTTCTCATTTAAAAATATTGTATTTAGTACTTTTTCATCTTTTCCATTTCATTAACATTATATTAAGTGTTTCAATGATAAAATGGAAAATGGCTTGAGGTTTTCTTATCAGCCTATATGATCAAATATTCTTGGAGAAGGGTGTCACTGGCACATTCCTAGCCATAAGTGCCTGGTCTAGGATTCTGCAAATTTGACCCCAATGTGCAAAAATTGCACACCCCATTACTGAGCAAAACCCTAGTTTCCAAAATGGACTTACAATATGACACCTAGGCCACAGTACTAGAGGAGAGGAGAACCCCTAGCACTATCCTGACGTCCTGAATCCAACGGAGTCGACGGTTTCTCGATCCGAGCCACGATTGTCATTATATCGCAAGTTCTGTCTCGCATCAAAAATGCCTTTAGGGACACTTGTTGGATACCTACCGGGGCCATAGAATTCCAACCGTGCAAAAAAACTGGCTTCCAAGGAGACCTGCAAGTGTGTCTAGGATGGTTCCAGCTGGGAATGCTAGCCATAAGTGCCTGGTCGACGATTTTGCAAATTTGACCCCAATGTGCAAACATTGCACACTCCCTTACTAAGCAAAACCCTAGTTTCCAAAATGGACCTACAAGATGACACCTGGGCCACGGGAGCAGAGGAGAGGGGAACCCCTAGCACTATTGCGATGTCCTAAATCCAACGGAGTTGACAGTTTGTCGATCCGAGCCACGGTAGTCATTCTATGGCTCATTATGTGTCCCAAGAGCAAATCCTCAAAGTGTCCCTAAATGGCCTCGGGGTGCCCGACTAGAATGTTCGTAGACCCAAAACCATGGCTCTGGTCATGAATCCATCAATTCCAATTGATCTGGGATGCCGGGTTTCAGCTATGGGATCCCCCACACCATGCCTTGAAGACCCAGGAACAGTGCCAATGAGCCATCTTAGGAGCTAGTGTTTTTCTCAGTGAGGGCCATTCCAAATTCACTCAAGGGGGGGAATTTCTCATCCGAAGGCCCCTAGGCATGCGTGGCCACCTTGGACAGATCCACAATGGCCACATGGACCTTTGGGAGTTGATAGAATCCAAGTTCGCTCGTCGGTTTCGGTTCCGTGGCCCCGGAGCAAATCCCCAAAGTGTCCCTGAATGGCACCGGGGTGCCCTACTAGAATGCCTGTAGCAGCCAAACTGTGGCTCCATTCATGAATCTGTCAATTCTGGTGGATCCAGGACACAGGTTTCATTTAGGGGACCCCCCACACCATGCCTCGAAGACTCGAAAACGGTGCCAATGAGCCATCTCCAGAGTTAGGGTTTTTCTAAGTGAGGGCAATTCCAAATTCGCTCAAGTGGGGCATTTCTCATCCAAAGGCCCCCGGAGTGCATGGCCACTGTGGACAGGTCCACAATGGTCACGTGGACCTACTGGAGCCAAGAGAATCCAAGTTTGTTCGTCGGGTTGGGTTCCGTGGTCACGGGGCAAATCCTCAAACTATCGTTGAATGGCCTTGGGGTGCTCGAATAGAATGCCCGTTGCAGCCAAACCATGGCTCCATTCGTGAATCCATCAATTTCGGTGGGTCTAGGATGCCAAGTTTCAGCTAGGGGACCCCCCACACCATGCCTCGAAGACCCGTAAATAGTGCCAATGAGCCATCTCCGGAGCTAGGGTTTTGCTTAGTGAGGGCCATTCCAAATTCACTCAAGGGGGGCATTTCTCATTTGGAGGCCCCCAGGCATGCGTGGAAAGGTCGAAAACGGACACATGGCCTGTGGGAGCAACCGGAATTGAAGTCTGCTAGCCGGTTTGGGTTCCGTGGCCCCAAAGCAAATCCTTAAAGTGTCCCTAAATGGCCCCAGGGTGCCTGACTAAAATGCCGGTAGCATCCAAACTGTGGCTCTGTTCACGAATCTGTTGATTCTGGTGGGTCTGGGACACCGATTTTCAGCTACGGGACCCCCCCCCACCATGCCGTGAAGAATCGCAAACGGTGCCAATGAGCCATCTCTAGAGCTAGGGTTTTGCTCAATGAGGGCCATTCCAAATTCGCTCAAGGGGGCCATTTCTCATCCAGAGGCCCCTGAGCGTATAGGGCCACCATGGACATGTCCACAATGGCCACGTCCACGTGTCCACAGTGGCCATGCCTGCCCGGGGGCCTCCAGATGAGAAATGGTCCCCTTGAGCGAAATTGGAATGGCCCTCACTCAACAAAACCCTAGCTCCGGAGATGGAACATTGGCACCATTTTCGAGTCTTCGAGGCATGCTGTGGGGGACTCCCTAGCTGAAACCCATGGACCGGACCCATCGAGATCGACACATTCGTGAACGGAGCCACGGTTTGGCTGCTACGGTCATTTTAGTTGGGAACCTCGGGGCCATTCAGGGACACTTTGAGGATTTTCTTCGGGGCCACGGAACCCAAACCGACGAGAGGAATTGGATTTCGTAAGCTCCCACAGGTCTACGTGGCCATTGTGGACCTATACATAGTGGCCACGCATGCCTAGGGGCCTTCGAATGAGAAATGGCCCCCTTAAGTGAATTTGGAATGGCCCTCACTGAGCAAAACCCTAGCTCCGGAGATGGCTCAATGGAACCATTTTCGGGTCTTCAAGGAATGGTGTGGGGGGTCCCCTAGCTAAAACCCCATGTCCTGGACCCACTGGAATCAACAGATTCACGAACAGAGCTTCGGTTTGGGTGCTACAAGAAATAATAGTCGGGAACCCCGGGGCCAATCAGGGACGCTTTGAGGATTTGCTCTGGGGCCACGAAACCCAACCCGACGAGCAGAATTTGATTCCGTCAGCTCCCACATGTCCACATGGCCATTCTGGACCTATCCATGGTGGCCACGCATTCCCGGGGGCCTTCAGATGAGAAACAACCCCCTTGAGAGAATTTGGAATGGCCCTCACTGAGCAAAACCCTAGCTCTGGACTTGGCTCATTTGCACCATTTTCGAGTCTTCGAGGAATGGTGTGGGGGGTCCCCTAGCTGAAACCCGACGTCCCAGAGCCACTAGAATTGACGGATTCATGAATGGAGCCATGGTTTGGGTGCTACAAGCATTCTAGTCGGGCACCCCGAGGCCATTCAGGGAAACTTTGAGGATTTGCTCCAGGGCCACGGAACCCAAACTGGCGAGCATAATTGGATTCCGTCGGCTCCCATAGGTCCACGGTGGCCGCGCACGCCCAGGGGCCTCTAGACGAGAAATGGCCCCCTTGAGCAAATTTGGAATGGCCATCACTAAGCAAAACCCTAGCTCTGGAGATGGATCATTGGCATCGTTTTCGGGTCTTCAAGGCACGGTGTGGGGGGGCCTAGTTGAAACTCGGCGTCACGGACCAACCAGAATCGACGGATTCGCGAACGGAGCCACGGTTTGGCTAATACATGCATTCTTGTTGGGCACCCCAGGGTCATTCAGGGACACTTTAAGGCCATGGTGAAAACCCTAGTTCATAAAACTTAGGTCTAGATAAGAACATGTTGATTTTTGCAACGAAAAGCTTGAAATAATAATGCATGCATGGCTATATAAAGTTGTTGGCAAGATAAATTTCATGTTTGATATTTTCTTACAATCATGAATTGAGACATGGATCAATTGTAGTGGTCTTGAATATAATTTGGTTGCATCAATTACAACACCAATACATTAGTTCTTTACCTCAATGAGATGTTGTATGTGTTTCTTTTTCCTCCACCTAGACCAATAGGAACACCATTTATATCTAGGAATTGTCACTACATTGTGAAAAAATCTGAGGAAAAATAGAAACATAGTGGACAAGCTTCCAAAAATACAAGAACCTCATTCATCTCATGTCCTTATTACCATCATGTTTTCATGGGATTCCCAATTACTCCCATTAAGAGGAACTTCTCTCCCATGGGTCCATCACCCAATGCTTGTCTTGCTTGATTGATCTTAGGAACGGAACGAGCCATAGAATGATGATCGTGGCTCGGATCAACAAACCATCAACTCCGTTGGATTCAGGACATCAGGATAGTGCTAGGGGTTCCCCTCTCCTCCAGTCCCATGGCCCAGGTGTCATCTTGTAGGTCCATTTTGGAAACTAGGGTTTTGCTCAGCTAGGGAGTGTGCAATTTTTGCACATTGGGGTCAAATTTGCAAAATCATCGACCAAACACTTATGGCTAGTGTTCCCAGCTGGAACCTTCCTAGACACACTTGCAGGACTCCCCAGAACCTGGTTTTGTTGCACAGTTGGAATTCTATGCCCTTGGTAGGTATCCATCAGGTGACCCTGAGGCCTTTTGGATGCGAGATGGAATGAGCCATAGAATGACGACCACGGCTCGTATCGACAAACCATCGACTCCATTCGATTCAGGACGTCGAGATAGTGCTAGGGGTTCCCATCTCCTCCGGTCCCGTGGCCCAAATGTCATCTTCTAGGTCCATTTTGGAAACTAGGGTTTTGCTCAGTAAGGGGGTGTGCAATTTTTGCACATTGGGGTCAAATTTGCAAAATCATCGATTGGGCACTTATGGATAGTGTTCCTAGCTGGAACCTTCCTAGAAACAGTTGCAGGATTCCCCGAAACCTAGTTTTGTTGCACGGTTGGAATTCTATGCCCCCAGTAGGTATTCAGCAGGTGTCCCTGAAGGCCTTTTGTATGCAAGACGGAATGAGCCATAGAATGAAGACCGTGGCTCAGATCGACAAACCGTCGACTTCTTCGGATTTAGGATGTCAGGATAGTGCTAGGGGTGCCCCTCTCCTCCAGTCCCATGGCCCAGGCATTATCTTGTAGGTCCATTTTGGAAACTAAGGTTTTGGTCAATAACGGGGTGTGCAATTTTTGCACATTAGGGTCAAATTTGCAAAATCACCGACCGAGCACTTATGGCTAGTGTTTCTAGCTGGAACCTTCCTAGACACAGTTGCAGTTCTCCGCAAAACCCAGTTTTGTTTCACAGCTGGAATTCTATGCCCTCGGCAGGTATCCAACAGGTGTCCCTAAAGGCCTTTTGGATGCGAGATGGAATGAGCCATAGAATGATGACGTGGCTTGGATCGACAAACCATCGACTCCATTAGATTCAAGACATCGGGATAGTGCTAGGGGTGCCCAGGGGTCATCTTGTAGGTCCATTTTGGAAACTAGGGTTTTGCTCAATAAGGGGGTGTGCAATTTTTTAACATTGGGGTCAAATTTGCAAAATCGTCGATTGGGCACCTACGGCTAGATGTTGATGAGGAACCTAGAGATGACAATGATGATGAAGATGTTGTTGATGATGATGATGGTGATGATGAAGAAGACGTTGATGATGATGGTGATGGTGATGAAGATGATGAAGATGATGATGATGTTGATGGAGAAGATGATGATGATGGAGATGTTGATGAGGAACCTAGAGATGACAATGATGATCAAGATGTTGATGATGATGATGATGGTGATGATGGTGATGATGATGAAGATGTTGATGATGATGGTGATGGTGATGAAGATGATGAGGATGATGATGGTGAAGATGATGGTGATGGAGATGTTGATGAGGAACCTAGAGATGACAATGATGATGAAGATGTTGATGATGATGATGATGGTGATGATGATGAAGACGTTGATGATGATGGTAATGGTGATGAAGATGATGATGATGATGATGAAGATGATGATGATGATGGAGATGTTGATGAGGAACCTAGAGATTACAATGAGGATGAAGATGTTGATGATGATGATGATGGTGATGATGATAAAGACGTTGATGATGATGGTGATGGTGATGAAGATGATGATAATGATGATGGAGATGTTGATGAGGAACCTAGAGATGACAATGATGATTAAGATGTTGATGATGATGATGATGATGGTGATGATGATGAAGACATTGATGATGATGGTGATGGTGATGAAGATGATGATAATGATGATGGAGATGTTGATGAGGAACCTAGAGATGACAATGATGATTAAGATGTTGATGATGATGATGATGATGGTGATGATGATGAAGACGTTGATGATTATAGTGATGGTGATGGTGATGGTGATGGTGATGATGATGATGGAGATGTTGACAAGGAACCTATTGATGACAATGATGATGAAGATGTTGATGATGATGATGATGAAGATGTTGATGATGATGTTGATGATGATGATGGTGATGATGATGTTGATGATTATGATGACAATTCCCTCTAAGTGGCTATCTATAGGAATCAAGCATCAATCTTCAACCATAAATGAGCATGTTTTAAAATAAATTGTTAGGATACATATCTAAGAGTCTAGAATATCTCTATGCATTTGTCCATCAAATTTCGTCAAGGAGATTCTAGTATCTAGTTAGAATATATTAGTGGAAACCCTAGGTTGATGACACAATGCTTGGATAAGAAAAAAACCCAAAATATAGCTAGATTTGGGTGAGCATTGAGCATGGGGAACCAAATCTACGAATATGTGTATTGTTAAATATAATTTTGTTGGGTGAAGCCAATAACCAACATAATCAACATAATATAAGAGTTTTTTGGGTTGGGGATATACCTCAAGGTACCCAAAGCATGAAAAAAGTATGGGTGGGCACAAAACCAAGAGAACAAAAAATGTTGAAGAGGACATGTGGGGTGGGAGGTTGGCCTCCAAAAACTCAAGCATTGAAATGAGTGAGGTAGGTCTAAAGAAACTTCTCTCATACCAAATGAGAGAAGCGGTAGGTAGGTCTCTAGGTCTCTAAATCAGCTTCTCTCAAAACAAATGAGGTAGGTCTAAAGCAACTTCTTTTGTGGATTGGTGTTGCATTTTGAAGTTCCCTTGGTCGTTGTGTTCTAGTTGCATTGTTGGTTTTGGCTATTTGTTCCCAATGTTAGGATTTTTCTTTTTTTTTCTTTAACTTGTGTGTAGAGCTCTAGGCATCAAGGTTTGCTGGTTGATTAATATAAGCTTGTTATTGAAGCCAATGAGGGATTCCTATATGTCCTAGAGATTATAGGTTTACTTAGGAAACCCTGGGAGTTATATGGTAGGGATCATGAAGATATAGCCACTCGTGAAGATAAGGGAAGAGACATGGCTAGAGTTTGCATGAGAAGAGATTATGTCCTTTATTTAATAAAATGTGTAATTCTCATCATAAATGTGTCATAATGTCTAAGAGTAATATGCCATAACTGTGAAAAAATATAACATAACCTTACATAGAAAAAGAGAAGCTATTAATTGTCATAATTGTAAGGAATCTATCATACTAGTATACCCACTTGGAGTCCAAATACCCCCTATTGAGGGTACATGTGGTGGTTAACGGATTCTAGGGCTATATTAGGTTAATAGGGCTAGATTAGGTTTCTAGGATTCTAGATCAGTTTCCTAGGGTTATATTAGTGTTTATAGGGCTACTTTAGGTTTCTAGGACTAGATTAGGTTTATAGTATTCTAGCTTAGTTTTCTAGTGTTAAATTAGTGTTTCTAGGGTTAGTTTAGCTTTCTAGGATTTCTAGGGCTCGATTAGGTTTGTAAGGTTATAGTAGTGCTTCTAGGACTAGACTAAGTTTCTAGGGATAAATTAGGTTTCTAAACATTAATGACAAAGGGTGAAATGATGACATGGCAGATGGATGTATCTCTATGTATATATGTATGGAAAATACATGTATGTATGTATGTATGTATCAACAAAAAATGCATGTACCAGCAAAATAACATAAAACTACACATACCTCGATGTAGAACATAACATTATTTGATGCAATTCTTTCTCGTATGTAAAGTTGACCGGCCTCATTCAATAAATCCATTTGGATCCTCTCTGTTGCTAATTGTCTCCATCAATATTCGTGTTCTGAATGAGGCAGGTTGTAGCATAGCTTGGTTGAACTCTTGCTTGACATTGTCTGTAGATGGATGTTTGTGCCAATGATCAAGTTTGTGAAGTGATACACCACTGAACCTGGTTTGCAATCCATGAATACATGCCCACTAGTCTTTCTTAACTTCCCATCTAGTGTAATATATTCCCCCTTAAACACCATCGAGCCAATAGGAAATTCAATGCCTTCATCATCGATTAATGATTCGTTAGAGGGTTTGCTTACCTTGGATTCACCGTTCCAACCAATAATATGTGCCCCATTCATTGTCTTTCGGGGAAACAACTGCACATATGTGTCCTGGTTGTATAAGATCTGAGATATGGTTGTAGTCTGTCAAAATCGCTGACTAACCCTCCTCTAACTGGGTTGTTTCAACAACTGCACGTTGGTCTACTAAAAGTGACAAACGATCCCATTCATCAACCCAGTCCATGCATTTGCATTCATCCCATTCGCCACTACTGCAAGGGCTACAAGAGCAAGCAAGCTTTTGCGTCCAAATTTCAAATAAGGGGTTGTTTGAGCTTTGAACTGAATGAAATCCACGTGTTCCTTATACTGTGCCACAACTATAGGAACGTCATCAATCTATGTCAACCACTTGCCAAAAATTTCTTACCACACGTCCTGCCACTTATTATGTTTATTTATCTCTTTCTCGGTCTGACATTGTTACAAAGAACCATTGAACTGTGGATTCTGCATCTTGGATATGAGGTTCTGTTTCAAACCTCATGTTTTCCCTTCGTAGTGCGGTCTTGATGCATGCACCGACCCCATCATGCTCACCTTTGCCGTGCCCAGTCTCAAAATAGTTCCAGATATGTGACACATTATTAGTCTTATGCAAAATACTCATCCATTGGAATACTCGGGCATTTTTTAACTAGCTTGCACAACCATCTAAGCATATCCAATGCTAATCCATATGTATATCTCTCTCCTTCAACTGATCATAGAAAATTCAAAAACAATGTTGCACATAATGCAGATCATGGGTTTTATCATCACTTATGTAAAAGTTTGTCTCCTTCAGTATTATCCTCTTGTCATTGCTTCTCTCTAGCCCATGCCTATACATAATGTGTACCATGATGTTGACTTGTTTTGAATGGTAGTATTGACTCTGGATTTCATTTTGTGGCTGAAGGGTGTAATTTTCTACAAAATCCACAATTGACACTATGGTTCCAACAGGAAATGTGTCCCTGCATTTTCTGTACTGCTCACCTTGCCATCGCACTATATGCACATGTTGAACATAGCGCTTTGTTTTCTTGTAGAACTCCATCATGAAGTCACATACCCGTACCTGATACCATGAAAACAAGGGAAATATTACAATGTGGCCTTTGGAAAAATGTATATGTCATAAATTGAACATGTAATATGAAAAGTATGCAATATTCATTTGTACATGTGACTTCACTAATGCAATCTTTTTACTTTCCCTGACATTGTCTAATTGATAGGTTACGTACTTGAAGCTCTGCATCTCCACGCCCATCCTTCCAAATTCATGCTCGTCGCTTTCATGGATGCAATGGTTCAAAAGAGAAAACCCACTGCACCTAGAACATGTCCCATATAGACATGATTTTTCATAATATTTTTGTCCTTCGGGCCTTGGACACATGATATTGTGGATAAAGTCTCTTGATGCATTCAGTGGTAGTATGGATTCATTGCATCCCTGCACAATGTTAGTATGCAAATCACAAAATATATTTTTATATGTGTCATAATAATATTCATATTCTACGTGGTATCTACAACAATAGGTGTTCCAATCAATGCATATATAAATGGACCATGGTTTTCATTTCTCAAAGGACCTTTGGCCTAGGTTCAATTGTGTGTGTTCATTCCTGAATCTCTCATAGAGTTCAGTCTGTGTGTGTCAAGGAAGTGTTTAACATGAGGTTCGCGTTCAGTAGAACCTTTTCTCAGCTTCAGCACGTCTCTTTGGTTTGATGAAGTTCTTGTATGATCATGCCAAAAATTTTGTACTAACTCCTTAGCAACATCAATTAGCTTCCTATCTCCACGAGGGAACCTACCAACAAAATCCCAACAATCTTTTCCACCCGGAGTGTCAATATTTTCTCTTATAACATATTACTTTTTAATAGTTTTTCTATTTAATCTAAGCATGTGAGAAGTGTGTGATAGCAGGAGACATTGCCTTGTGGACTTTCTTACAACTGATTCCGCTAACACACGACGAGCCGCATAGAGATCTTTTGTATGAGACATCTTCCCAATCACATTAAAAGAAGATTGGAGATTTCTAACAAAATGACTGCTATCCTATGAACTTTTAACCATCTTTATGCCCAAAATTATCCTAACAACATCTAAACAACATGACTTTAACAAATATAGCAATAATTGACATTTACCTGCACACCTTTGGATTCAAAATATTCCTTAACAATTTTGTTGCATTGCCATTCGATAATGCATTTTGGAAACTTACCTTCAAGTCCCGATAGATCACTTTCATCCACATGAATGCATCTAGGAGTTCTTCTTCTTGCACTAGACAAACGAGGTAGGGAAGGTGGACATGAGACATGAATACTAGATCTTGTTTGTTGTGGTGCTTCATTCACACATTGGGCCATAATGGGAGTGTGATCAACATGGTTGTGGTCTTCTTGGGGAGATTGAAAATTAAGCACTACTTGTATGTCCATCTCTACACATGCAACATCTCCCAATATTCCTGTTTCATGAGGAACTTCAGCATGACTCGTTTATGGGTTTTTGGTTGGATATTGTGTTGATGTTGGAATTTGAGTTGGGTCCGTTGGACGCGACCAATTTACCTGTGGTTCTCAACAAGAGGTTTTCATGTCAACAAGTGTGTTAGGATCAGTGGCAGGATCTAGGGAAATGACAGGACCTTGTCTCACTCTTTCCATTCCCAACCTAGCCTTTTCTCTTAAGTCATTGACCTTTTTAATGGGCAGATTCCTTCTATATTATTTTGTTCTGTTGTGTGAGTTTCCCATCTCCAAAAGTATTTTTAACAAAACTATTAGGCCTATCCCTGCAAAAGAAACAACAAATAAGATATTAGTTCCATTATACAATGAACTTGATACATTCCAACATAACTTACCACTTTACAGATTAACACATACAACTACAGACTATGTTGGTTTATTTGTGTTTGAATAAACATCATTATCGCTTACAATTCAATCAATTAATTGATGATGGCTGGTCAAGTGTAGAGTGGAGAAACTAGTGTATTGCCTAGCCATGAATTCATAAAAATTATGGTAGTAACACCCTACAAAAAAGATGGCTATAGATGCCATGGGAATAGTTTGATAGTTTTTCTACATCAAATAAGGTAAAGAGAATAAATTTACTAATTACACAATGAGGAGGTTGCAAATTCCCCCAAGGAAGGAGAATTCAATGAGGTAGAGGCAAGTAGTCAATCTCAAAGGCACGATATTAAAGAAACATTACGATAAACATAGCATGAAGATGAGAGCATGAACACAATTACACGAACTAATCAATATGGACCCTCTCCCATGATTGCTTCTTATGATTTTATTCAAATTGAAGATGCTCAAGAGAGAACCTCATCATAGATGGGAATGTGTGGGGGAGGAATAGTCTGATAGTTTATGCTATAGGTTTTGTTATGGTGTACAATGTGTAAAAGATGGAGGTTTATTAAACCATTTATTTGTATTTTTTTCAAATGAAAAAGAGTTTATGCTAGAGATGCCTTGGGAATATTTTGATTGTTTTTCTACATCAAATAAACATAGCATGAAGATGAGAACATTGACAAAATTTCATGAACTAATCAATATGGATCCTCTCTCATGATTGCTTCTTAGGATTTTATTCAAATTGAAGAGGCTCAAGAGAGAACCTCATCCTTGTGTGAAATCAAAATATATTCATGGTAATAATTTTTGGTTTACATTACATACTTCATCTTGTCTAGTGTTCATATGATTTTTTTTAGATGTGAACTTGGGAATTCTTCTTGTCAAATTCATTGTTGTCTATGCATGGATATTGCTGTAGGCATATGATAAAAACAAAAAGGCATGGGAGAATCTCAAATCTTGTGAATGAAAAGAATTATTTACAATTCACCATACCTATAGAAATGATCTTCACTTGCAATGGAAACTGGTAGCTTGAATGTATCCACTAGATTCCAAGACCATTGAATATGTTTGTTAGATTCCAAGAGTGATTTTGTGTCCAATAGATCAATGAGTGTCCAAAAGATCAATGAATGTGAGCCAATAAGAAACATGTAACTACTTGAAACCCACGAAAGAAATAAATCCTGTGTTTTTTGGTAGAATTCCAGGGAACAGAGAACTCTATTTTTTTTAACTAGCAGTAGAGACATGCACGTGGGTTTAAATGTGCGCATGCGTGTTTGTAGCGCATACACATCACTAGCGCACACACGCTAAAACATGCGTACGTGCCCTGCATAACGTTTACACCATTTATTACTCAATGTTTACACCATTTAATGCCAAACCTTCCCCCACTTCGGACTCAGTGATGAAATTTGAAGGGTCGGTCTTAAATTTGATTGGAAGGGCATTTGTTCTTGGATTCCTTCAAATATGAAGGGAAATTTAAATAATTGTACTTCAATTGACAAGTATAAATTAACTAAACCCTTCCCCCCAAAAATGCAAAAAACAAATATTTCCCATCCAAATTTTTACAATCTTAAATAATTGAGCACTCCTTAATATCTACATGATAAAATGGTATATTTTCAATAAACCAAATTTGAACACATTAATTTGACATATATGTAACATTAATTTTACAGTTCATTAAATTAACGATTGTTTTGTTGTATTTTTTGGGTTAGACCACACTTAATTGTACATAAAACTACTTAGACTACGCAATAACCATATTGTGTCATCTACATGACCTTATGCATAGTGCAAGACGTTGTAACTAGATATAGTCTTAAAATAAAACTAGAACCATGAGAAAATTACTTATTGTTAACTATGTACAAAAATAAGCCACTAAGTAAAACGAGGCTTTTATAAACCTACAACCAAAATATACATATAAAACCAACCAAAACCTTAATTCAAACCGGAGGGAGGGCAATCATCCAAGCTTGAGAGATGTAAGAGTGGACATTAAGCGCCTAAGAAAAAATAATACATAGCTCAAAAAAACATTAAAAAAAATTCCTCCATACCAAGCAAGTTAGCAAAGCTAGCATCATAGGGTCATCGGCATCAAAATTTGTTGTTCAAGACTTGTCACGACAACATACAGGTATGGGATGGAGGGGAAATGGAATCAAGCCTAATTCAACTGGAGCCTTGCGACTGGCTACATGTTTGATTCTCGATAATCTACCTTTTAAATTGAACTAGAATAACAAAAGAAGTTTGTTAATGGATCGATTTGCAAAAATTCTAGATACATGAGTAATTAAGAGCTCGAGGCTCTAAAATTCGATGTGTTTTTAACCAATCCACTATTCGGTGAATTCATAATCACTGGCATGAAATTTAAGTTATTTAATGAAAGAATTAATGTATCTACCTCTATGTCAAAACTGTTTTCCATGCTGATGCGAGCCATTGCCCTCCTTGTTGTCTTACCAAAAGGCATGAGAATGAGGAATAAGACTTAAAATTATGGACTTCACCATCAAAGAAGCCTTACAATCACATTGGTAAGGAGTGATAAGAAGATCACAACAATCCAACATGTCAAATCTCAGATGATAGTGTCAATTAAAGACTTATATGGTAAATTTAATATAAGACTTACTTATAGTTGTCTCAGGAGCCTATTCTTTGCGTCTTGACACATTTGATAATTTATGGTTTTATATGTGCCTTGACCCAATCGATATTATAATGTGAGGATGTGCATGCATAATAATCCTTATTTATAACTATATGATGAGGATTTAAATGGAAGAGGGTGTAAAGACATGTTATTTTTATACGTAATTTGGTGGCGAGTGTCGAAGAGAAACGTGGTGATAAAACACATATGTTTGGAAGGACGAAGGGAGATTACATGATCATGATCATGCCAACCATCAAATTGAAGACAATTCCTGAGCCAAAAATTGTTTTTTTTAATTTTATTAATAACCGTTGTGGTACTTTGGTCCAAATGTTTTTTCTAACTCATTGTTTCTCCATATTGTGTGCCTACTACCACCTCTCTATATCAATGCATAAATCAACCTTTGATTGGTTTGTGGTTATAGTTGCATGCCATTATTTGTAGTTGCATGCCATTGAGTGTTGTTTAGAGTTTTCGTGAGTCTGTGACATTCATGCGATAAATGAAGTCTTGTAGGGGAGGACTCATCAAAGAGGCAATTTGAATTTCATTTTGACAAAAAACATATTTTGTAAAGATCAAATGCCATGAATGCATCCTCAGACTACCATGCAAGACCATGGATATGTTGCAAAGCATTGAACATCATGGAAGAATGAAGACAGGTTCCTCGAGATCTTATTGAAGCATATTGAGCTCAATTGAATTCCACTTGAGCCTTAATTGAAAATTCTAGACCTCAAGCATCATCAATAGCACATAGAATCCATGACACTATCCCTCTACAAGGAGTCTTTTGCATATGAATTGAATATTTTTGCCATCATAATGTCTTGGGCATCAAGGATTTATCTTGGCTCCTTAACCATGGCTAGTGGAGGGAAACAAGAGCCTCCAACACTAACTCTTGCTTCTTAAGCACAAACACCATGAATGAGTCCCTGGTCCACCACATACGAAATCTATAGGGTATTAGTCAACTTCAAGTGTGTTATTTGTGCCATGACTAGGTTAGTTGTGAACCAAAAATGGGTCTCGACGTCTGACCAAGGTATATGGACAACAAGAAGCTCCTCATGCCTTAAATGAAGCTTTTCAGGCTCAAGAACCATGAACAACACCTACAACTCAAGAAGCTTCGTAGGATACGATGTTGAATGCATCTTCAAACCACCACACATAAACCTTGTGGGGTATCTCTAGCAAATGTACAGGGATACATATATGATGATTAGGCTACATTTCATGCCTTAAACAAGATGATGATGATGATGATGATAAAGATGATGATGATGATGATGATGATGATTACGATGATGATGATGATGATGATGATGATGATCATAACTAATATCATCCTCCTCCTCCTCCTCCTCCTCCTCCTCCTCATCGTCATCATCGTCATCACCATCATCATCATCATCATCATCATCGTAATCGTCGTCACCATCATCATCATCATAATCATCATCATCATCATCATCGTAATTGTCGTCACCATCATCATCATCATCATCATCATCATCATCATCATCATCATATTCATCGTCATCATCATCATCATCAACATCATCATCCTCATCCTCATCATCATCCTCATCATCATCCTCTTCATCATCATCATCATCATCAACATCTCCGTCACGATATTCATCATCAACATCATCATCATCATGAAGATGGTGGATGATGATGATGAGTACGAAGATGAAGATGATGATGATGATGATGACGAATATGATCATCCTCCTCCTCCTCCTCCTCCTCATCATCATCATAATCATATTCATCATCATCATCATCATTATTGTTGTCATCGTCATCACCCTCTTCCTCATCATCATTCTCATCATCATCATCATCATCACCATATCATCATCATCTTGGTCATCATCTTCATCATCAACATCATCATCGTCATCTTCATCATCATCATCATATTCTTCATCATCATCATCATCCTCATCATCCTCCTCCTCATCCTCATCATCGTCATCACCCTCTTCCTCATCATCATCATCATCATCATCGTCATCATCATCATCATCCTCCTCCTCCTCATCAGCATCATCATCGTCATCATCGTCATCGTCATCACCCTCTTGCTCCTCCTCCTCCTCATCATCATCCTCATCATCATCATCATCATCATCATCCTCCCCCTCCTCCTCATCATCCTCATCATCATCGCCATCATCGTCATCACCCTCTTCCTCCTCCTCCTCCTCATAAACATCATCCTCCTCCTCATCATCATCAACATCATCATCATCCTCATCATCGTCGTCACTATCATCATCATCATCATCATCATCATCATCATATTCATCATCATCATCGTCATCATCATCATCATCATCATCCTCATCATCATCGTCATCATCATCATCTTCATCATTTGATGATGATGATGAAGATGATGATGATGATGATGATGATGATGGATGATGATGAAGATGAGTACGAAGATGAAGATGATGATGATGATGATGACGAATATGATCATCATGATCCTCCTCCTCCTCCTCCTCATCATCATAATCATCTTCATCATCATCATCATCATCCTCATCATCCTCATCATCATAGTCATCTTCATCATCATCATCATCGTTATCACCCACTTCCTCATCATCATCCTCATCCTCATCATCATCATCATCAACATCATCTTGGTCATCATCTTCATCATCATCTTCATCATCAACATCAACATCATCGTCGTCATCATCATCATAAAGAAGGGGGAATCAAGGTTTGACCTAGAGTGACCCCTTTTAATCATTCCTAGAGTTATGTTGTTGATGAACCAAAATTAAGCACTCCAACTAACTATGGGCCAAATCACAAGGTTGGGTCCCAAGACAAAACCTAGTAAGTAGGAGGGTTCCCCAAAGGGTTTAGTAGATTCAAACTAATGATTAAAGTTATTATATTGAAGAGGAGGCAATATCAAACACTACTTAAGCACTAGACATCACAAGGAATTCATGCATATAGGGTAAGGTAAAGTGACTCAATCGATATTTATCTAGCACATAACAATCTTTGTATGAAGAGAGAAAAATATCAATGTTAATAATGGGTAGGTCATGAATATCAAGGAAATGGAAGTAGGAAACACCCTAGTACCTCTAAGTAGGTAGGTGTATGTGAATACTAATAAATGCATACACTACAATCACTCCTATGCCTATGTTTTGATTCATTCAATAGGATTTTTGTATGGATGCATTTGTGCAATTGAGCTATGGTTTGGTCTAATTTTACTAAGTAGTGCATACACACTAAATAGCGCATACGCATTGTTTAGTGCGTATGCGCCTTTAAAATAATGTGCACGTGCCTTTAAAATAACATGCATGCGCCATTTAAATTTCTAAGTTTTGGTGGACAATTCCTTTCCCACCAACATGGTGGATGACTTGGACACTATGGTTTTAAGTTCGGGTTTCCATTAGTTAGATCAATATTGTAATTGGGCCATTTTCCCTTGTACAAGAGTCCTTGAAATAATTATTTTAGTTTATTTTGATTTAGGAAAAAGTGTCAAGATTCAGTAGGAGTCGACATATGTAAAAGGCAGGAAGGAGTGCTTCCATGACAAAGAGGGAATAATCTCAGGGACTTGTGATAAATAGGAAGACATCCCATATTTGCAGATCTTATACATACTCTAGGATTGATGATTGATAGAAGGAGGTGAGTACTCTAGGATTGATGATTGTTAAGGGGAGCTAGCTTCAGGTCCTAGGGGAGCAATATGCGTAGAGGTGGAGGGAGAAAGATGCTTGGATGCAAAGCAAGAAGGATGATCAGATATAGAGGGATCAAGATGCTTGGATGTAGAGCAAGCATGATGCTCAAATGCAAAGGAAGCAAGATGGTCAAATGCAGAGTGAGCATGATACTCAAATGTAGAGCAAGCATGATGCTCAGATCTAGAGGGAGCGGGGCACTCTAGCACAGAGGGAAATGTGATGATATTGAAGAAGGATGTCTGTAGTGTCAGGAAGAGATTTACCGAGTATTATCCATGTGAGTTGGCTAGGGGTGAATGGCCCAGAGACAGGGCAGTATCAATTCCCAGCCACCCTATGATGGGGTGGGGAGACCCGCCCTTAATGAGTAGTGTTGATGCATCAAGTAGGTGTTCCCCCAATATTAGCCATGTGACTTGGCTAGGGGTGAATGGATTAGAGTGGGGCAGTTCCCTTTTCTGGACATCCTATGATGGGGTGGGAAGATTAGCCCTCAGTTGTACACACTATCCTCTTAGAGGTTGAGCATTGGGCATTCCTCCATTATTGGCCTTGTGACTTGGCTTGGAGTGAATGACCCAGAGTGGGGTAGTGCCTTCTTCCAGCCATCCTGTGATGGGATGGGGATATTAGTCTCTAGTTTCTCACTCATCAACTCGTGACTCAGAATGGGGCAGTGCCTTCTCCCAGCCATCCTGTGACAGGATGGGGAGATTAGTCCCTGGATGCTCACTCATCACTTATGCAAGCTTATGAACAATGTCTCCAGTTCAAGAAGAATACGTTGATGCTTCAAGATGTATTCATGAGAATGCCTTCCTCATTGAGAGGGAGTGTTGATGATTACAGCATCGATGAGACATTGATGTGACTCTCTCTTGAGAGGGAAAGAGAGGGAGATTGACATTTCTCGATGGAATGAGTTGTGTTGAAGGTTGTCCTTATGATGATGATATGTTCAAGACAAGCCATGATTTAGATATGTTCCATCATGATGATACCTCCCTACCTAAGAGGGAGTGTTGGTGTTGGTAGCATCGAGAGGTATCCTCCACAAGACAACCCAAGAAAGATACTAAATAATTATTATTTTATTCCTTAAAAGGTGCAAAGTGACCCCAACAAAATTGTATAAATAGAGTAACGCCTCAATCTATTTCACCTATCACATTCTTGCAAAATTCAGATGAGCTTATGTGCAAGTGCAAGGAAGAGAAGACAATATATTTCTAGGGTTATCGTTTATCTTTGTATCTTGATCTAATTCTCTGAGTAAGGAAGGTTGTTGGGTTTTATTCCCTTGAGAAGGGTTTCTTGGGATAAATATCTTTGTCTTATTTTTATGCATGGTTATTCTTTCTGTGATCTTTTTTTGTTTCCGCTACATACAATTGATTTATATTGTTGTTATATCTAAAAATCTAAGACATACATCAAGAGATAGGAGCTCATGACATGGTGTTATTTATATTGGCAAAGGTTTTGTGAGACATTACATATATAACATCTATAAGGAAGATAATAGTGGTCAGTTAGGAAGAGGAAAAACTAAGTCGATTTCAAAAGGAGATGGTTAAATTGGCTAGATCTATGGGAGGGGATTATATGGTAAACAAGTTTGAAGAAATAATCATGGGTATGAAGGTGAAGGAAGCAAGGTGGAGAGATGCCCTAAAGTTAAGAGCATTAGAAGATTTGATTGTTAGCATGAAGTCGTCTCTCACAACCAAGAACAATGTCGAGTATCGAGGTTCAATTAGTGTCTTCCTTGGATTGTTTTATTTAATTAGAATCCCACCGCCTCCTCTTATGTGGCATGGAATTTCAAGCTTGGACTGTTCATTACCTCGTCAATGTATATTTCTTTGAGAGTGGCGACCATATGATCTGTTCTGAAGAACCACTTATACACATGGGGGGTTTTACCTTGTTGACCAATATCTTATCAAGTTCATTCATAAAAGGAAGTTTTAAAATTTAAAAAAACAAGCGGAGCATATTGTAGGCACTGGGAGGGTGCAGGGTATGGGGGTTTATAGCTATTTTGGGGTATAAAAAGGGAAATCTAGTAAAGATAGGGGATATATAGTAAAAACATGATTTTTTAATTGGAAAGATATATTGGGAGAGGGCTTAACAAAAATATTTTGATAGGTATTTATCAATATCTAGTAAAATTAGAGATATCTTTAATATCTCATAAACCAAATCTATGGCATAATTTTCATTGAATAAAGACCCCATTACTTATACATTAATATATATATATTCATTGAATTTAGTTTATTAGATGTAATCTGGATGATTAGGAGAAATGATTGTTACCCTTCCCACCCAAGTTTAATTCTTGTAAATAACATGATGCTCTTATCAATAAAATAAAAATATGATGATGAAAAATTTATATTAAATTTATAAATATTTCATATAATTATACATTTTATATTATTTCATATTATGTAAAAATATTGTATTTCTTATATTAAATAAAAGTATAGTCCATTAAGATTTAATAGTATTAGTCCTTGTTGTTTCTTTTTTAAGAATTGAAATAAAAGAGGGAAAGTCTTATAAACTTTATGGTCTCATGTGGAGGGTAATGGAACATGAAATGTTTTGCACGTATGTGCAATTTTTTAAACCAAAAGAGATGGATAAATTTTATAATCATAATTTTATCCTTTATGTAGCCTATGTTCATTTAGAATAAATTCTACAGTATATGCTTTTTCAAAGAAGCAATTTTCTTAGAATTATAAATATTTACAATACCTTTATCAAAGTCTCTTATAATCCCATGTTATTAAATCATCTAGTATATGCTTTTTCAAAGAAGCAATTTTCTTAGAATTATAAATATTTACAATACCTTTATCAAAGTCTCTAATAATCCCATGTTATTAAATCATCTTAAAGATTCAATTTTCTTAAAATTATAAATATTTACAATACTTTTATCAAAGCCTCAAATAATTCCATGTTATTAAACCATTCCGCTACCTTTATCAAAGTTTAATAATCCCATGCTATAAAATCATCTCAATAAAAAGTCTTTTTATGAGAAGAGGTCAAAGATTTATAACACATCAAATAAGATAAATTATTAGTTTATTGGGCTGAAGAGGTACATTTTACAGTCCAATAAGGGAAGATGTGTAACTCCTTCAGTGCTCATCCTGGGGATGACGTATCTTTGTAAAAAGTAATAAAATATTATAAAATAACATGGCTCAAATTAATTTTTTTTTTCAGTGGAAAAATCACCTTCCTGCTATTCCGAAGGAATCAAGGAAAGCTTGAAATACAATGGGCTCAACAAGAGCATCATGTCACTTACAAGAATTGAACTTGGGTGGGGAGGGAAACAATCTTTCCTCCCAACCACTCAAACTACAACCAATAGACATGGCTCAAATTAATTTAAAACATATATACATACACATTAGATAAATTAAAACCTTTCATCAACACTTACACTCTAAAAATAGATTTACACTTGGAAAGATTTTATCCCTCTCAGGACTTAGGAGATCCTCTTTAAATGGATCTATGCTAGTCTATATTACATTGTAGATAGAAAGGAGTCAAATTATTTGTTTGCCTCTAATAATCCCCATGTTATAAAATCATCCTAATCAAATATTCATTCTTGGGTGAATCCATGAAGATGGGTCTCTATTTTGGGGGTCTTATGAGAAAATAAATCTGATTTTTTCAGGTTTTTCAACTTTGGGGGAACAAAAGTGATATTTTTGTTTAGAATCATTGTTAAAATTGTGTTTTGCAAAAACAAAATATGCTACAACAATATACACACAATGTACTACTGCATGATTATAAGTTTTTAACTAATGGATCCATATACTAATTATTATATTTTTTTGAATTCTATCAATGGGGAAAGCTTGTCGATTTTCAACATGTTTTTTGTGGCGGGACATTTCTCTCAATTATGAGAAAGAAAATGTCAAAAATTTATGATACAACAAATTATCAATTTATCTATATCACATTGTAGATAGAAAAGAGTCCAAATTTTATTTTGGTTCTAATAATCCTCATTGTCATGTCTCCATCTCGGGTAAAAGCTTTTAATTATTTAATTTTTGTCTACCTGCATGACCACACTATTTAGAGCCTAAAGGATTCTCCCGCAATGCAACCAAGAGTGAAAAAGGGCATGGTGAACCACAAGGGGAGAGTCCTAAAATCATAGGCGTCGTCGTAGTCTTTGGTTTGGGTTAGTTTCTAAACTTGAGTTACGTCAAATTATTTTTTTATGTATTTATTTGGAGTAAAAATACCTAAGAAGACTATTATTTAGTTTGCTGGCTTTTTAATTAAAACATTATAACCATTAATTCTAAATACATGTGTACATGTATTTAAAAGGGTATATGAGCATATATGATTTTATAGAGTGCATAGTTTTAAATATATATATATATATATATGTATTCTTTTAAAGGATATGAGTATCTTTTATATTCTTATTATGTTTTTTTTATAATAAAAATACATATATTTTGTGTGTTATTTGATTGCACACTTATATTTTATTAATATTGCTTATGCTCTTATAAAAGTGAGTAGCATATATTTTATATATATGATTAAGCTTTTGTTACATCGGAACGTATACATATATGTTGAGATGAAAGTATAGGCGTTACATGCTTAGGCTTTAAAAACACATATATTTTATATATGTATAGGCTTACTTTTGATTTCATACATGTATATATATGTTATATTAAAGTTGTTCCCTTTTTAAGGATATTTAGAAGTGAAGGAGCCTGACATAATAGTAAACCTAAGGTTGCTACTTTTAAACACCTTTACACTCACCCTGTTTTATATATATAATATATACTCCATGTGAATTTTAATATTGTGTGCTACCTTATTTATGTTTTTGCTTGTTTTACAAAAACATGAGAAAATAGTAGATATATTGCTTTTGATATGAAAATATATTCTATGATCATGAAGGAACTTTGACCTAGTTTTTTGGGGAGAGCCTTCAGGCACTTGGTATGGGGAAGAGCCTTCACGCAAAGAGAAAGAGAAGAGGATTCGTTTTGGGAGGAACTCGGTCTTCGAGTTTTGAGAGGATGCTGTTGAAGGTTGGAAGAGCCGGAGGCTCTGCTTTTTGGTTCTTTTGAATTGCTTATACCCATTTCTCGGTGATGGGTGATTTTGAAAAACGAGTTGGGACTCTGCCCACTCCTTTAGCTTGCTAAAATGTTTTTGAATCCGAGCATTATGCAATGGAGAGAAACTTTTAAATCTCTGCGTGGTTGATTGTTTTGAGGGAAAAACGTCTTTGAAGTTGGGTATTGTGCACTGAAATAAAGAAATACGTTTGAATCGTTGTGTGGCTGATTGTGTTGAGTTGTAAGAAAAACTCCCAACCGTATTATCTATTATCTTTCATCTTTTATCTTTCTGTTTGTGTTTGGGGCATCGTTGTTGGCTGGAGATGCTCTGTATTAAATTTTTATACCAGTGAGCTGCGTGGACAACGTGAGGAGTTTTGGGGAAGGCTACGATTTTCCCTAACCCCGAATACTCTGTATGGAATTATATTTTCTTTGTTAAATTTATCCTTGAGTGTGGACAAGCGTATGGAGTGGGGAGGATGCTATTGCCATAACCCAGTTTTCTCTATACTAATGGCTCTTCATTTTATTGTGGTGTTTATTTGAGCTGAAACAGAGCACCAATACTCTGAAGTTTTTATTTGCTTATAATGGAGTGCTTTTATTTTGCATGTAATGGAGTGCAGAGTAGCGTGAGAGCTAGCTCCGACCTCCGAGGGTTCGGCTGACCCTTGTTCCTTGCTGAGACAGCGTGGACGCTGGACGAGCACTCCACGTTCTGCCCTGTATGTTGTGTGCCTCTGTGTACGCTGAGAAAATTTTGGGTATAAAATTTTTTCGGTCCATGCTCTGTCCTCATTGTGAATGACTGTGAAGAGAGTATGTCTATGCTGTCAGAGTAGCTTGATATTATTTTTATGCAATGGAATCGTGGTTGGTGATGGACGTTGGATACGTTGGTATGGTTCGTAATTATAAATTGATTGTTGTATGCATTCCCAAATCGAAATGAAATTGGCATAAAAATATTATTTCATATGAGGTTTCCTGGTTTTGCCGCAGACTGGGGCTGGATTTGCTAGTTATGGGGCTCATTCTGAGTGATGAACGACTTGGAGTCACCTTAGCTCACGAGAGCTAATTCAGTACCAACCAAGTATAAAAATAAGAGGGAATTCTGGTGCATGTTTATAATTTTTTATGCGTTCCGTACCCATGCTTTCAGTATTTTTTATCCTTTCTGTGGTCTTCTGGCGGTTTTTGGATTTCACTTTGCTAGCTGGTGGGGTCTTTTTTCTGCAGACATTTTCCTTTTCCCTGTATCCCCGGTGACATTTGCCGGTCCCATATATTTTGGAGTTGGAAGCTGTTGGTACTCGGTCGGCAGGTCTTTGATGGGACATCATCGCAATCACTTAGGGCTTCTTTCTAGGTCGGAGGATATCGAGATCCCTCTACCCTATTCCTCTGTGCCAAAGAAAGGGGTTTGTGGAGTGGACAAGGGTTTTTCTATCGCGGTTTCTCCGGAGCCTCAGACTCTACCTCCGTCTCAGGCTAAATGGTGTGCTCGTTTTAAGGGTGGCAAGGCCCGGAAACGTAGAGCTATTAAATCTCTGAAGGAGAGGGAAGGGTTGATTCGGTTCCATATACCGAAGGAGACAAACTTAGAGTGCGTGGAAATGTTAAGTAGCCGGGCCATTGTCGATCATCTGGAGTTTGTAGGAGGGGATCAGAAGGATCTGGTGGAGTGGGTTAGGAAGTTCTGGTTTCCAGTTGTTGGAGACATGCCTAGGGTTTTGCAGATCTTAAATGGGTGGCTTATGTTTATCTTTTCCAATTCTGAGCATGTAGGCATGATACTAAAGAGGCTCTGGTGTTTTAAGGAAGGTTCTCTTTGTTTGAAGAAATGGCACCTTTTTTTTTATCCATTGCGGGAAAAACAAAACATCCGTCATTTGTGGATGCTCCTTCCGGGTCTTCCGATTGAGCTTTGGTCTGAAAATGTTATGATGGGGATTGCTAATTCTGTTGGGAGGTTCGTTTGTATTGATTCGTCTCTTCATAGCTTTGATCGTCGCTCGGATCGGGTGATGGTGGAAATTGAAATGGCAAAAGGTCTGCCGAAGGAGGTGGAATTAGTGTGGGGACCTAGGGTTTGGAGGCAACGTCTGGATTACTTTCGTGTCTCATTCCGCTATCACTTTTGTCTAAGGACTGGTCACATTCAGGATCAGTGCCCGGATGCTAAGATATAGGAGCATTGGTGGCAATCCTTAGATCGTTCTGGTTCCTCTGCTAAAGTTTGTTCTAGCTCGAATGGGGTTTCCGCAGATTGTGCGCCAAATCTGGGTAAGTTCTCTCCATGAATTGGCTCTCCTATCCCTTATATCCCCAAGGAAGATTTATTGTTAGCTCAAGCTGCTGATGTAATTTTAGATAAGAAGTTAGCCTCTGGAGATATTGTGTTGAATTTGGGGAAAGAGGGGGTCTCGTCTCCTATTAACCTTTGTGATACTCTCTCTGCTAAACGTAGGTCTTGTCGGGGGTTATTTGGTGATATTGTTGAGCCTTTGGATGATAATGTGAAGCTTTCTGGTCCTTCTGAGAGGAGTTTGGTCTCTGATATGGCTTCTGTGGATATTGGGGATAGCCTGAGTCCTGGTTTTGCTTCCTTTAGCAAGGTTGTGGGGTTGGGGTTATCAACAAATTCTTGTGGGGTTGAACGGGCTGCCTGTGTCCCTTTGGAACTTGGTCCATTTACGGCTGGTGACTCTATGATTTTGAATGAAGCGGGTTATAATCCTCATCTGGATTTCATTACCCCTTTGCCGATTTTCTCTAAAAACCCTTCTGTCAATCCAATGTTCAGTCGGTTAATGCAGCTAAATTCCAGAATGTAACAATCCGAAAAGCTAAGAAGTCTGCTAGGAAGGGGAAGGGTTTGAGTGATGGTTCGATTTCTGATTTTGCCCCAGTATCGGAAAGATTGAGGGCAAATGATATGGTGCAGTGTCCAGTTGCTAATTCTGATCCTGGTGGTGTTTTGGTCGGGAAGGGGCTGGTTGATTTGTCTGGTTCGAATGGGGGCCTTAGAGCATTCTCCCCCTGTGACAGTGTCCCCTAATTTCTAATTGTTCTATTAACATTCGAGGGTTGGGTAGGGTTGCACGAGGAAGGGCCCTTTCCAATTTAATTTCTACTTCTCGTCCTAGTTTATTATTGTTGTAGGAAACTATGTGTGAAGATTTTTTAGCTATCTCGAAAATTGCGGGGGTTTTGCCTGGATGGGAAATTTCTGCAGTATGCTCTAATGATTTGTCGGGGGGTTTGGTTGTTGCTTGGGACCCTAGAGTCTATTGTTTTTGTGTTTTACAGACCTCTTGGGGCATCTTATTGGAGGGGTATTGCAAGTCTTCAAATCTTCACTTCTCAATTCTTAATTGATATGCTCCGTATAAAAATCGGGAGGTCTTTTGGCTTGGGCTTCAGTCCTTTGGTATCTTAAGCATGGAAAATATCATTGTTGCGGGGGATCTTAATTTCACCAGATTGGCTCAGGAAGTCTAGGGTTCTAAGGCAAAAATGGATGAGCTGGCACTCTTTTTTTCTGAGTATCTTATTGATAATGATCTAATTGATGTGTGTACAGGGGATCTTGTCCCTACCTGGTCTAATGGAAGAGATGGGTGTGAAGGAATTCATAAAAGACTAGATAAGTTTCTAGTGAATTCTTCTTTGCTGGGGAATTGCAGTCGGTATCGTTCTTGGGTTGGAGACTCCAAGGTCTCGGATCACTGGCCTATCTTCTTGCAATTGGAGGAGGACTTTTTGACTTCAAATTATCCTTTTAAATTTGATTGTTCCTGGTTATCGAATTCTGAATTTGATAGTCTGGTTAGAGAAGTGTTGTTGAAAGCAGGTTGTGATTCTGATCTAAATCTTGTTGATCTTTTTGCTATAAGTTAAAAGTTCTGAAAGGAAAGGTTAGTAATTGGATTCATAAGAAGAAATAGTGGGACAGGCGATTGTTGGTCGATGTGGAAGCTCATTTGCAGTAGATTTATTTGCAAAATATTGAGAAGCCTTTAGTTGGTCCTGATTTGGAAAGGCTTAAAAATTTGGAAATCGAGAAGGATAGAATTTATCTGATGGAGGAGAAGGAATGGTGGTTAAAAAGCAGGGCACTATGGGTAAAGTCTGGTGACAAAAATTCTAGATTCTTTCATAATTTTGCATCTCCCAGGAGAAACAATAACACTATCTGGAAATTGGCAGATGAGGAAGGGTCTGTTTTTGCTGGAGCTGGGGAGTTGCAGGCTCAAGCTTTCTAGTACTTTTCTCTTGTTTATTCGGATGATAACAGATGTGATTTGTCCTCTCAGCTTCAAGTGGCTAGATTGTATCCAATATTTTTTGACCAAGAAGATGTTGATTTATTATGCTCTGAGGTTACACTTGATGAGGTGAAGAGAACTCTTAAAATGTTTGCTAAAGAGAAAAGTCCAGGCCCTGATGACTGGACTATGGAGCTCTTTTTGCACTTCTTGTATATAATGGGTGAAGATATTGTTAATATGGTTGAATTTTCCAAGTGCCATGGGTATCTTTCAGGAGCATTAAATTCTACTTTCATTACTCTTATATCTAAGGTGAATGATCCGAATACCTTTGCTGATTTCAGACCCATTGCTCTATGCAATCTGGCATATAAAATTGTATCTAAGATTATTGCAGGTCGTCTTAAGCCTGTGTTTTCTAGGTTCATTTCTCCTGAACAGCTCGGCTTCTTACAGAATAGACAGATACATGATGCTATTGGTATTGTTAAAGAGTTACTCCATTCCATTAAATGTAAGAAGCGTGGTGCTATTTTGTTCAAATTGGATCTCGAAAAGGCTTATGATCGGGTCAATTGGGATTTCCTAAGGATCTTGTTGCTTCAGATTGGTGTGCCTGCTTTAGCTATTAGATGGATCATGGCTTGTGTTAATACGATGAATATTGCAATTCTTGTTAATGGAGCTCCTATGTCTTTCTTTAGTTGTTCAAGGGGGATTCGTCAGGGATGTTCGATGTCTCCACTTTTATTTTTGATGGTTATTGACGGCTTAAGTACGTTGATTAAGCAAGATAATGAGCAAGGAAAGTTCAAAGGCATAAAAATCTCTAAGGATCTATATTTGACTCATGTTCTGTTTGTTGATGATGTGTTGATTGCTGGGATGGCGTTGGTGGAAGAATGGAGAATGATTCAATGCATTATTGATCTTTTCTATATGGCCTCTAGCATGAAAGTAAGTTTATTGAAGTCCAGTCTCTTTCAAAATATGGTTGATGATGCAACGGTTTCTGATATTCAATCCTTTGTCCCTTATAAATGTAGCAAGTTTTCTGATGGCTTTACGTATTTGGGTTTTCTCCTAAAACCCAATAGTTATCTGGTTAAAGATTGGGATTGGCTTGTCAAGCGCTTTGAATCTAGAATATCTCATTGGACTTACCGTTTGCTCTCTATTGGTGGTAAATTAACGCTAGCTAAATTTGTATTGTTGGGGATGCCGGTCTATTGGTTTTCTGTTCTCTCTGTCCCTTGCTCGATGATTAATTCTCTAAGAAGGATTCTTTTTAACTTCTTATGGACTGGGGGTCTTAAATGTGCTAATTTGACCTTGGTTGGCTGGGAGAGACTATCTCTGCCCTTGACTTCAGGTGGCTGGGGTTTGAAAGACCTATCTGTTTTCAGTGATGCATTGCGTTTGAAGAGTCTATGGAGGGCAATTTATGGTGGTTCCCTGTGGTCGAAAGTCATTTTTCATAAATACATTAATTCTAAGATCTCTTACTGGTTGAGACAACCAAAGAAGAAGGTGAGGGGAGTATCCCCGATATGGAGAGGGTTTATGAAGGTCTATTGTTGGTTTGCTCACAAAATCTGTTGGAAAATTGGTAATGGTTCTGAGGTAGCCATTGGTGTGGATCCGATTCTTGGGCTAAAAGAGACATATAAATTTTCGATGGAACTCTCTGACTTTTTGAGAGGGTCTGGATTGATAACTATGAACTCTATTGTTAAAAATGAAGCTACTGGTTATTGGTTTAGTGCTGCTGATTTAAATCTGCCTCCGGCTTTGATTGAAGAATGGGAGTCATACATCGAGGGTTTGAATTCTGCAGGTATCCGGCTTATTGTTGAGGATGATGTTGTGGTTTGGTATGGCAACGAAGTATCAGGGATCATAACAGCTAAGTCATCTTATGATTGTATGATTAGAAGACGGTGCATCTTTCCTAACCTTTGGTGGTATAGGAAGATCTAGCTTTGGAATCTACCTTTGAAGCTGAAATGTTTTAGTTGGTTCCTTTTAATGGATCGTCTGAAGACTTGGGACAACTTATCTAGGATAGGTTGGGTTGGACCCAATTGCTGTATCTTATGTAAGTCGAACATGGAGACTGTCACATATCTTTTTATTGACTGTTATTTCACTGTGGATCTCTGGAAATTTTTTTATCAATTGTTTGGTATATCTTGTGAATGGAAAGGTCCTTCGGTGGAAGCGTGTCTGAAGAAGTGGATTTCAAGCTGTAAATAGTATGTTACATTGACTATTTTCATATGCTGGGCCATGTGGTATGTTAGGAACAAAGTAACTTTTGAATATCATTCTCCTAATGTGCAGGGATCGTTCAACTCTATTCTCTCACACTTTCTGCATTATCAGATTGATGATTCTGTTACTGTTCAAAGGAATATTGGGGATTTTCAGTTTAATTTTAAGGAGCCTGTTCTATTTTTTGACAGTGCTGCTAAATTTGGAAATTGTGGAGCTGGTGGAGTGATTTTCTTAAATCAACATCATCATTTCTCACTTCGTCTAAAATGTGGAAGAGGTTCTAACATAAAGGGAGAGATTTTGGCCTTATGGTGTGTTGTCAGAGTTGCTAATATCTTTGGACTAATAAGTGTGAAGATCTTTGGGGATTCCTATGTGACTATCAAATGGGCCAGAGGTGAATTTGATATAAAAGTATTGGAGCTGGTCTGTTGGTGTAGAAGAATCAAGGATGAACTTCGATCCTTTTCTTTGGAGCATATTTTTCGTGAACATAAGGATCATGCTGACTATCTGTCTAAGCTGGCACTTGAAAGCGAGGAGGATTTTGTGCTTTGGGAGGAATTTTGGGATAACAAGATGGTTGACTCAGGGTCATATAACATCCTGATTTGATGTTGTCTCCTGATTATTTAGTTTTTGGTTTTTTGGCATATGTATGCTGTATTTATGATGTATTTGTGTAGAATTTGACTCTCATTCTCAAGAGATGATCATGGGACAATCTGGTTCAGTCAGTATGAAGTTTGTATGATGTTGAATCAGACTCTCTTTTATAGAGATGCTCGTGGGACAATCTGATTATGATGGATCTAATTATGTACTATTTGATTCAGCCATTTTGAATAACAATAGTATGCTTTTTTTCGCTAGAAAAAAAGAAATGAAATTTGCATTAAGTATTTTGGTTATGCATTATAAGCCTTGGATACTTTGGAATGTGCACGTAGGGGTTAAGCTACATCATATATGTTTTATATAATGACAAAATAAAGGAGTTAGGTTCTCCTCTAGTGTATCAAGTGGTATATCTTATGTATATTATATATCATTTATTACCATGGTTACTTTATCATGATACAATGGTCACTTTCTATATTTATAGTGTAAAAGAATTATGTAGGTGCACTAAAATGGTTATATTTTAGGTACCTTGTATGACTTGGTTAATTCTTATGCCATTGTTATGTTTTATATATTGTATAAAACGAATTATGATATATATATATATATGGCATGGAGTGTTATGTTATATATATTGTAGAGAATGAATGATGAAATATATATATTACTTCAAGGGTTATGTTTTATATATTGTATAAGAATGATTATGACATGTATATTGCATCAAGTGATTATGTTTTATAGGTCATATGAAATGACTACGACACATATATGGGTTATGTGGGTGCGTGCATATGGTCGAGAGACATATCTACCTCATACATGTTGTGTTACATAATGTTTAACACATTGATTTCTTAGGCATTGATTGGGTGTACATATATGATTTATGGCATTGACCTATTGCATTACATTGATATGTTGCATGTCAGATGATTTTGTGTATTGGTTAATATGACCTACTATGTTGGTTTAATTGCAAATTCAATTTGATGTCAAAAGAAAATATTGTATGTGCATAGGGCCTATTTCATATACATATCGCAGCTATTGTAGTACTTTTCGTCCATCAGTTGCATGTCAAATACAAAGAGTTGCATGTCGAATGCATTGGATGGGTTTTATATGCATATTCACGTTATTAGCATGACATGATGTCTTCCGGGTCGCATGTCGAATGCATGGTTGCATGTCGATGACACCTCTTATGTTGATATACATATTCATGATGTTAGCATTTTTATGTTTTGATGGTTTGTCGAATGCATGGTTGCATGTTGACGACACCTCTTATGTTTGTACTCATGGTTTACGATACTTGTATCGCATGAGGTCTATGGTTGCATGTTTTATGTCATGAGGCAATGAAGGTCAAGTCTGGAGTATAGACTTGGGCCTGCCGAGAACAACACCACAGCCACGCATGAGGTTGGGACATGAGAAGTTTCTAGGTAGGAGTACTACCTTGTGATTTGCAGGAGTACTGCATGAAGCTCTAGGCCACGCGTGTGATTAGTTCTAGGGCGACGAGACTTAGAGACTCTCTATCTTGTTGTGGATCACCATGCCCAGCTCGGGGGTGGCCTTTGAAAGGACTGAGTATATTCCATCGAAGAGCCTACGGTTGGGTGGAGCGTTGCATTGCCCCCATTATTCCCCCTATTACATGATTATGTTTTGTGCTATTAATTTGATGCATCTTGGTTAATGAAATGACATGTATAGTTGTTGTGTAGGTTTTATTGTACTAATGTGTGTTGTGAGTATAAATGATGAATACAAGAATAAGATGACAACAAGAATGACCACTCCTCAGTTCTTACCAAGGTGGTAAGAAAAGTATGGTTGTACCGTTATCATACGCATTGATATGTATATTGGATCGTTTGATTGTGTCCTTATTTGTATTCGACATGATTATAAGTAAAGATTATGTTTATTTATTCATGTACTCACATATAATTGATTGTTGGATGGCCAAAAGAATGAGGCTACCTTGGTTTGAAAAGAGATTTCAATATGATGCTAACCCTAGGGAAGTTTAGTGTCATGCACATGCTTAGAGATTTACCCCTCCTATGTCATTGATGTGAGAACATAGAGTAGGCATTACATTTAATGGGCAAGCATGTGATTGTGAATGCATAAAATAATGAATAAGCTTCATATACATTGGAATAAGTGTATAAAATATTATGTGGATTATGATTGAAACATGACCTTAGATCAGTTTGCACTTGGTAATGATCTATGTAAGGATATGTGCGAAAAGAACATGTCGGTATGCAATTTGTATTTGATTGTAAAAGAGATTAGCCATTATAACCTAGCCTAAGGTTATTATTACACATTTCGACATAGTCCATGGTTGACTTAGTATTCATTTGGTGTAAGAGAGATACTTGACATGTTCTCATATTGTTATGCATGTGCTTAATTGTGTCGTCATTGACTTATGGTGAGATTTATAGCACCTTTACATCTAATGGTTAGTTGAATTTCTTGTTAATGAAACTACAACACCATGATGTTGAATATTATTTTGGTTTGCATATTCATGTGTTTGGAAAGGTTTTCCATTATGCATTAATGAAGTGTCGACAAGTTTGCTAAAGGTCGATTGAGTATGTAGCTTCTTGAAGGACTATCTTTGCATGAAATGGAATCTAACACATGGATGTATGTTTGTATACTGTTGCAATTAATGTTATAAAGAGAAAACTTGGTTGACATGCATTTATGCTTCGAAAGGCTTTTCCATATTGCAGTAAAGCTATGTATCTGATGGTCTATATGTTATTCACCTTGGTAGGTGAATTGATGATTGTACGACACTTGCTATTATGTTGATTTAAAAACAAAAAAAAATTCTCCCCAGTTCCTCTTAAAAGTGTATGGGATTTAGGGTTGTTACACTCATGTTATAAAATCATCTCAATCAAATATTTTTGATGTATGAAAAAGTTAAAGATTTATTAATAATAAAATTAAAGTTGATTTTTTATTATTTTTTTTTTTATAAACAAATTAGTTAAATTGCTTAATTGTAATATATATATATATATGTGTGTGTGTGTGTGTGTGTGTGTGTGTGTGATATGAAAATTTTATATAAATATGTTTAATTCATTTTCTTTTTAATTATATATATATATATATATATATATATATATATGGGGGGCAGAATGGAGCTCTACGAAAGAGGGTCCAAGGTCACGGATGTGAGACAGTCAGGCGGACGAAGGTGGGCGTGTGAAGCATTTTAATTTTTTGGCACAATCATTATAGACGGTAGTGGGTGGACCGTACCTCGCAAAAATCCAGTGAAGAGGTTAGTTACCTCCCTCACGCACAGGACTTGCAGGATTGGCTGATGGCTGGCTTGTACCCTGAAAGCATGCAGATTGACGAAGTGGATTATGAACCGAAAATGGAGGGGCTTCCACATCCCATATTTTTCACAGATGAGGAGGTCATGTCAAGGGTTATGCTGAAGTCCCAGAATGAGGAAGTACGTTCCAATGACCCCCCCATGATAATCATTCAAAGCAGACGCGAGCAAGTAGTGCAGGGTGACATTAGTCCAGACATTAACGAAAAACTGCGGAAATCTTTCAGATGTATTAAACCAAAAAAGGGAGGTCCAGAATTGGAAGTAGGGAAGGACATTAAGCTTGAAGAAATCCTGAATTACCTGTCATGAGAATTGATAGGGAGGTTCTGTGGCAAGGTGGTGAGTAGAGAAGCACTCCAAAAATTGATAGAAGGAAATTGGAGAGACTTCCTGGGCTATTTACCATATTTTCATGTACTGCCAAGAGGTTGGTTCCTGGTTAAATTAAGAAACGAAGAATACTGTCCAAAAATGTTATCTCATGATTGGAGATGGGGCCCCTTAGGGTTAATTCTACAAAAGTGGAAAGTGGACTTTAATTCCAGGAGAGAGCCCCACAACCTACAACAAGTCTGGGTAACATTGCTGGGCCTCCCCATGGTCTTTTGGCAGGAACCTTTGCTGAAGGAAATTGGAAATAAGTTGGGTAGGTTCATAGTACTGGAGTAAGACTGGGAGACAAATATTGATCGCAGGTGCCTCAAAATGCTGGTTGAATTAAATCTCAGGGAAGGATTGCATGAAGATATAAAAATTGAGCTGTTTGGGAGGTATTGGGTATAGCGGCTAGACTGCTGGAAACTCCCGTTTTGTTGTTTCAATTGTAGGAGAGTGGGCCATATATAGAAATATTGCACAGTACAAAAGGAAGTCACTCAAACAAGAAAGGTTCAATGGATTCAGAAAGAATGAACCCACCCCATAGCAGAAGGAATTAATAGACAAAAACAGGAGGAAGCAACAAAAATCCCATGTAAAGACAAAGAACCAATAGTGACAGGAATTTCTTCAAAAGAAGGAAAATATTTGAAAAAGGAGGATGTCCATCAAGACTTGTCACCACAGAAAGAACCTAAGAGCACAGAAAAATAACATTCAAGTGTATTGATAGGTTTCGGTTTGCCAGATGATGGTAGTATTCTTCACGCACCTCAAGGTAATCACCAAGCCTTAAAATTGTCTTTAAATTCCAATCAACCTGTCCTTCAAAATTCAGGAAAAGATGATATAGTTCCCTCGGTAGCTGATAAAAATGAGCTCTTGTCTATTTCTGAACAAAGGTAAAGATTTCAAACCCTCTTAGAACTGTCAGTCAAAAGAGAGAGTATGAGATTAGATAAAAAAAAACCCTCTTAAAGTAGAGGAAATCTCTACTGGGGGTTTAGCGCTTAACAATAAATTAAACAACAAGTTGGAAGAAAATCCTTTTTACCAAAAGCACAAAAACAAGCAGCTTTGGACATTAAACTCGGGAAACAAAGTACTATAAACTAGGCCCTTAGAGTGGAATTGGCCCCATCGAGGGTTATAAAATGATCCTCCTCTCATTCAATGCAAGGGGGTTAGGGGGGACCTCCAAAAAAAATTCCCTCAAAATACTGGTGACTTTGACTAGACCATCAGTCCTATTGATACAAGAAACAATGACGGAAGGAAGTAGAGCAGAGGAAATCTTATCCTGTTTCTTAAGGGATTAGAAGATGAAATCGGTGGATACTGATGGGCATTTCGGAGGATTAGTTACTGCATGGAGAACAAGAATGGATTTGATATCATAAAACTTAGATAAATCGGTGTTAGAGACAAAGATAAAGGATAATGAAACAGGAAACACCCTCACCATCTTAAATGTATATATGGTCCCTTTTATGATTGAAAGACATTTTGGGAGGAGATGGGAAATTCAGGTTTGCTCAAGGCACCAAATGTTATTATCGGATGGGACCTAAACCTCACTCTCTATGCCAAAGAAGTGTGGGGTAAAAAACGCCAGACCTGACTCCTTGAGTTCTTATTTCATCAAATTTTTCAAAAAAAATGGACTGATAGACATCCAGCTAGCGAAATTGGAACCAAATTGGAGAAATAAAAGAGGGGAGCACATGATCTCCAAAAGATTGGATCGTTTTATGATATCTAAAGAGTTAATAAATGGTCGGTTAATTATCCAATCCTCAATTAAAGTTGGCGGCCTCTCAGATCATAGACCAATCATCTTATCAGTTCAAACTCCAGAGAAAAAAACCCCATCTTCATTCAAATTTAACCCTATATGGCTTGAAAAAGAAGAATATAAAACTAAGATTCTGGAATCTTGGACTCCTTTAAACTATTCTTCGAACTCCTCCTATATGCAACAATTTGCAGAAAGCCTAGCCTGAGCCAAGAGAGTGTCTAAGGATTGGGAAATGAAGTAGAAGAAGGTGGACTAGGAAGAATTAAGAGGAGTAGAATCCAATTTAAAGGAGATCTACGCTTCTGCAAAAAATGGTATATTCTATGAAGTTGAGATGGTGACTGTTAGGCAACTAGAAGGAAAGCAAGATACTTTACTGGCTAAGGAAGAACATATATGGAGGCTAAAAAGTAGGGCTATCTGTATCACGGAAGGAGACAACAACACAAAATTATTCCACAAGTATGCCAGTCATAGAAAAAATATAAACACAATCTCTGAAATTAAGAATGAGGAGGGGACAATGGTTAGAACCTTTCAAGATAAAACAAATGCTGTTGTAAAACATTATGCTTCCCTATTCACAGAGCCTTCAGGTTTCCCGATTACTGAAATCTTAGAGGTTTTAAGGCTGTTTCCCAAGTTAATCAGTGAAGAGATGAGTAAGGCTTTCTTGGAAGTTATTTCAGAAGAGGAGTTAAGTCAAATCGTCCATTCCTTCAATAAAGGAAAGAGTCCTGGACCTGACGGATTCAACATAGAATTCTATTTGGGATTCTATGAAGATATCAAGGATGATCTCCTAAAAGTTGTACAAGAATCGCAGAGATCAAGAAAAGTGTTAGGCTCCTTCAACTCTACCTTCATAACTTTGATCCCCAAGAAGCAGAATAACGAATCCTTTGATGATTTCAGACCAATTGCATGCTGCAATATGATCTATAAGATAATTGCAAAAATAATCACTTAGAGGTTAAAACCAATACTAAATGAGATTATCATGGAGGAGCAATTTGGTTTTTTGTTTAACAGGAAGATACATGATGTTGTATCTCTTGCACATGAAGTTTTTCATTCTATAAAAAAAGAAAAGCAGGAGGCCTTTGCATTAAAATTAGATCTATCTAAGGCTTATGACAGAGTAAGTTGGACTTTCCAATGCCTCATTCTTATTCAGATCGGAATGCCACTAGAAGTCACTGATTCAATAATGGGCTACGTCTAATCCACATCCTATGAAACTCTAATTAATGGATCCCCTTCGTCCTTTTTCATAACTTCAAGAGGAATTTGACAAGGTTGTCCTCTTTCCCCATTCCTCTTCTTATTTGTAGCAGATGCACTAAGTAGGTTGATACATGATGCTAAGAGAAGTAATAGAGTAGAGGGGGTGAAATTTACAAGCTCAAAGGAATTAACTCATACTCTATTCGTCAACGATGTCCTCATTTTCAAGAATGGCAGCATATTGAACTTAAAATCCTTTGATTCAATCTTGACTCTTTACCAGAAGGCCATAGGAATGAGGATAAACATAGAAAAATATGTCTTGGCACATAATGAACTCTCAGAGGAAATTCTAAACACAGAAAAAGAGATACTATCTTTCCCATCGATCACTTTGACTGAAGGAGTAAAATATATTGGGTTCATTCTGAAGGCTAATTGTTATTCCTTCTAGGACTGGCTTTGGCTCTACGAAAAGGTATAAAAACAAATATCCTTATGGATGAATATATTTTTATCATGAGGAGGTAGGTTGGTTCTTTTGAAAGTAGTGCTTCATAGCTAATTGGTATACTGGGAAGCCATAGCTTACATCGCAAAAGGAATATTGGTTAAAATAAGGAAAAAGAGTTTTTCTTTCTTGTGGACGATAAGCAAGCAAGATGATGGTATTCCTTTAGCCCAGTGGAAGTCTCTCTCTCAACCCAAGAAACTGGGTGGATGGGGAATAAAGAATTTGGATTTCTTTAGCAGAGCACTGGCTGCCAACACATTATGGAGAATCACTCAAAGAAAAAAATCCTTGTGGGGAAAGGTTATTAGATCTAAGTACTGTAATAGCTCCCCAATAGATGAATGGTTCCGCAGTCCATCTAAATCCTTCAAAAATGGATCAGTAGGCTAGAAAGCGATTGTCCTGGATTTCCCTATAATTGGAAATTGGACAGCTTGGCAAATAGGGGATGGAAGGAAATTAATGATAGGAGAGGACCCATGGATGGGAGCAGGTGAAGATTTCAGAATGTTAATCGAATTGAAGGAAAACTTAAGACTCCAACAGATAATAGTCCTTGTAGACGCACAAATTCAACAACCTTAGTTAAGAGGTAGGAACAAGTGGAAAACAACACAAGATTTGGCTTTATCTGGAAACTTAGTGGAGGAATGGAACAAATACGTTAATAAATTGGTGACCAACTTTATCCACCTAGAAGAAGGTGAAGATGACAAGTTGGTTTGGAAAAAAAATGGAGTGAATGGAGAATTTGAAGCTAAACTTGGATATGATTCAGTCTATCAAGATTCATTTACAGGAGAGATAAAATGTTTGTGGAATTTTTTATGGAAAATTCACGGTCCCATGAAAACAATCATAACTCTTTGGCTTGCATTAAACAATAAACTGTTAACATGGGAGAACCTAAAGAAGAGAGGGTCCAGGGACCAAGCATTTGTGTATTATGTAATTCAAACGAGGAGACGTCTTCTCACTTATTCAGCTTGTGTCCATTCGTAGGAGAAGTATGGGACAAAGTCTCCATCAAAATGGTTAATGCAAGGATTGTGCCAAGAGAGGCTTCACTGGAGCAACGCGCTCATGAATGGTGGAAATCAGAAGTGGTACGTAATTTCGATGCATTCCCTGCTCTCTTTGTTTACACAATATGGGAAGCACGCAATCAAGTAATATTAAAAAATGGATGGATCTCAATACACTGTGTTTCTGTCATATTATGGAAGAAATTACAAGAACACAAGACAATTACTAAAGATAGAAAAAAAGGGAAAACATTCCCCCAAACATCAACAAAAATAAGCCATGGGATTTCTTCGATGGTGCTAGCCAAGGGACTCCTCCACTAGGAGGAGCATGAGGTGTTTTACATTTAACTGAAGATCTCAAGTTATGCATTAAATATGCACCAGGAAGAGCAACCAATAGTAAGGTTGAATTAACAGCTCTATGGGTGGTACTCAGAACTGCTCAAAGGAAAAATGTGAATCGAATTCAACAGTTTGGAGATTCTAAGATAGTCATAGATTGGGAAAATGGGAAATCACATATACACACCCCTCAATTACAACACCTCCTAAAAGAGATTCAACATGTGCTGGGATTCTTTGATTCAGTCTCCTTCAACCATATTTACAGAGAAATTAATGTAGAAGCAGATATGCTTTCTAAATTAGCTTTGGTTATCCATCCAGGAGTAATCAAGGTGGAGGAATTCAGTAGGGGTCAGATGTTGAACCACTACACCACCCAGGTTTAAGTCCCCTACTATATGTCAAAATTTGCAGGAAGAATGAATATGAGACTCATGCGTTGATGGATATTTTGGAAGGAACATAACCGCTCTTACAGCCAGGATATACAAAACAGGTTGAACAAAATAGTCAACGGAACCGCTACCAGGATATCACGTGCTGATCGAATGGAAGAGAAGAAATTTTGCAAACCAAACCCATGGAATCAAGAATTGACACCAAATGCATGAAGAACAAAGGAACGACTGTCATTGTCAGTCTGATCTATTTTTGAAATTTAAAATTAATGTATGCGCAACAATATAATGATAGTTTTGATGTAATACTCATGAAGTTATGATGGAAGTCCTCAAAGGACAGTTCATGATCACATCCTCAACAAGCCTGGAATAGATCACATCCTTGCAATAGGTTTGACCTCTTCCTCTCATAAAGACACAGATCTGTCATAGGATGAAAGCAAACATACCAACCAAACTATGTATAGATGTGAGTGACTATCAAAATTATTACAGGTTGGTCCTAAGAATCCCTTAGGGATAATTCGGCCTTAGTCTTTACTTGAAATAGGTTGGCCTCTACCTTTTTTTTTTCCCAGAACAAGTCAGCCCCATCTTTTTCTTGATACAGGTCGGCCTCCTTATAAAATTAGACATTTCTAGATCAATCTTTGAGTTTTTCCAGGTTAAAAATAAGGCTAAAAGCATCCCCAAACTGGATGAATCTATGCCCATGAAGTGATATTATCTTTGTCCTTAAACGTAAGATATAATTCCTAGAAGGTGCCTTACATATAGTTGTCATAAATACCCTCACTGCTGGGCATGCACATAAAATGCCCCACAAGCCCATTCTGGCAGATAATTCAGATCTGGAACATGAATTACATGGCGTTGTTAGTCCAATAAATTGCCCAAATTTCAAAATTGTTGCTACAGGACCTTGAATTTACCACTTTTATTCCCAGAAAGTGCTTAGAATGTCCATTAATAGTACTCAGATCTGAGTTTTGATGCTTGTTTACTGCTGCCTAGGGCACAAAGGTGAGAGTTCTTAGGCACTTTTACCCATAACATTGCCAAGAATTGAAAATTGATGAAATATCTCTACTGATTACATCTTCAATGATTGCCCAGTTTTCCCTTTGGCAGTCCAGGATTGCTATTTGAGGATTAGCATGCTCTCATAAATCATGCTTACTATTGTAGTTGATTTAATTCGATGCTCAGAATATTCCAGACCTTAGCAAACAATACTTATTTCCACTTGGGTTGTTCTGACCCTCTCGACTGCATCCAAGACACCCATTCAAAAATGGGGATAAAACAGTCCATGAGAGTGATTTATATCTCACCTAGTTCATAGTGTCTTACCACCTTAACCAATCCTGGTCCATAGTTTGTTAATGATTTATGCAATTGTTCCTTCCATTCATAATCTTTGACGCCATATTTTCAATTGTTTATGCACATTATTGTAGAAGAATATGCATCTAAGTGATCAAATTAATATTTAAGAAATCAAATATTTATTGTATATTTAATAATACTAGGGAAACAACCTACCTCTTTCCACAAATTCTTTAAAGGGTGCTAGCTTAATGGTAAAGCATCTGCATTACAAAGCAGAAGGTTGGTGGTTCGATTCCACTGTGGCCTATCATAAATCAATACAATATAGGATATTGTAGTTTGGTTTAAGAAAATAATCTTTAGTTTATTATACTCAAATGATTAAATGTTTTTATACATTGTTTTAGATATTGTCTCTAGAGAGACAAAAGTGATATTGTCTTAGCAGAGACAAAAAAAATATTTGCATTCTATATTGTTTTTAGAGAGACAATACACAACTTTTTGTTTGTCTCAACTATATGGTCTATGATTGATGTATTCTATATTGTCTCTATAAAGACAATAGATTAAAACAATAATTTAAGACACTGGCTTAAAGACAATATTTAAGACAATACACAACTTTTTTTTGTCTCATCAAATTGAGACAATTTAAAACAATTTACATAAATATTGTCTCAAATATTGTCTCAAAAGTCCCCTCTATGTAGCAGCAACAATATAGATATGATAAAAATATTACAAACTAAGTAAACTATCTTAGCCAATTCAACTTGCCCAGTTCTAACCGTCTACTGCTTGATGGATTCATTTGATGCATATCTGGCTGAGTAACTTGTCTAAACCTTTATGAGAAGATCCTCCTTCCTCAACCGTTTGCTTGGCAGCTTCCTTCACTTGTCTGATTCTTCTCCTCATTTCATCTCCTCCCTCTCCTTTTATCAAATTCCTCACCATCAACGCTAACTCTTCTCTCTTCACCGTCTTCTTCATCTGCACTCCTATGCCCCACTCCTCACACACGAATTTCGCATTTGTTTGCTGCTCCGCAAAGAAGGGCCAGCATATCATTGGCACGCCCGTGCTTATGCTTTCCAGTGTGGAGTTCCACCCACTGTGAGTTAGAAATCCCCCCACAGATGGGTGTGACAGTACCTTTATTTGGGGCGCCCACCCCACCAGCAGACTTATGTCCTTGGTTTCCTCCATGAATTCCTTGGGCAATATGGCAGATTCACCATGAACTAAATCTGGCCTGACAACCCACAAGAAGGATTAGTTGCTGAAGGCCAAGCCCCATGCAAATTCCAGGAGTTGTTCATTAGACAAAACTGCCAGGCTTCCCAAACAAACATACACGATAGAGCATCGCCTCCGAGTATCCAACCAAGTCAGATAGCTGCTTTCTTCTTTCCGCATACTCAATTCATCTAAGAACCCATCGTTATCCTTACAATGGAACGACTGAGAGAACAGTAGAGGACCAATGGCATAGACAGGGAAGTTAGCTGAGAGTGCCTCCAAGACTGAACCTTCGAGGTCATCAAAAGTATTAAGTATTAGTCCAGCTGCTTCTAACGTGCTTTGGGATTGCTTTATTCCATTTTGAAAGAAGAAATCCGTAGAGTCTGTGACTAAGCAGAAACTGGGCAGCTCCTGCAACCGCAGTGGTGGCATCCCCGGGATGCAAGTTATTCTCACTTCATCCACTAGATATTCACTAGAAAGGCAGCTCTCATCTGTCAAACATGAACAATATTCTATCACAATAAAACGCCAACATAAACAATCTTCTATCGCAAACCCGTTGCGGTTACTCTATGTGTTACTAAAAATGAAGCATAGTGTGAACAGTCTACAAATAATTGCGTTAAGCATTCTTGTTACGCACGCAAGCAGTTACATCAAAGTTAGAACAGTCTACAAATAATTGTGTTAAGCATTCTTGTTACGCACGCAAGCAGTTACATCAAAATAACTTTGATGACAGAAATGGATCTTGACAAATAAATCTCCAAGACAAGAACTTTCAAATATTCCAAATTAGTGTACATCAACATTGAAAATGATTTACAATATAAAAATGCCTAATACCTTTTGTACTTTTGTAGTATATTTCAAGTTGAAAATGAAACTTAGCATCTCAGTTTAGTTTCGACAGTAATAGTGAAGGGTAGGTCACTCCTGGGATAGAGGCTCTCTCCTGTGATAAAGGGTCTTGTGATGTCTCAACCTCTGGTGAGTCACAAGTTTCTAGTATATCTGACTTGCTAGCTGTTGGATATACCCTTGGGAAATTGTTGTTCCCATGGTTAAAAAAGATAGCAAAACCTAATGTATCAAGCTTTTTGATTTAAAACAGAAATGTCCACATATATGAAAAATATTATATAAACTATATCATAATAGTATAATTACGTTTGGTTATTTAAAACAGAAATGTCCACATATATGAAAAATATTACTAATCATATGTAAGCTATATCATAGTAGTATAATCAGGCTGTATATTCATATAGTTAGTGGAATATTCATACAGATATGATCATACCAAAAATGAATGGATCTTATCAAAAGCAGATAAGGATATATGTTAATCTACATATTTCTTCTGTATAATCTAATTTTAATTATATATGTTAATCTATACATTTCTTCTATATAATCTAATTTTATTTATAAAATAATAGTAGTTTAAATATACTATAATTTGTATTTTTTAGATATTAAAAATGCTGCAGAATTGTAAAAGCTAGCAACCCTAGCTTAAACCTTGAACAACGATCTTTACATACCGATGTATGCTCCTGCTCGCCTACAGATTCACATGGGCTGTGCTTCTCTGAAGAAGAATTCTTACCAGCTTTTTCTAAGAATTTTTACCAGCTTTTTCTGAGAATCATGCTTTATTGAAATTTAGTTACTTTAAAATAAAAAAAATCAACACTTGAACTTCAACCCAAAATCTCCACAAACCTAAAAAAACTAAAAAGAAATAACTTTGCCATTCTAACTGACTTAAACATCCTTATCCATTACAGCAAATGCTCAAGCTCACCAGTATATCTTTGGTGTCACTCAAAGCAAACGCTCAAGCTCACAAGTATATCTTTGGTGTCACTCAGTAAGAAACAAAAACTGTTTCATAACCTATTAGGGGAAGTAAGTGGACTAGGGTCTATATTTTTTTAGGATTTTATGAGGATGAAAGAAGTCTATTATCCAGATTAATTCGATGGCAGTAGTTCAAAATTAGAAATAAACAATTATTAAAAAAAGTTGTAAGTGATTAATGGATAAGTGGTAACAGATGCATGGAGCTGATGAATCCATAACAAACGGTTCATTTATGATAATACTTAACTTGTAGCCTATTAATATTCACCAACTACAACTTAAGTGACTGTGCTACTTGTCAAAACAATCAAATATTCTTATAGCTTTGAGAAGAAGATAACCTTTGTCCATGAGCATAGGCACAGAAAAATAAGCCATAAACCCGCAGGCATTGGTTGTCCAAAAGGATACTCTCGGAATACCATATCGGTTTGCAATATCCTGCGTGTTTGATAAAAGCCCATCCGTCACTATAAACGTGACTGGAGGAACGTCCCGACGACTCTGGAGCTTCTCCATCAACTTGTGGAAGTGAAGATGAGAGTTCTCTTCCATGGATTTGGCCAGGTCCGTAATATTATGAGTGCGCCCGTGTTTTGGCCAGGTCCGTAATATTATGAGTGCGCCCGTGTTGGGGAGGCAGGCCGTCCGGCACCGTTTCGAATCTTATAATCGAAACATCATGGCTCATAGTTGCACCAGGCGCTCCTGAACAAATTCGGTATTAACAAAAGTGATATGAAAACCGCGAGTGGACAAAACTTTGGCCAAGTTCATGAAAGGCTTTATGTGGCCCTGCAAGGGAAATGGAAACAATAGGGCATGGCAGGGCCGCTGATCAACTGAAACCGATTGCGCTAATTCCTACATGTTCTATTAATGAAAGGAAGGATGCCGAGAGGGGCTTGAATTGTGGAACGAACACAGAGATGCTCAACTATTTATAGAGATTTGGCACCTAAAATATCGTTCTTAATCAATTTGTTACAATTGCATATAGAAGGAACTGTTTCTTAAGGCTACTTGGTAGGGAAAGTTAATGTCATGGTTCATTTCTGAAAATAGTATTTGATATGATTCATACAATCAAATTCATTTTATTAATGAAAGATAAAGACGTCTCATATTCTCAATAAGTCGAAGCACAACAAGAAAATCTATTTTTTAGCACCACAAGTTAGCACCACTTATATTTGTGTGGTGTTAAGGTGGTGTTATTAGCACCACTTGCATTTTGTGGTGTTAATGTGGTGGTATTAGCACCACTTATATTTTGTGGTGTTAATATGGTGTTATATTTGTTAATATTATTGGAAATTAAGTTTTGCCTCGTTTATGTTAAGAGAAATGCCATGTTGGCAAGTACCATAAAGTGGTGCTACCCTATTATTTGTCACATAGACATGTACAAGTGGGATTAAGTTTTGAGGATTTGCACCATAAACATAACGAATTCACAAATAATTATTATGTGAATCACTTACTTCAATATTTATTTTTTGTTTGATCAATTCAAATAAATGACCAAAGATTAATTTATGTGTTTTTGCACCACAATCACAACAAGTTCAATTCACTATTTTTAAAATATTTAAGCAAATAGATTCACATGATTCATTTACCAGGCTTTGCACCACAAGCACATTATTTTTAAAATATTTAAGCAAATAGATTCACATGATTCATTTAAGAGGCTTTGCACCACAACCACAATAAGTTCACAATTAATTATTTTGTAAATAACTCAATTCAATTATCCATTATTAATATTATTTGAACAAATAAATAAAAACAATTTTTAAATCAATTTATTACTATTATAAAGTAGTAATAAAAATGGTTTGAATTGAAAATTGATTATTTAATTGAGAATATTTTTATATTATTAAATTTCTTGATGGAATTTTGAATCATTATTAGGTTTTTAGCACAAGGCATGGGTCTCAATTCATGGACATGGTCAATGGATAAAACCTCTACCTAGGGCCCTAAAAGAAGTTTTTAGGAACCTAGATCCAAGAAGACACCACAAAGGTCACCATACATCTTCATAATAGTATTCTTAGCCTATACCTATGGGCATTCACACCGTTATAAGGTTTTAATCACTAGGGATAGGTCGACTAGCCCTCAAGATGGTTGAGAGAAGAATCTCAGGCCTTAGGCTAAAAAGAATGCTAAGCTTAGAGAAATGTCATGTTGGCAAGTACCATATAGTATTGCTAAGCTCATATTTGTCACATGGGCATGTACAAGTTTAATTATATGGTTGCGCCATAAACACAACAGCTTTATAAATAATTATTTTGTAAATAATTTAATTCAATTTTTTTATTCAAATAAATGCTCACTATTAATTTAAGAGGTTTTACACCACAATCACAACAAATTCAATTATTTGTTTTTATATTATTTAAACAAATAAACTCAGATGGTTTATTTATGAGGTTTTGCACAAGAAGAAGAACAAGTTCACAAAGAATTATTTTGTAACTAACTCAATTCAATTATTCACTTTTAATGTTATTCGAGCAAATAAATACCTATGATTCTTAATATTGACAAATAATTAAAGACAACCATTTTTACTACTAAAAAATATTAATAAAAGTGACTTGAATTGAAATTTGATTATTCAATAGGGTACATTTTTATGGATGTTATTAAATTACTTGATGGATATTGGAATCATTATTACGCTTTGAGCACTAGGCATGGGTCTCAAATCCTTGGACATGTTCCAGGGAGAAAAACTCTTCTTTAGGCCCTAAAAGAAGCATTTAGGAATCTAGGGCCAAGAAATATGGTTAACACACATGTCTTCCTAAGAGTATTCTTAGTATTCTTAACATCTATGTGTGAGAATTGATGCTATTATGAGGTTTTGATCACTAGTGATAGATCTACTGGCCCTCCACCTAGTTAAGAGAATAAACCTAGGCCTTAGCCTAAATCAAGCTTCTAGGCATATATGGATAATTATTATTTGTTGAGGCAACACAAATGACTTTTTGAGAAGATATATGGCATTATAATAGGGGTAATGGGGGGAATTGGAATAAAATAAAACTAGGTATGAGTCTTCAAGGCATAGACATGATTAAGGGAGGAAATGTGGGACACCTTAGAGGAAACATCTAGGCATATAAGATTAACAAGTATACCTTGAACTACCACATAAGACGTGATTCTACGTGTATCATTGGCCTAATATTTGGGGTATTAATGTAAGTAAGAGGTTTGAAGCACTATATATGGGCATTTAGGCTCTTAACATGTTTAAGGGAGGAAACCTAGATCTTAGTCCCTAATAAAATATTTTGTGCATCCAAGGCCAAATACAATAGCTCGAACCACTACAAATGAAATATTGGGCATATTATTTACCTTTGAGTGAGGAAATCAACACCATTATGAGGGTTTTTATAGCATACACAGGTCTTAGTTTTATGTATAATCTCACAAGAGGAAACTTGGGCCTTAAACCCTTAGGTAAGATTTAAAACAAACCCATGAACTCCCAACACGATCCTTGGCATCTAAGTGTTTATATAAGTGACACTAGATATGAGAACCTTTGACATAGTCGTGGGAGGAATCACTGGAATTAGGCCTTAAAGGAAGGTTTTATGTATATCGGGCTAAGAGTGATGACTCAAACTATTGCATTGGAGATTAAGCTACATATATGATATCATTATTCTTAAAGTGGGATATTGGTGGAAATATGTGGTTTTGTGCACTAGGGATGCATCTTAGAAAATGATTGGGGATGAAATTGAAAGAAGTATATCTTAATAGAATATCATTGAGGTAATGGGAAGTGATAAAGGCCATTAACCATAACATACACCCCGTAAAGTCAATATTTGGCATAATAATTGGATATGGGCACAATCAAGAGTGTTTGCACAGAATAGAATCATAAGAGGAAATCAAGACCCTTATGCAGGTGTCCAAAGTACTTGGTAGTGACATTATAGGGAATATGACCATGATTGTATCCGTAAAGAAATCATTAAGGAATCTAGATCCATTGAGGCACTATGTACCTAGGTCTTGTGGCCTTGGACATGATCAATCGAGGAGACCTAAATATCAACCCCTAAAGGAATCTTCTAGCCATTCAGGGCTAAGAAGGTTTCCTCCACCAACAACACATGGCCTCTTGAGAGTATCACTGGGATTTGGTTGGGGATGTTGGTGTAATTGGGTGTTTTTGAGCAGTATGTACATTTCTCAAAGCCTCGGGAGTGATGTTCTAGGGAAGAAGACCATGCCTTTATCCTTAAAAAAATCGTTAATTCCTCCAAATCCATGAACTATAATGCCTCAAAGCACCATTCATGTCTTTGTAGGGGTATCCATTGTATTATGTATCTAATTCTCAAGGCCTTGGGGCTTTCAACATAGTTAATGGAGGATACCTCTAAAATATTCTTCTATCCATCTAGGGATAAGAATATTTCCTCCACTAACAACACATGGCCTCTTGAGGGTATCATTGGCCTATGATTGACTATGCCATTTCCATTAGGTGGTTTTGAGTATTATTTACCCTTCTCATGACCTTAGGAATAACGTTTCAGGGAAAATGACCATGCCTTTGGCCCTAAAGAAATGATTGAGGAATTAAGAGTGACAAACAATTCTTGAAGCACCATGCATGACCTTTCATGGATATACATGCCACTATGTATCCATGTCATGTGGCCTTAGACATGGTCAAGGGAGGAGACTTGAACCTCCATCCTTAAAGGAATGTTCCATCCATCCAAGGATAAGAAGATCACCTCAACCAACCACACATGACCTCTTAAGGGTATCATTGGCCTATGATTGAGGATATTAACACCATTATGTGGTTTTGAGAAGTATGTAAATGTCATAAGTCCTTCGGAATGGTGCTCGAGAGAAGAAGGCCATGCTTTTGGCCCTAAATAAACCATTGAGGAATCTAGAGCCATGAACAATGCCTCAAAGCACCACACATCAATTTGCAAGGGTATCCATTGAGATTTTTATCTAGGTCTTAGGACCTTAAGGGCTCGGACATGGTAAGTGAAAGAGATGTGAACCTTGGGTCCTAAATAAATATTTTAGCCATCCAAGGCTAGGAATTTTGTCTCCACCAACCACATATAGCCTCTTGAGGGTATCACTAGCCTATTATTATGGATATTGATTCAATTAGATGGGTTTGAGAAATATGTATGTGTCTCAATGCCTTGGGAATGACATTATAGTGGAAAGAGCATGCCTTAATCCCTAAAGAACCCATTGAGGCACCAAAACCATGAATAATTTCTTAAAGCACCATATGTTACTTTGCAAGGGTATCCATGGCACTATGTATCCAAGTCTTAAGGACTTGGGGGATAGGGCATGGTCATGGGAGGAGGCATGAATCCCAATCCCTAAAGGAAACTTCTATCCATCTAGGTCTAAGAAGGTTCTCTCCACCAACAACACATGTCCTTTTGAGGGTATCATTGGCCTATTATTGAGGATGTACTAGTGCCATTAGGTGGTTTTGAGGATTATGTACATGTCTAAGGGTGTTGGGAATGAAATTCTAGGGAGGAATACTATGCTTTTGGTCCTAAATAAATCATTGAGGCATCTAGATCCATGAATAATTCCTCAAAGAACCACACATGGCTTTGTAGGGGTATCCATGGAACTATGTATCTAGATCTTGTGGCATTAGGGCCTTAACATGGTTAGTGGAAGAGACCTGAACATAGGGCCCTAAAGGAAGATTCTAGCCATCCATGGCTTAGAAGGTTACCTCCACCAACCACACATGGACTCTTAACGGTATAAATGGTATGTGATTGGGGATGTTGATGCCATTAGGTGGTTTTTAGAGAAATACACACATATATTGGGGCCCTAGGAATAGAACCATGCCTTTGACCCCAAAGCAACCATTTAGGAATCCAAAGCCATTAAGAATGTCATAAAGCACCACACATGGATTTGTAGAGTCTCTAGGGTGCTATGCATCCAAGTCATTGGGACTTGGGGCATTGGACATGGTCAAGGGAGGAGACCTCAACCTTAGGCCCTAAATGAATCTTCTATCCTTCCATGGATAAGAAAGATACCTCAACTAACCACACATGGCCTCATGAAGGTAGCATTGGATTATGATTGAGGATTTTATTGCGATTAGAGGGTTTTGAGTAGTATATGTATGTGTTGAGGCCTTGGCAATGATATTTTAGGGAAGAATACTATGTGTTTGTCCCTAAATTAATTACAGGGGCATTTAGAGCTCTGAAAATTGCATCAAGGAACCATGCATGACTTCATAGTGGTATCCATGGCACTATGCATCTAGTTTTTTTTCCTTGTGGCCTTGGACATTGTCAACAAAGGACACCTAATCCTCAATACCTAAAGGAATACTCTAGCCATGTAAGGAAAAGGAGGTGGTATCCACCAACCGCACATGGCCTCTTGAGTGTATCATTAGCCTATGATTTAGAATATTGGTGACATTAAGTTGTTTTGGGAAATATGTACATGTCTCGGGGCCTTGAGAATGATGTTCTAAGGAATAAGACCATTCCTTTCACCCTAAAGAAATCATTGAGGCAGTAAAATCCATGAACACTACCTCAAAGCACCATGCATAACATTGGAGTGGTATCTATGGAACTATGTATCTAGGTCTTGTAGCATTTGGGCCTTGGACATGTTTAGTGGAGGAGACCTAAACTTGAGGCTTTAAAGGAATCTTCTAAACATCTAAAACTAAGTAGGTTTCCTCCACCAAACACACATGGCCTATTGAGGGTATCATTGGCCTATGATTTAGTATGTTGGTGCCACCAGGTGGTTTTGAGAATTATGAAGGTGTCATAGGGCCTTTAGAATAACATTATAGGGATGAAGACCATGAATTTTTCTCTAAAGAAACCATCAAGGCATCTAGATCCATGCATAAATCCATAAATAATCACACATGACTTCCCATGGGTATCCATGGTATTATGTATCTAGGTCTTGTGATCTTAAGGCCTTGGACATGGTAATGGAGGAGACTTGCAACTCAAGCTCTCAAGGAATATTCTAACCATGTAGGGCTAAGAAGGTTTCCTCCACCAACAATAGGTGGCATTTTGGGGGTATCATTGGCATATAATTGATGGTTTTTGTGCCATTACGTGGTTTTGAGAAATATGTACATGTCCTAGGGAATTGGGAATACTTTCCATGGAAGAATATCATGCCTTTGGCCTTAAAGAAACCATTGAGGCATCCATAGCCATGAACATTGCCTTAAAGCACCATTGGCATTTAAGTACGAATATTCATTCCATTAGGGGATTTTAAACACTAATAATGGGACTCAAGGACAAAGAATTCATTAAGAAAATAAAGCATAATTCCCTAAAGGAATCTTCTAGTCATCTACATCCAAGAACAATGCCTTTAAATACCACACATGACCTCTTGGTGGACTCACTTGCATTTGAGCAATGATATGGATTCCATTGGAAATTTTTGAGCTCTAGGAATTGATCTTGAGTACCTTGAAATGGTTGGGGTAGGAAAATTGGGCCTTAATCCCTAAACGAATATCCTAGCTATCTAATTCAAATGAGACCTCAAACTAACACACATGGCCTCTACGTGTGTATATGTATGGAATTATATGTATGCCCTCTCTCCATTTCTCCATGATGATGATGATGACAATGTGATTATATGACAACAATAATGATAATTATATGATGACAATGATGATGATGATGATGTTGAGAATGACAATGATGATGATGACGATGTTGAGAATGAAAATGTTGCAATCCTTAACAATTTCTTCAAGGAAACAAGGTTATTCCCAAGGTTTGATAATACTACACATGCCATGATGACAATGATAAAAACAATGACAATGTTCATCATAATCATCATCATTATCACCATCATAATTCATCTCATCATCATCATCATTGTCATCATCATTGTCATTGTCAACATCATAGTCGTCATTGTCATCAACATTATCAAATCACATCATTGTTAATGTCATCATCGTTGATCATCATTATTGTCGTAGTTGTTGTTGGGTATGCGTTATATTCTTTGCATAAAGCTTGCACCAAATTGGTTATTTTTGGTCTAGTTTTGGCCGATGGTTTATGTGCTTAATGTGCATAGGCTATATCTCATCACATGTTTAAAAATGATCTTATGCCTCATCATATTTCCACTTGTTTCAATTTCATTATATATGGAAACACATAGTAATCCTTACCTTGGGTAAAGAGTGTGGGAGGAAACACAAGATGGTTGGATGAAGAAAGATGAGAAACAATCAAAATATGAGGTTTTCTTGGTTTGGCATCTTAGTTTTCATTTCCTATTGTATGGCTAATCAAAAGAATTTTGATTTGGAGTGTAGTTGTGAATCACATAATCTAACTAATAGCCCATTTGATTTATGGAATCCCAATGCATGTTTGAATTTGAATTTAGAGATCAATTAAATAAGTTTATTTTTATCCCAATTATTTATCAATTCAATCCATGGAGGAATATCATTACATTTATAAATTTCCCTTATGACTTTCTTTCCTGTATATTTTCCCTATTCTTCAAATTCGACCCATACATTTAGCTTTATTGGGTTATCACATAACACTTGATCTTTTTTTGGTTTTCCTCAAAACAAATTGAATAGTTAAGGCATTTCTTACCTATGTAGGTGGCATATATATGGATCTAATTGGATTGTGGGTCCTCTTTTGCACCTTTGGTCCTTTTCTCTTTCTATTTGTCATGTCTGTGGGCTTGGGATAGGGTATTTTGGGCTCCTCTATCCCTTTATTATAGGTGTGTCAAGGATATATGTGTTTCTCTATCAAGGTATTACTATTGGGTGTTCAGATTGGGTTGCATAAGAATGTCCCTATCATTGCATGAGGATTTGGTTAGGTTTGTTCAGGGTGGGGAAACAACATCAAATATACATGATAATATATATTTTAGATATGTTGTAGTATACATTTCATATATATAATTTTACTAAAGAAAATTTCACGGGAAATCCAAGGGGTTTTCTTGTATGGAATCCGTAGTAAACCCATTGGTGTGGACTAGTGTGCATAACCAAGGGGACCTCAAGCTAGACATTTACTAGAATGAAACTAGCCAAATTCCCAACACCAATAGCTAAAACTAGTCTACAAAAAATGCAAGTATGGTGGGTTGTAAAAGGACATTGACAAACTAGAAAAGATTTTAAAATGGGATGATGATGATGATGCAAATGATGATGGTGATGATGATGACGACAATGAAAACAAAAATGACTATGACAATAGTGATGATGATGATTATTGAGGTGATGATGAAAATGATAATCATTGTCATCATTGTTATCACCATCATCGTTCATCTCGTTTCCATCATCATCGTCATTGTCATCATCATTGTCATTGTCACCATCATCATCGTTGTCATCATCATCACCATCATGATTTTCATCATCATCATCATATAATCACATCATTGTCAATATCATCATCATTGTCATTGTCGCCATCACCATGGTTGTCATCATCATCTCCATCATCATTTTCATCATCATATAATCACATCGTTGTCAATGTCATCATCATCATTGCTTGCCATTATTTTCTTTATCATCATTGTCATTTCCATCGGCATCATCATCATTATCATTGTCTATAATTATTGTCATTGTTTTCATCATAATTATCATCAACGACATTATTTCCTACCGCTACCATGTCGACATTCTTTCCTTCTGAATTTGGTAGACAACTAGTGAAGTTACTTTTATTAAACCATGTTTATTTTAAAGTCTCAAACGGAAAAGTTATTTTAAAATAAACTTGGTGTAATAAATATAACCATTCTAGTTGTTTAGAAAACTCTCATATTTAAAATAGAGAATACTTTGAAAATAGGCTTGTGAAGTTATCTATCCAGTTATTACAAACTAGGAGTTTACTAGAGTGAGAGTAAGCCCTTTAACACAGAATATTGTTTGTTGGGAAAGTGCATCTCATACATGTGTGAATAACTAGGTTAAGTTGAATAACTGTTGGGATACCTCCTCACACTTAATTAGTGAGTGAACACATATTAGGAGACTTTGATTAATTGGAATATTACTAAGAGTAATGTCTTATTTCTAAGGTTTTGGTTGTTTAATTCATCCCATATGTCTTTAATCAATGTGAACATTTAACCGATGATTGTCCACCCCATCCTATCATCGGGAAGAAGAAACAAAATGGGCATTGTTAGGACGTCTACCTATGCAACTTTATCATGGGGTTATGCGAGGTACTTAAAGTTGCAAATAATGCATCATAACATGGATTTCTTCACTTAGATGCATCCTTAGTGGATTTCACCACCCACTATGTAAATTCATTTTGATGGCGCGATTTTTTTATCTAGATCTGCTTGAACCATGCTAGAGTCATAGAGGTGTCATTTCATCACTTTTTAAATACGTACTTATCTAATTGAAAAAATCAAGACTAAATCACCATCGTGAGTCCTTGTTACCCTCGATGATCTCTTAGAATCTGTGGTCTTATGTCATCTTCCATCCAATTAACTAGTTGTACTACTACCAAAACATATATTTAAAATTATGATTGTAGGCAAAAGAGGATTGGAAGGATATGGAGGACCACCTCCACCCTTCCCCTCTCCTTCTCCCCCCAACCGACTCTCACCCATCTCCGCCCCAAAAAAAAACTTCTACCCTCGACTAATCCTCCTACTATGGGACCCCTTTAATAAAAAATGTTGATGATACTAATGAGAAATTATGAATTTGGAACTAGAGAATGATTGGATCCATTGAATTCTTGGAACTCTTGATAGCTTCGTGTATTTATAGGTTTTCTTTAAAGAATTCCATGCATGGGAACTAAATATGTTTTCCAATTTGAGCCATGTGATTGCCTCTTTGACTTTAGTACTTTATCACAATTGGAAAAAATGCAAGATTTTGAGACTATACTTTATCACAATTGGAAAAAACACAAGATTTTGAGATTTTTCTATCTCTAAATATGCATGAAACTACTAGACTACATCATTTAAAGTGTTGGTCACATACATGAAGATTGTGCAAGTATCAAATGTTCTTGCATAAACTATGTGACCTAAAAAGCCAAGGGGTCACACAACGACAATTTTAGTCAATTACATGATCTAACTTTGGTGATCCATATATTGTACAACAATTTATCATAACATACTACTTCATTGACATTGTGTGATAGTATTTGATCATGAATGATGTTTTATGTAAAAAACCTTCATTGTGCAAGCATATTAAAAATGTGTGGTAAAAATACCCATTGTCTAGGATTGATTATTTATTTGGCCAACTCAAAGGAGTGAAGGCATTTTCAAAATTTTATCTAAGATCACGATATCATTAGATTAAGGTGTAAGAGGTAGACATTTGTAACACTAACTTTGACATTATGAATTCTTGTTATTACCTTTTTGCTTGAGCATGGAGCAAGGATCAATAGTTGTTGATGATGCCAAATTTTTAGAAACTCCTCTAACAAACTGAGTCTAGCAAAGCCCCAAAAAGCTTCAAAAAACCCTCCAATCATCACACTTCCTCCCTAAGAAAATATCCCATAGAAGAGGGCACTAGCTTTCACCCAAAAGTGGTCAAATCCATTTTATAAAAAAATTAAAATATTGATTACCCATTTCAAACCAATTCTCATAATTAGCTCCATAAATGAGATGACCCAAGCTACAAGACCATGAGTAGAAGCATCAAAATTTCTCCATAAGCAAATATCCCATAGAAGAGGGTGCTATATTTCACCCAAAAGTGATCAAATCCACTTTATAAAAAAAATTATTGATGATCTATTTCAAACCAATTATCATAATTAACTCCATAAATGAGATGACCCAAGCCACAAGACCATGAGCTGATGACCCCTTTCCTCATGAAAAATATTTTTTAACTCCCCTTCTGTAGCCAAAGAAAAAGTGGTCAAGTCCACTTTATTTCCTTTTAATACAATATTTAAAATTAATGATGGTCTCTTTTCTCCAGCTTGCCCGGGAAATATCACATAACCATTGATTGTTTAAAATCTGGCCGACTACATTTCTTTTCCCTCTTCATGGGTGCGGATGAGGCTATAGGGGTTATCAATAGCTTGTCATTTTAGAGCAATGATGTATGCAATAGGTGACATCGAGCTCCCTCTCTTCACATACGCTGCCAATCTCTTTCACCAGGTATTTTTATATTGTTTCAAAACTCTTATTGCTAATACATGTTCACAAATTACTTGGAAATGATCCTCACATCCCTGATCCCACAATATTCTTAATTTTCGTCCAAGAGTGGGGCCTGTTTCTCATAGAAAATTCAATCCCATATCAGTTCCCCAAATCATCCATATCAAACTTTCAAAGGCCCTTCATCAAAGCTTCGTCAAAGGGGTTTCTCCAAAGGATAAATATGCAACAAAACAACCCTAAATCATCCAGGATATACTACTATACGACAAACCTTACGAGCTTCTTCAACCCTTGGAAATAAAATAGTTATGTGGAAAGATTCAAGAGGGTCTATCTCTGCATTGTTTTTCTTTGAAGAATACTCCACCGTAGGACAAATTCCAAGGCCTTATTCCGTCCTTCATTACAATCTGCCTGGATATGAAGCATTTATGCAATTTCTGCATGTTGATATAACTTCTACGAAAATCACTCACTCACACCTAAGACTGTAGAAGCATGTCTCCTTTTTATCTCTTCACTTTGACATTCAACCCTAACTATATAGGAGGTCTAATTTGTTGATGTAGATGTGCTCATAATCTTATTTATTTGTGATGCATGTACATACTTCAATTAGGACCCAAGAAGCATCCCATTGTGACACTTTCATCAGCAGAAGCAGAGTATGTAGCAGCAACATCAGCAGCATGTCAAGTAGTCTGGTTACACAGAGTTTTAGAAGGTATTCAATAGAAACAAGAAGGACCAACAACAATCTATTGTGAAAACAATTCAACAATCACTCTATCCAATAACCATGTTTTTCACCAGAAAAGTAAGCACATTGATACCAGGTATCACTTCATAAGAGAATTTGTGAACAATGGTGAAGTTCATATTGAGCATTGTAAATCGATTGAACAATTCGCTGACATATTCACAAAGCCATTGGAAAAAGAAATTTTTGAAACCCATAAAGATAATTTAGGCATTGTAAAAGCTGCAGTAGTCAACAATAATAATTAAGAGGGAGTGTTAGAAATAGTACTTTAATTCTGCTAGCTTTAGGTTTTGCTTTAGTTCCTATTTAGATGTTCAGTTAATAAAACATGCAACAACATGCTTTGCATGCATGCAATAGCTAGGTTAGACTTTTTAGCATTTCCAGAAGTGTTTAAATACACATTCAGATTTGGTTTGTAATGTATTAGTTTATCTTCTGTTTATCAACAAAGATTGAAGAGCCGTAGCTCATTCTGCATAATCTTTGTGTTTATTTCTACCTCCAACCTTCATCGATGGGAGAAAGGTACCATTTTGAAAGGAGACCAACTCTTTGAAATGACGTCGCCAAAAAGACATCCTCCAATACCTTAGGATTGTCCTTAATGGAATTATGGTCAGTAAATTTATGATTCTCATGTGACACCTAACAAGGGATCCAACCATTAGAATACTGAGATCCATCACAGGGTAGGATAAAAGACAATTAAAGTGCCCCTCTTTTTCGGTGATTTTTTTACAAAAAATGGTTAAAATTGTTCCTGCAAATTGCTATTTCCACAATTTTGCAATTTCAACAATCATATTTGTCCATTGAAGACTAAATGTCCGATTTTGAAACGATCCAGATCACCCAAATTGCAATTTGAGCACTCCAAATTGCAATTTCAACAATAATTCTTTTTTCAGATTCCGACGAGTAGGGGGTGTTTTAGTTAGCCCTTATACTACTCCATCGAGCATGATATTCCACATTTGTTTTCGACGATCTCAGATTTCGACCACGGCCTCTCAAAACCCATTAAGTCCTGCAAGCACTTCCTGCGGGCTCCACCTCAGCCACCAATGAGACTAATTTGCTACTATTTATACAGTCAAAATAAGAGTTATGCCCCTAGAATAATGGATATGATGACCTACGACTATCATCCAAAGAAGAAATTTATATTCCTATTTTTTTACATGGTTGGTACTAAGTCCTCCGTAACCCAAGGGTACCCAAGCTAGGTTTTTCCAACCATTTTCCAAACCAATTTTGCTCATATCTTTAGTTTTTTTATATATATTTCATTATATTAGTTATATCATTAAAATAAAATTAACAAATTTGGAATATCTTTTTAGTGCAATTCAATAGTAATTAATTTGAAATATTTTTTTCAAATTTTAAATTGAAACTATTTTTCTTAAACAATTAGTTAAACGGTTTTTAATTAAATAAACTATTTTTTTTAAAAATAAACAATAAAAACAAACAATCAACTTTGATTTTATTATTTTTATTAATAATTTTAAAATACTTTCATAAAAAATAATTAAATGATTTTGTAATTAAGTTTTCCTATAATATTTGCATGAATTTGTTTTCGAATAGTTTAAGAGTGGCTTTGAAATCCTTTTGACTCATTTATATCTACTATTGGTAATCTAGTGACTTTGCAATCCTTTTGATTCCTTTTTATTTACAATGTGATAAAATAGGTTGAGATAATTTTATAATATGGAGATTATCACATTTATTAAATGATTTATTAATACTATATTACAAATTTAATTATTATATTTAGAGTATAAATATTGATAAAAAAGAAAGATAAATATTGAAATTAACTCTAAATATGTATATTTCCACATTATTATGTGTAGTAATTTAGATAGACTTAGGAATTTCGAGTGGACACTTCCTTGTTTTCTCTTTTTACATAACCATAAACCTAATACCTAATGGATAGTCTTCTCCTCCAACTATATATACTGCAAAATTTTATTCTTTTATACCAAAGTTTCCTATAATCTTGATGATGGGTGAAGTGTCCATGTAAATCTATCTAAATTACTATATAGTAATATTCTAGAATTATTAACACAATTAAAATTAACTTTTATCACTTTTGAGATGCCCAATAGTTTATGTGAGATCTCATCCTTAGTGATCAAACTTCCGCTAGAGATGGGTGGTGTTATCATCCCCACCTAGGTTCAATTCTACATTGACTACATGTTATTGTCCTTGTGCTCAATTGTCAGTTTCTTGTGTTGACTAGAAACTTGAGTCAATAAAAAAATTGGGAAATGAGAAAAAGATGAAAAGATTCCATAGAAAAACTACAAAGTTCAAACTAATGATTTTCTTAGCTAGTAAAAGATTTGATTCTTTAACATTTTTCTACAAAATGAAACTATCAAAACCATTATTGAAATCTCTTCCATAAATCACGTGAACAATGGAATATGTCATTGGTAGTTTAAATCAACTTCAACGTTAGAATAACATTAAAGATTCCTAAACTCACAGAATTTGAGAAGATGTTACACTTATCCCAAAGCAACTTTGCACAAAAGACCATCTTCTATTGTATGTTTGCAAATGTGATTATACCTAATGCTCAGATATCTCAATTCTGAAGTAAACAAATATACTACATCCCAAAGTATGTCGTAACTATGAGGAATGTTTCTCTCACAACGTGCAACCATTCAATTATACTTTGTACATCTTATATCTACATACACTTGATCATCTCTAGCACATAACTTTTATACTACCCACACTAACTTGTTCTACTCAAACACATTTTTCACCCTGGATTACTTCAAAATCTTAACAATAACGATAATATTTCTTATAGAAGGTGTAATTTAAATAGTGTGATGCAAATTTTAGAATTCTATAGTTATGATTGCGAATCAACTTTCAATTACGTCCATGGGACTTTTCTAGTCCAATCAACATTGTTTGCAAGGTTTCCTCGAGGTCTTCTTACACAATGACAATCCTTAAATAAACCAACTGTAGATCATTTGGAAAAGAAAATATATATTTGCCCCGATGAAGGATATAATTTTGATTGAAGATCTTAAGCAATAAGAATGACAAACCTAGGAATAATGGAGGCATAAAATCCATAATAGATCATGAGTGAATTTGAATTTGTTCTTAACATTTATTATGAGTACTAACTAAAGAAAAATATTAATGCAAGGAAGAAATTTTGAGACATAAATAGCAGCCATGAATGAAGGGATAAGCAACATAAAACCATGTTAATCCTACAAATAAATAGAATATACCAAAGAAATTTTATGTCCATTATGTTACATCATATTTTACATGGGCTAGATTCTCAAGCCTTGGGAGAATTTCTAGGCATGAAAGAGGCTTATTGGGCTGTCCTTGGAATTGTAATCAGAAATATGGACAAGTCCAGGGAATTTATCAGATTTTTGGGCATGTGAAAGTTCACCTACAACATTGTCTCTTAATTTTGGGTAGTGCAATTGAGCCTCCAAGACAATATCCTACACCCCCATCAACAAGATCATCCTAGGCATAATATTGATCCTCAATAGAAGAATCCCTAATAAATAACAATCAGTGGGTTAGATTCTAAAGATTGGGAAGCCAACATCAACTAGGCAGTGTTGGGCACACGTCAGCAAAAAAAGAGACAGGTCCATGACTAGCAACAACATCCTGTGTAGACCTGAGTTTTCTGGGCACAATTAGAACAGATTCTGGGAAACCTTGTGTCATTACAGTGGTAATGGGCATTAAAATTCAAATCTGAGCTTGAGCAGCCCTTATGGAATATTATGAACAACAAAAAAAACCATAAAAACAAAAACAAACTTGGGTAAGGGTTTATTATGTAATCAAAGTTTCAAGTAAATCGCCCAAGAGGGAGGTCTGATCAGCATGCAACATTCATATAGCATCATGTTTAACATCTTGATGTGACCATCCATTAGTTCCAATCTTCCTGTGAGGAAATCTAGGCCACTTTTGAGGTTGTTTAGTTCATTGATATTGACCACCTAGATGGAAACTCATGATATTGTATGTTTAAACTTCAATCAGGTATCTAACTGAAGAATATACCTCAATAGTAAATTTAATTTTCAAATTTGTTTGAGCAAGAGTTATATGTCTGACACACAACGATAGGGTAGGCATCTCGCACACAAGAGATAGGTCTCTCGTTTGCATTAATTTGAACTGATGCCATATGCATATGCATTTATTTCTTCACTCCCATTTCATCACTTCACTATACCCAAGTGTAAGTTTCATTCCTATCTCTAGTTGTTGGGATCACTTATTTTTATTTCCAAATATAATTTGGATCTACAAGTTCTATCATTTTCAATATATCTTGTCTATAGTTCCTCTTTATGTGTAGGTGGCATAACATTTTATATCATCCAAAGAGAGTATACAATGATTTTGAAGGATATGAGACAATGTATGATGTATATAGTGTCAAACAGTTCTACATACAACAAATTAAAAATAGAGTGCTGAAAAGAATTGAGAAAACCAAGGTTTAAAAGGCCAAAAAAACATAGTTTCTTCTGAGAACATACATGATTTATGCATGAGATTTAATATAAACATACATGATTAAATCACTGGAGTAAATTTCTAAAAATAGACTATGGCATATGTGAGAATAGTGAAGAGCATAGGGCAAAAGAAAAAAAAATTACTAGTGAATGTGTAATTTAGCATCAAACTGCCTTTATTACCTTTGACAACTTCTAAAAATCAAGTACCTGGATATCTTCTTTATGGTGAGGATGAACAGAATAGATAGGTGCCTCATGACCTTCGAATGTGTATTTTTTGCAACCTGTTTCTGCATCCCATACCTATACAACATACAACAAGTTCATTTAACAAATGATAATAAAAGTAAATATCCATAATAGTAAAATGAGTTCAAATTGGCAAGTTGTTATGGAACTAACTGATCAATGGGAGTGCATACATTAATGAATTCAAGGAGAAGGTATTAAATTTACCTTGATGATCTTATCATCCCCACAAGTGTTAACGGAGAGCTTTCTTTTAAGGTGCACAAAAGCAATGTCATTCACACCACCAAAATGTGCATCAATTTGCAATGGTGTATTACTATTGTCACTTACAGCTATGTATCACAAAATCAAATTGCAACAAAATGCAACCTATCTTTGAGCTTCAATATGAGCCTCAAGTTGTTGCCTCAAATCACAATTTACTAAGTTAAAAATTACCCACACCTTCCCTACATCACTCTACTAGTTAAATACGACAAGTTCACTTATAATTTGAAAACATGGATACAACCTACTTGTAAGTTAAAGCTTACCCTCACCCTCCCTACAAGTTACTAAGTCAAGAATAATTACCTAGCTTTTAAAAATACAATTACCTTTCCATGCGGTGATATGTCCACGGGTACTCAATTGTTCATCAATTCAACCAAGTTCATAACTTGGTCATTGCAAGGGGATAATTCTTTTTCCATTAGAAGTGTAAAATGTCACACCACAACCAGCTCCTTTGTCAAACTATGGCATATAAAATTTTCCAAGACAAAGTTAGGGATGGCTCTTTGAGGTTTTTGTCAATTTTCCCCTTTAGGACTAACATAATAAGGGTTCTCAACAACTTAGTCCCTATGGTTTGGGTCAACAAATTGAAACAAATAAGTAAGACAAAAAATCATAATAAATGAATGTACAAATCTAAGTTGGTATAGAAACTCATACAAATATAGTACAAATATTGGCGAGTGCCATTTGCTTCAAATAGAACCAAAGAGAACATGTACAATCTGCAATTTATTTTATTGTGTTCATCATAAGTTTTATTGTTTTAGTTTTCATTTTCTGATCTTTGAACTTGACAATAACAAACGAAGCAATTGTTGCATTATTGATCATTATTTCTAGCTATTATGGCAATGAAACAAATCATTGAACAAACACATATCATAGAAACTATGCAAACAAATCATTGAACATAAATATGAACTCAGAAAATTATGTCATAAAAAAAAAAAACATTGCTCCTTACTTGATCAAAGTCCATTGCCAATTTACTACTAAGTATAGAAAGCAAATCAAGTTGAGGCCTTAAAACAAAAATTAATCACATTTAACATGCAAATCAATACAAGATGCTTTGAAATAGTTATATGTTTTAGAAGAGTTTTCAAAACAGTTACATCTTCAAGCCATTATAATATCTAGGTTGAAATTAAATCAATACCTACAAGCTACATATGCTTTTTAAACCATAAAACATATAACTATTAAAACATATAACGTCGAACAAGACATAACATATCTGATAACAAGTTGTTTTGAACTTTTAACATGTCCACATTTTTGTTCATTAGATGCAAACAAGTAACAACATTTGTAAGCATCCTTTACTTATACAAATTTGAGATTCCGAAACGATTGTGATGAGTGCATGTAACTTTTTGAATAGTTCTTTACATACTTGAGTAGAAGAAATGTTCAAAACACTTTTAGCATCAACAAATCTTCTCATAACTCCAAAAATGCAATAATACCTTCTAACTCCAAAGCTAGAACACAAGCCCTTATAACTCCAATTACAAATTGTCTCAAAGAAACATTAAAACACCCCTTACTATTCATTCAAAAAAATAACTTTGAATTCATAAACCATTTAAATAAGTTGACCTTCATAAAGTGACGGCTTTATTCTTAAAGTGCACTTAACATATAACTTTCTGACATCTAAGCATCATAAATTTGGAAGGCTTCACCGTAATCTTAAACTTGTGGCCCTTAATATATGCATGTGTTAAAAATAAACATTCAAATTCCCATCATAAAAGGCATACCTTCATTCTTCTTGTCATGCGAATCATACATAAAATTATCACTGTGCATGGCTGATATCATGGTCGCTCATTTCCTAACAATAATGGCTTCGAGTTTTTATTGGAGCCGATTCCACAATGAATTCTCCGTTTAAAACTCTTCATAGAAGCAACTTAAAAACAATTTTGGTGCATAAGTTTTTGTCACTGTCAGTGTTTGGCAACTGGACTTTGTCTTGCAACGAGAATCTATTGTCTGCAACGAGCTTGCTTCTATTCCTTCTCATGCAGACTGGTTTCCTTCATAGGGTGGATACCCCTGTTAGATAATATATCATTTGATATATAACGAAAGACGAGAAGAGTAACAATGGTAGAAAAGGCTTTATATTAATGAACAATTAAGTTGTTTTAGATATGCATATAGATGCATATATATTACAAAAAGATCATAAACATATAATAGTTAGGTTAACTAACAATCTATGATTAGTTTTTAACATAAAAAAACATAATCCTAAATTTTAAGATATCAACACTTATAAATGTAAATATACATGGGAAAAATCCATCATCTAAATTTGTAGATTCATGGGTGAGGAGTGAGGAGTGAGGAGTGACGAATGTCCTTAAAAACAAATATTTAGAGCATAAATTATTAGTTTACGAAGTTTATCTACTTATAATAAATAATTATTAGATTTTTTTAGTTTTAATAAAAAATATTTTAAATTATTTATATATATATATATATAATTTAATGATAATAATAAATATAATGATGAAAATTTTATATTAAATTTATAAATAGTTTATATGGTTATACTTTTCCTATTATATTTATTAGGTAAAGGTACAATCCATTAAGATTCACTAGGTAAAAATATAGTCCATTAAGATTCACTAGTATTAATCTTTGTTTAGATTTTTTTATGATAAAGTGAATCGATTTTTAAATATTAATAAAATTAGAGTTGAATAATCCATCTCTCTACTTTTATGAACCATTAAGGGATGTGTAAATCCATGGGTGAGGACTGTTCTTTAAAATAATTTTGGAGCAACTATTTATTCATATTATGTGAAAAAATATTGTGTTTTTAATATTTGATAAAAATATAGTTTATTAAGATCTAGTAGTATTTGTCAATGTTTAAATTTTTTATGGTAAAGTTATCTTTAAATATTTTGATAGTGTATGTTATTTTTTTAATAATTATTTGGTTAAGAAAAAAGAAACTGGTTGAATAACAAAAATAAAAGATGGAAAATTTTAAAAATTAAATATGGTTTTATGTGGAGGATAATGTTGGATAATTGTGTAAGAAGCGCCATAAATCCATGTAAGTTTGTAGAGGCAAACAAAATCATTATGTGAGTGAGTGTGAAGAATGGTTGTAACTTTGAAAGCTATTGTAATTTCCATTTTTAACAAAAAGAATACTAATACTATTTGCTCCATGGATGTTTCTCTTTCAAAAATTTTACGACTTAAAATATCTATGTCAATTTGTGTGTTTACCAGTGGTATCGGAGCAATACGTTGTGGAGATCTGCGAAGGTGAGAGGCTTTGGAAAACCGACATGAGCCCAAGGATTTTCGATATGGATTTATGGAGTGAAAACCAGTCTAAATTTGCGTGAAAGAAAGTCTCTATCTGGCTTGAAAAGAGGATCAAACGGTCGGTTACAAAATATAGTTGTCCAAGAAGACCGTGTCTAATTTATATGCCAGCTTGAAAAATGGAGGGCGATAATTTAAAATTTTCGCACCCATTGCCTCTTTGTTTTTTATGTGAATGTTTACGTTATTAAAAGTGTGGGCGGTCAATACAAGGTGGATGGGTCATGCAAAAGGATCTTATTGAAAGTGCGGGCGGATGTCTTATGTTTAAAAAGTGGATGAAATGATTTTTAAAATTTTTTTGGGCATAAGGTTTAAGCATAAAGTGGGAGTTATAAGGTGAAACCTTTCAAACAAAGGTTTTTTAAATATTGCTTTTTGTTTTTTTAATATTCATATGTTATTTCCATTTGGAATTAAGTTTTATAATATTTGATCCATTATTTTAAAATAACTTGGTTTTATAAGTTTTGATCTGGTTGTGTGAGACAATGGCAAATGTGTAGAGTGTAAAATTTGGGGTGGAGAAATTCAACGGAGAGATTAATTTTGAGTTATGGAAACTCAAAATGAGAGATCTGCTTGTACAATAAGGATTGCAGAAAGTTTTGGTGGAATATCAAAGAAGCCCAAAGATGTATCAGATGAAGATTGGGACGATCTAGACTCAAGGGCTCTCAACACCATTTTCCTGTGTCTAGCAGATGAAGTCCTCTTTAATATTGTTGGAGAAGAGACAACAACTGGTTTATGGAATAAATTGGAAAGCCTATATATGACATGGTCCTTGATGAAGAAGATTCTTCTGAAGAGAAAGTTGTATGCCCTGCGAATGGAGGAAGGTACGAAAATTCCTGATCATCTAAAAACTTTGAATGTTTTGATTTGTCAATTAGCCTACTTGGATGTAAAACTCGATGATGAAGACAAGGTAGTTACCTTGCTATGTACTCTGCCTGATTCTTGGGATAATCTAATTACTTCTATGTGGTTTAGTAATACAGAATCCTTTGATTATGGTAATGTTGTTGGAGCCATGTTATGTGAAGAGGTGCGGAGGAAAATCAGTAGAAAAACCTCACATTCTGTAGCAGTGGCGACTAGAGGTCGATATAGAGAATGAGGGAAGAATTCGAGAAATGAATCCAAATCTAAATCAAGAGTTAAGAAGGGTAAGCTAAAGTGTTGGTACTGTAATAAATCAGGCCATCTGAAGAAGGATTGTTGGAAGAGATAGGCATCCAAAGAGGATTCGTACAAAGAGCATTCCAACGATGAAGCAAATGCGGTTGAAACAAGTCCAGGTATGGTTGAAGAGGTACTATCTGTTTTTAATGTTTGACAATATCAATATGGTTGGTTGTTAGATTCTGGTGCCTTTCACCATATGTGTCTTCACAGAAGTTGGTTCTCTACCTACCAACCAATTGATGACGGTGTAGTCTTTATGGGAAATGTCTTTTCCTGTAAAATTATTGGGATTGGTAGCATCAAGATAAAAATGTACGATGAAACTATGAGAACATTAACAAAGATGAGGCATGTTCCTGAACTTAGAAAGAATATGATATCTATGGGAGTTCTAAATATTGTTGGTTCTAAATTTTTAGTTCAAGGGGGAGTGATGAAGGTGTCAAAGGGAATTCTAGTTGTCATGAAGGCTAAAAAAGATGACCGGGAACCTTTATAAGCTAAAAGGAATAACTAAGATAATTCAAGCAACGATTGCATCAAAAGCTGCAAGTGACCCTACTCATTTACACAGAAAATTTTAAGATACCCCCCTAAATTTCTATATATAATAATTGGGCAAATCCCCATGATATACAGGAAAATATGAAGGCTATTTTATCAAGGTTATATTATTTATATATAATTGTTTGGCAAATCTCTCATTGAATTATATAATCTTGTAAAATCTTAGTGAATATTTCACTAAATTATAAATCCTTGTGAAGTCTTAGCGAATTTTTCGATAATGTTTAAAACCATATATAGTAATAGGAAAACATATTTAAAAAATACTAATAGGAGATAAATATTAATAAATTATCACATAGCAAGCCCTCTTTTGGTGGTAGTTTGGTACCTCACTCTAACTATCACAGTACATAGAAATTCACCATACTCTAGGAATATTCTTGAAAAACAACAATGAAATTGAAAAACAACAATAGAACCACACTCTATTTGACAATGCAACTCACAAGTATCATACCCCAACTATATTATAACCATACAATTTCCATTCAAATAGAAAGCACTTGCAAAAGAAATGCAAGGAGCCATACTCTACCCATCCCCTTTCTACAAAATGTCAATTTTCAGCCCTTTTGGCTGAAATACAGTTCATGTCATGTTTTTCATGCACACCATTCACTGTGTAATTAAAGAACCCCCTTCAATCAGGGCTCATCTCCAACCAAAAACATCAAAAAAACGTTTTCTTTGGCTGATTGGTCATATTTGTATCTAGTACCCATAACCTGCAACTAAATCATATTATGACTATTAGATAAAATTCATGGCTAAACCCATGCAATCCCTTCATTCGAAGAAATAATAATTGAAAAAACAGGCACAAAATCAAATGTTTCTTATGCTAGACCTGAGTTCTCCATGGGTTTTGGAGAAGTAGTGGGTTCTGGTTTCTTTATTTCAACCACGACAACATCCGATGTTAGGAAGGTATTTGCCATGGATTCTGCATTTGCAACAAATTTACTACAGAATTTGGCATATATGTAGTTAACAACACACCAAAAAACAACATATAGCCATACCAAGTATAAAATACCAACAAATGGCCAAAGAAAGAGAAATGATGGCCAACAACATGCACAAACAACAAATAATTATGCTTTTATGTGTGTTGAGGTTTAATATCATGGTTAATTATGTTTCAGTGCATCATATTGCGACCAAAATTTGAACAGTTCACTTTCACAGAAGCCATTTGCGTTAAATTTCATATATATCAGAAACACAAATAATTAAAAGACTAAAAAATGCAAAATAAAATCCACGAAACTATAAAAGCTAAATATAACCCAGACATCCTGATAAATATATTTATGTAAATGCTAGTACAACTCCACATATCAAGAACAAAAATGATCCAACATCTTTCCTTAGTTGGATCAATTATTCCAACTTCCATCAAATCTTCATACTTGCTTGTAGCAACATTGTAACGATATTTAGGATTATCACTGGAAACAACTTGGAGAAGCCAAGAAATCAATTATATAATTTAAATATATCATACATTAAAAAATGAAGTCAATAGACAAATAAAACCATTTGCAATTAGGATGACACTCAACAAAAGTTAGTTTTCCTGCATTAAAAATGAGCATCAATCTAATAAGCACGAAAGTAATTGGCAATTATGGCAGGTTTTTTCTTGACCTTTTCAGCCACAATACTTCCATTAACTCCAACATTATTGCAACTAATTTCAATGGGTAGCTCAAATCTCATTTAGCAATGCTTGCACCAATTTGCGAGCACCAAAGAGGCCAACGCAATTTAAAGCTCGTGTAATAACAAGTTGCAAAAGATAAAAATTGGAATTTTGTATACACATAAAATTTCTACATTCAATAAATAATGTCTTATTCTAATTCTACTATAAAACAAGGTTCTAGGTAATAGCATATTGCATCATTTTACATATTATGATTTTATACATTCTAAGGGTAAAAAATAAGATATTATACTTGTCTATCTATATTTATGATTTGTAACAAAACCTTAATCTCAACTTAAGATTAATGATTGGGATTTAACCCTAATCTAATTCATTAATGTGCTAAATACATTTTATTAGACTCGAGTGGAAAACATAATACTTTTCACTTTTTCCTAAAGTGAATTACAAAATAGTATTTATTTTTGAAATGTCTCTAACCACTTCCTTCATGTTCACACTAAACCTGTACAACCAGCCTAGATCCAAATCCTAGGCTCTATCAAGCACCAAGGGATCAAATATCCTGAGGTTTGGGGAGCAAACCTCTCCTAAAAAATCTCCTTGAATGCAATTCCTGATAAGAGGTTTGCACCTCGGGAGATTTGATCAATTGATAAATTTTTCACTTTTTATTAAATTGATAAATTGAATACATACATGTAAAAAACATATTACATTATTACATTATAAATTGATCTCCCTCATATTATTACTTTTTACTTTTTATTATTACATTTTAGTAATGGCCGACAATAACATGGACAAACATGGACAAATGTTACAAGATCTCCCTCATATTATTACTTTTTACTTTTTATTATTACATTTTATTAATGGCCGACAATAATATGGACAAACATGGACAAACATTACAAGATCTCCCTCATATTATTACTTTTACTTTTTATTATTACATTTTATTAATGGACGACAATAATATGGACAAGCTGTAAAGTTCCTCTTGGTGCAATAAGTTATTACGTGAGCTACATTTCTCAACAGAGCATTCTAGTCCATTCCCATTACAATCCTTCTCGTTTATAGAGGGAACATACAAACAACAATTTTCCGATATATTCTAGTTATCATTTTAAAGCAAATTAAAACAAAAGGACCAACATAAGTATCATGTGGTAATGAATTAATAATTTAATACAAAGGTACGCGAGAATCCAAAAACAAAAAAAGCATCTATAACCACTGGCACTCTAAATGCATGTTTAATCCATTCACAGATTGATAGAGTAGCCAATATTATTTAAATGCCATGGTAGTCTATTCTCATAAATCTAACAATATGGATTGACTGATTGTTTAGCATATCATGCTCGTCTTTTCATGATAAAAACTTTGAATCTTTGTGTCATATCACTTCCATTTACATACACCCCAATGTCATAGGCACATCTGGCTGGTGGGGAAACTTCAGCTTTTATCTTGGCCTAATAGGTTTCACATATTATTATAACTCTAATGAAGGGAAAATCCAAATAAAAAAATTTCGTTGCATGATGGCATTCTAAAAAGTTCAGAATGAGGTCCACTTGATGTTGAGATAAAGTAGGATCTTAACAAACTTCAAATATTAGGAGTACATTAACAAACTTCAAACAGAACAATGGTCCACAGAAATAGACTAAAAATATTTGAAGAGAGGACATCAAGAAGGAGGGTGCTGAAAAATCCACAAGGTTGAGAAAGAACATGGTCACATTACGGTAATGTTTTTTTTACATATTACATCCCAAACAGAAATGCCAAAAAGTTATTGTGTAGTAATGCAGAAAGTGCAATGCAATTGGGAAAGCATAACGACATGTCTTTTTCTCATATTTTAAAACAGATATTGGCAATGCGCATGTCCTTTGAGTCTGACACTGAAAGCTGAATCTTTCTCCATTTTAAAGATCTGCATTATGATTTAGAAACAAAACCCACCCTCATTTATTCCAGTTTCCAATATTATATGAATAACAAACAGGAAACAGTAAGTCATCCATGGAAATTTCTGGTATTGAACAATAAAGCCTTGGAAGGCAAGATATTTTGGAGATATGTAAAAGTCGGTTCTCTATCCAGTACTATCAATAACAAAACACAACAAGAACTCTTAAAGGGAGTGGATCTTACAAACCAAAGAACGAATGTCTAGAGGAATATTAGGCATGGTATGTAATTATAAATTTATGTAAATAAATCCCCTAAAAGTTGATAAATTCTCACCCTCTCTGGCGTGGGCTCAAGAGCAATCTGAGCATTCGTGATGATACCAAACTGACCTGACCCACCAAGCATTGCATGAAATAGCTTGGTTTGTTACTTCTTAAACCCTTACCTATGGTGTAAAATCCCAAATTCGCATCCTGAATTCTCAAAGTTAATAGAGCTGAAAAGTATAATTAAATTCTACAGATTTGAATCATATACTCACAGTCACAAACAAGTCATTTTGCTGCCCAAAAATATGAACAATAAAATATTGCAAACCTACTTTTCAGAATCGTACTTCTAAGTCAGAAATCCTTACATGACCATCCATTTTATCTTTGACTTAAAAATCATATAGGGATTCCCCACTTGAGTTAGTTTAAGCCTAACCTAAAATGTGAGAAGAGCGATGGTGAGGTTACAATGGCCTCCCTCTTTAGTTTCCCATAGTCTAGTAATGCTCTTTTGGACTTTAAATCTCAAGTGCTAGTTTGTCGAGTGTTACTCAGTATTATGGTGCAGGTTGCAGGGTGCATTTGCCAACCACATCAAAAGACACATAATGATGTAGGGTGTGGTGTGCATTTTACAATGATGGGAAAAAGCTGCATGCTATGGCCACTCCCCATTCAAACACTGAAATGAATATCGTGCTCAATGGGGAAGTGGGAACATGCACCCAACTATGGGAGCACTGGTTGCAGAGAAAGATGTTCTTCCATAGTCTTTACGGTTTCTATGAACATATACAAGCTAACCCTTTCACAGTGCCTGTCTCCCAATGTAATGACCCCAGCTCCACTGTGGAGTTAAGACACCAACTTGTGTGCTGGTGAACCATCAGCCTATGAAGATCTCATATGAGGTGTACATTAAATACAAAACACTATCCAATTAAGTATTCCACCATTCAAATTTTGGAGTGAATATGTGTCAACCATGAGGTGGGTTATGTATTTACTCAATTTAAAACCCCTTAAAAGAATGTGTTGATGTGGCTTTGTACATATTCCCAGACCTTCAGATGAAATATTTTAACTGCCAAGTTAGTGATGAATGCTCTACTGGTTTTTATAGGAACCGATGTGATTGCAATGGTAGCCCTCCCCACCACCTGACCCTCTCCCCTACTTTATGTGGCGTGAATTTGAAAGAGTTGCTTTGCAACTTTAGATTTTACAAAAGGGAAATGTACTTTAAGCAACATGATGCAAATAAGGAAAACCTTACATTGGTTGGGAACAACATCAAGCAATAATCGGGGATGTTGACATAAAACAAATTGTCAAAAATAGTAATCTTCATATCATTTAAACTTTTTGTATGTAAAGAAGATACAAGAAGGCATACAGATCATGCAACTATCATTTCCATAATTAAAGTGAGGTCAAAGAAGAGAAACACAAAGTCAGATGAAATGTCAAAAATAACAATAGAATCAAGAAAGGAGTATTCTATTATATTTTTCAGAAGAGGGAGAGGAAATTGCAAATTTTGATCGAGTGGAACTGTGGAACCTCAGGTGAAATGTCAAAAATAACAATAGAATCAAGAAAGGAGTATTCTATTATATTTTTCAGAAGAGGGAGAGGAAATTGCAAATTTTGATCGAGTGGAACTGTGGAACCACAACACTTAAGAAGTGATCTTGGAAAACGCTATTTCTCCTCCATTGATTCCTGTGCCAAATGAATCTTGGAAAATGAATTAACATCTATCCGGTGTATTCTTTCATTTACTTTGATGGAATTTCCTCTTGCTTGCAAAGACCTCAAAACAAATAGTTTCAAAACTAAATAATCAATATGTCCCAACTTGCTGAAAATAAATTACCGATTCTACCAATATTATAAACTTCTTTTACCCCTGCAAAGTGCACTTACCTTATGTAGTATACAATTTTGTACAATACCCAATAACTGATGGAGTTTCCCAAGCGTAATGTAGCTACATAATTCTTTTCCACATAGGATAAAAAATCTATGAGCAAATGGTTAGCTACAACCTTATCTAGCATTCTTGCAAAATCCTTTCACTTTATACAATTCAAGAAGCCAGTACTACTACTAGCCAATATAGCAGTATTGTCATAGACAAGCTTGCAGTCCCCTTCCTTGCAGAATATTTGGATCATTACCCACATGCTATGACAAAATGACCCCTATCGAGGAGGGAAATTGAATTCCTAACAAAGACTCTCAACAATTCAGACAACACTATCTTTTTCCCTTTAATTTCAGAAATTGACAGGAAGCAACTCAGTAGAATCAAGAAAATTACTCTCTGCAGAGTGTCCATAACTATTGAAGATGTGATCGCAAGAATCTTTTGACTCCTTGCAGACACACATTCAGTTCTTTTATGGCTCCAATTTTGCCTGTCTTGCACAAGCCTTATAAATAAGTCATGGAAATGTAATAACATCAGGATGACAAGTCTTCTGTCATTCATGGAACTCATATCTGGCCCTTGCTATTGTACTTTCCTCAGGAGGCATTATTACTGCTAAATATGTCACAACGTCAAAATAAATCTGTTGAAATACCTTTATTGCCTCATCTGGATTTCTGAATTTGCAGCATCTGCCCATCAATGTGTTGTATGACACAACATCGGGGCATAGACCCTGCATTGGCATCTCATGGAATACTTGTTGAGTTTCCTCTACTGTGCCATGCCTCTACCCTTCCAAGCCTCTTGTTCCTTCTCCTACTATTGTTGATGTACTATGGGGGAATCTTGCATTGATGGACCATAAAAATCTTGGAAATTTTTGGATGATTTCTTATGGATTCAAAACAAAATTTGTCTATAAAGTATGAACTCAACCTCTGTCCTTGTAACAATGAGGAACTTCAATAAGATATCCATTTATTCCTAAATACTTTGATATTGTTGTATTACAAGTAAATCTCTTCACCTTTCCTGATCAATCTCTTCATCCTTCCAGATCTTTGAATTTTAAATCAATTTTGATTTTAATTCATTGGTAGTTAGAATTTTCCTTGACCTTGCAAGTTTTTTCCCAAGAAAAAACATTATTTATCCATTCATTATGTTGCTTGTATCACTTTGATGATGGGACATTTCACCCTTTCTGAATTTTGTTTCTTAAAGCCATCTTTCAATTTTCAGTTTGTCTATTTTGTTTGTCCCGATGCAACTAATGTTGTCTCCCTCAATGTGAGACCTGGGAATAGTTCCATTCTCAGGATGTAATTAATAATGCTCTTATAGTAATACACATTTAGTTTGTTTTGTTATCATAACTTCAAGACCGTGGGCATATCAGTTGTTTTGCCCAGTATGCAACTCCATCGTATACTATGAATTCTTTAGTTATTGCTCATCTCGATTCCCATGTGATCCATCCTGTTGGTCTTACTCCAACATCACTTAAATTTGTCAACATACATTGGGTGATAATATTGATGGGTTTTACCAAATACTTTAAACCCTAACCAAGATCTACTCCTATGCAAGAAATTAAACTTAACGCACAGCGGAACTTTAGAAATCAAGCTTAATGCACAGTGGAACTTACTTTCCATCTTCAAAGGTCGCGGACAGCTTCTGGTCTTGACTTGAGTTGTTGGCTCTCGAATCCTTCCAAGAACTTGCAATCCTTTTCTCTGGAGAGTATCCTGTCTTCAATGGAGCAGACAATTTTTCTGGATGATTGCAAGCCTTGGAGACTCAGCCCTTTTATAGCAGTGCCAAAGAAAAAGATTCTAATCCTAGGGCTGCTGAAATTTAGCTAATACTTGGGAAACAAGTCCAAAAGAAATCTGGAGTTTCCGATTTTATAAAAAAAACTTCAAATCGGGAAACTTCAGAAAAAACTGAAATAAATCAGAATAAATTCTGATTTCCTTATTTAGCTCAATTTACTGCTATTATTTTAATCAACTATAATCGGTCCATTAACAATTATAATTGATTAACATTATTCTATATGTATTTGTATCCAAATCCTTATTTAAATACGTATAATGCCATGACTTAATTAATCACATTGTTTGGCATGTTTTAATTATTACATAAATGTAATCTTTCGACAGTATTTGATATCATAATCATAATGCACGTATGTCCAACTTAATTATTGTAATTTAGACGTCTCTAAATCCAACAATCTCCCACATGGACAAGTGCAACCTTTTGATTATATATCCTTAACTTTATTGCATGCAACTTTTCTGTCTTTCTTATCGTATTTCTTAAACAATTCTGTCCATCAATTATGCTAACAAAGGACTTAAGCAGCACTTGTCACATTTATTCGCAACTAAACCGACATAAATCACGCTGCCAACATAACTGAATGACATGAATCTGATTTGGACATATAGTTTAGAAATTACACGCAAGTGTGATTATACGTGCCTATTTCTAATTGAGTCACCTTTACTTTACTGTATGAGGTCAAAAATTAAACTTTAAAGAAAGAAATAATGAAACCGAAACTGAATGCAACTTGTATATATCATCAAAATTGTTTACAATTGCATTACATAGAACATCAAAAACAAAACTTAAAACATATTCAGACTCCCACATTTTCTAACTATCCTAAATAGATATTACACCCATACGGGCAACATGTTCGTGAAACTTCTTGGGTGGTAATCCTTTAGTAAGAGGATCAGCAATCATGGAGTCTGTACCTATGTGTTCTATACATAATTCATTATTCTGCACTCTCTCTTTTACAACAAAAAACTTAATATCGATGTACTTTGACTTTGACGAACTTCGGTTGTTGGTTGCGTATAACATTGCTGAATTGTTGTCACATAATAATTTGAGTGGTTTTTGAATAGAATCCACAATTTTCAGACTTGTGACGAAGTTCTTCAGCCATACGCCATGATTAGATGCTTCATAGCATGCAACAAATTCAGCTGCCATAGTGGAGGAGGCCACCAATGACTGTTTAGCGCTCTTCCATGACACGGCACTGCCTGCCATCATAAAGATGTATCCTGATGTTGACTTCATGCTGTCGACACATCCTCCAAAATCAGAATCAGTATATCCAATGACCTCGAGCTGTTCCGATCTCCGATACGTGAGCATATAGTCCCTTGTTCTCTTTAGGTATCTCAACACTCGCTTGGCTGCCTTCCAGTGTTCCATACCTGGGTTACTCAAATATCTCCCTAGCATTCCAGTGATGAACGCAATATCCGGACGCGTGCATACTTGTGCATACATGATGCTACCCACGGCTGAGGCATAGGGAATATCTTTCATGATGTTTTTATCTAAGTCAGTTTGGGGACATTGTTTTAGACTAAACTTATCTCCTTTTGATACAGGGGTATCTCCTGGTTTGCTGTTTTCCATGCCAAATCTTGTTAGAATCTTATCGATATAGTTCCTCTGGGATAACCTTAGAATACCTTGAGATCTATCTCTAAGTATTTCAATCCCTAGAACAAATGATGCATCACCAAGATCTTTCATTTCAAAGTTCTTAAATAAAAAATTCTTAGTTTGATGCAACATGTCCTTATCGTTACTGGCAAGCAATATGTCATCTACATATAAAACCAAGAAAATAAATTTACTCCCACAGAACTTAAGGTATATGCATTCGTCTACTATGTTAGACTCAAAACCAAATGAGCTAACAATTTTGTGAAATTTTTGATACCATTGTCGAGATGCTTGTTTTAGCCCATAGATAGATTTCTTAAGTCTGCAAACCATAGACCCTGCATCACCTGATACAAAGTTCTCTGGCTGCTTCATATAGATCGTTTCATCAATGTCACCATTGAGAAACGCCGTCTTTACATCCATCTGATGAAGTTCTAAATCATAATGTGCTACAAGCGCCAATATAATCCTTAAAGAGTCTTTCGATGAAACTGGAGAGAAAGTCTCTTTATAATCAATGCCTTCTTCCTGTGTGAAACCTTTCGCAACAAGACGTGCCTTGTATTTTTAAACATTGCCTTTAGAATCCCGCTTAGTCTTAAATATCCATTTGCAACCAACGGGTTTCTTGTCTTTAGGCAACGGAACGATATCCCAAACGTCATTGTCATACATAGATTTCATCTCTTCATTCATGGCATTAATCCACATTTGAGAGTTAGAGCTTTCCACAACTTGTTTGATATTAACAGGATCATTTTCAAACATGCCAATGTCAAACTCATGTTCTTGAAGATATGCATAATCCTTAGATTGTGTAGATCTTTTCTCTCTAGTAGATCTCCTAATTGGCACAGGTACTAGATTTTCTTGAGGTTCATTTACAACTTGATCTTCAACAGGAGGAGGAACATCATTTTCAATTTCTGAATCTCCCACAGGCCCTAGGCCATCAACATTTGTCATGTCAATGTCAGGGTTTGGGTTGGGTTCAGGTCCATTTGTGTTCTCTATTCCATGTTGAGTTTCTAACTGAGTTATTTGTGATGATGAAGTTTGCATATTGTCAGAAGATGTATTTCTAAACGCAATCGGAATTTGAACAAAACCATGACTTTGGTCCATAGTCTCATTTCTAAACGCAATCGGAATTTGAACAAAACAAGGACTTTGGTCCATAGTCTCATTCGCATTCGTCTCTTCTTCTTCAAAAATACTATCTTTTGTCATATCTCCCCCCACAAACTCATTATCCTCAAAAAATTTCACACTTCCTGACTCGAAAACTGTATGTTCTGTTGGATTATAGAATTTGTATCCCCTAGATCGTTCAGAATAGCCTATAAAGTAACAACTAATGGTCCTTTCGTCCAGCTTCTTTTCATTTGGCTTATAAGGCCTAGCTTCACATGGACATCCCCAAACTCTCAAATGATTCAAGCTAGGATTGCGCCCAACCCATAACTCGTAAGGGGTCTTGTTAGCTGCTTTAGTAGGCACTCTATTAAGTATGTATGCTGCAGTCTTTAAGGCTTCTCCCCACAAATTCTCAGGTAGAGTTGTACGAGCAATCATACTTCTCACCATGTCTTTAAGGGTGCGATTTCGCCGTTCAGCAACACCATTCATTGCAGGCGAACCTGGCAATGTATACTGAGGCACAATTCCGCATTCCTCTAAGTATTTTGCAAAGGGACCTTGACGTTGTTCTCCTGATCCATCATAACAACCGTAGTATTCACCACCACGATCAGAACGAATGGACTTTATACGTTTGTTAAGTTGTAACTCAACTTCCGTTTTGAACTTTATGAACACGTCTAATGCTTCCGCCTTTTCTTTTATTAAGTAAATATGACCATATCTTGAATAATCATCTATGAATGTGATAAAGTAACGGTGACCATTTCTTGTAGCTTTTGGAAAAGGACCACAGATATCCGTATGAATTAATTCTAAGACATCATTACATCTTTTTGCATCATACTTACGTTTATTAGTTTGTTTTCCCTTTATACAATTCACACAATCACTTAAGTTTGTAAAATCTAAAGGTTGGAGAATATCATTAGACACAAGACGTTCTATCCTTTTCATAGAGATATGTCCTAATCGCTTGTGCCATAATGTTGGAGATTTCTCGCAAGTTAATTTACGTTTTCTATTATCTACATGCAATGCCTCTGAATGTGAAGTGTCTATATCTAGAAAATAAAGATTATCATAAGAAGACAGGATACCAGAAGCAATAAGCTTAGAATTTTGACACAAACTGAATTTTCCATTACCAAATGAACATACATAACCATTTTTGTCCAAATAAGATATAGAAATTAGGTTCCTTCTGAAAGATGGAACCACTAAAGCATCAAAACTTAAATAAAATCCTGTCTTACATAATAATCTAAATTTTCCTATGCTTTTCACTTCTACTTTGTTGCCATTTCCTACGTAGACGTAGCGCTCCGCCTCATTTGGCTTGCGATGGCTTAGGAAACCCTGCATCGACATACTGATGTTAGTCGTTGCACCTGAATCTATCCACCAAGTATATCTAGATACAGAACTTAAATTAACTTCAGAACAAACTAAAGCAAGAGACATATCAGCCTTCTCTTGGGGAGTTTCTTCACCCTCTTTATTGGGCTTGGGGCGATCAAATCTCAGTGCAGTGTCCAATTGCATGATCCCTAAGACTAATTTGAGCTTTTCTTCCCACTGTTTGAAATTGTTCCCCATGAGAGGCTTAATTTGACTTAGATTTGACATTATGTTTAGATCTGAAAATTGAAGAACAAAAGGAAAAATTAGATATTATGCATCACGATTTGATCTTTAATCATAATTCTAAAATCCATCTAAAGGCCCAAATTAAATTATGTGCTCTATTGAATCTTTTAGCCAAAACACCACTAAATAATGAAAAACACCTTTGGGCGCAATCATTACCTTATTGTCTTTTCCGCCTTTGGGCCAGATTGACATATCCATTTGCTAACTACCAGGCCAGTCAAGTGGGGAAGGCAGGTCACTAACGGACCTGGTGCACCAAGCCCCAAATGCTTTTCTAGACATTGCCAGCATATGTGTGTTGCAACTTATTTGTTATACATCACCCTTATGCACCAAACAACTTAGCAGGTGCCAACCCTCCTTTGGGAAAGCTAACACCCACGTCCATTGAGCTTGTCATGAGTCATCCTTGCAATCGTCTTACACAGAGCGGTTCGTTTTGCGAACATCAATGCTTGACTCATGCGAAAACAACACATGTATACATAAAATGCCTTTAGTTAGATTCCAAAATTATACCTAAAATCATCAATCTTAACAGTTGAAAATCCAAAGTATTAAAATCGTTTTCTGGCCATACAAGAATTACCAAAACGTTTTTAATCTTCCCAAGGGAAAATACAGAGTACTAAAAAAAAAAAAAAAAAAAAAAAACATTTTCCAGCCGTAAGAGAAATACCCGAACGTTTTTTGTTTTTTTTATTTATTCCAATGGGAAAATACAGAGAGTAAAACAAATCATTTTCCAACCAACATACAGATGCTAAATGCATTCACTCCAACAAATGAGCAAGACAGAAAATGAACACAGATTTGTTTTACACACAGGATTTTATAAGATTGCATTGGTTTTCAAATGGATCGAATTTAAATGAAACTCAGATCGAGCCACAGAGTTTTGAATGGGTTAGTTTTCAAAAGACGCCCTAAATCTAGGGATGCCCCTTTGATATTGAAACACAGATCTATTTTATGGCAGCTTAAAGAAAAAACAGAGCATATGTAAAGGACACATTTAAATGCATCTAGCTCTCCAGCATTAGTGCTCTGACAGAGCTACCAAAACATCACGAGAACTTAAATCCTGGCAGCCTAAACTCAGGCCTAAACTTTCATGAAATCTTCAGCATTAACGTTTTAGTTTTCATACAAAACTTCGCAGGGAAAACCATCATATGAGTGACCCAAATGGATCCTAGGGCAGCGCCCTCTCCATTTCTCTGGGCAAATACCAAGCACAGCAAGGAGATATGATAGATCCCATACTGAAAATTCTTTTTAACTCACATGCAATATGCAGAGTTGACATGGAATATAAATTCAATCCACAGAGAATCCGCATATAAACCATTCACATGGTTGATATTGGATACAAACAAAGATCCACATATAAACTATGCACAGACTTTAACATTGGATGCGAATTCGATCCATTTAATATTTACACACAGTTCGTATAAAAACTATACACAGAGTTTAACATTGAACTCAAAAAAATATGGGTAAGATCTGGAAGTGCATCCCCTTTCAAATAATAAAAAAAGAACATAGCGATTCAAATAAGTCAAACTCCATCACGGTTTTGGATTTGGGCAGAGTATCAAATTGTCGTTCCAAATGTAGTGGCAGAGTACCGACTTAAATGCAATTAGAAAGGTATCAATTATCTACTCACTGGAAATGAAAATCACGGATCTATTCCACACAGAGTATCATACATGGAAATGATAGCGCAGAATTAATTCAATTAGAAAGGTATCAAATGATGTCTACTCACTGGAAATGAAAATCGCAGATCTATTCCACACAGAGTATCATACATGGAAATGATAGCGCAGAATTAATTCAATTAGAAAGGTATCAAATGATATGCTATCTGGAAATGGGAGTGTAAATCCCAGATCTGGCTTAATAAGAACATCATATATGCTAACTAAAATAATAGCGCAAATCACAACTTAAATAGTAGATCATATAGATCCCTGGATTCCAAATATAAATCTGGAAACATATTAATTGTTCTAATCTCGAACTAAAAACGCAGTTCGAGATTGAAGGGACTCAGACATGAAGGCGTTTTGGGCTGAGGAACACAAAAAAAAGATATGACAGAGTTTTATTGTGGGCACGATTCAGATCTGGAAACCCTTCTATGGGCTAAAACGTTTTTAAATGAACCAAAAATCGTTTTTCTAGATGCAAGAGAAATACCAAAACGTTTTTTTAAAACTTCCATGGCCACTGCAGAGCATTTAAACTCATTTTCCAGGCCACAGACTCAGCTAAAACGTTTTTAACACTTCACTATCAACAAACAGAGATATATAATCGATTTTCCAGCCATCACTGAAAAATGCCCAAAATGTTTTCAAACTTCGTGGAATACACACAACATTTCTTACAAAAGGGAGGCTCTGATACCAATTGATGGGTTTTACCAAATACTTTAAACCCTAACCAAGATCTACTCCTATGCAAGAAATTAAACTTAACGCACAGCGGAACTTTAGAAATCAAGCTTAATGCACAGCGGAACTTACTTTCCATCTTCAAAGGTCGCGGACAGCTTCTGGTCTTGACTTGATTTGTTGGCTCTCGAATCCTTCCAAGAACTTGCAATCCTTTTCTCTGGAGAGTATCCTGTCTTCAATGGAGCAGACAATTTTTCTGGATGATTGCAAGCCTTGGAGACTCAGCCCTTTTATAGCAGTGCCAAAGAAAAAGATTCTAATCCTAGGGCTGCTGAAATTTAGCTAATACTTGGGAAACAAGTCCAAAAGAAATCTGGAGTTTCCGATTTTATAAAAAAAACTTCAAATCGGGAAACTTCAGAAAAAACTGAAATAAATCAGAATAAATTCTGATTTCCTTATTTAGCTCAATTTACTGCTATTATTTTAATCAACTATAATCGGTCCATTAACAATTATAATTGATTAACATTATTCTATATGTATTTGTATCCAAATCCTTATTTAAATACGTATAATGCCATGACTTAATTAATCACATTGTTTGGCATGTTTTAATTATTACATAAATGTAATCTTTCGACAGTATTTGATATCATAATCATAATGCACGTATGTCCAACTTAATTATTGTAATTTAGACGTCTCTAAATCCAACAAATATAATCGATGCAATCATATCTTCCTATGTTTCCTGTTTTGTGTGAAAATCTATCCTTAAATGCTTTCAAGTTGAGAATTGTTTAAACATAATTTGAAGAATGTGGTATGGTAAATGAAATGCACTGTGGTTGTGCTCAGATAAAATTTTCCTATATGTTTGATTTAATTGTGTGCTCCGCTTGACCTCCTACCTTTGAAATCAACCCGTTTGAAATGCAGCAGAGCTACAAGACCAATGTAAAATTGCCCAACTTCCTTCACCTCGTTTGGACAATAATAAAAAACGTCATTAAAAAAATACTCTCTAGAAAAGGTTAACGGGATGTGATTGGTTTGAAACAGTTAACTAGTTCGTCTCGTTGAATCTGTAATCTTGTGTTCTTGTAATCCAGCGTCCTAACCATTTCCAGAAACTTCTTGAAATTTTCAGTGGGTATCTTATCTATCTTACACTATAGTACCCAGTAACCAGCTAAATTTAAGCTAGAATCCATATGCATAATTTGTACAACTTAAAGTAGTCAAGCTAGAATCAACCATATGTTCTCCACAACCAGTAAAATTTTTCTACTCTAACCCAATTTTAGCTCTGTTGTCCGTGCCCATCTCTAAATTCTGACCTATCATTGTCATTTTCACACTGGCAAATGGCACTTCACGAATCCGACACTTCTTTGTTGTGATTTTTTCAAGATTGTTCAACTCCCTGACACTGACACCCACTGGTAAATACTCTAATCCTGAATGATATATTCTCAAGGATGTCAACTGCTTCAACTTTCCAACCGAGACGGGCAAATATTTTAATTTCTTGCAGTTACGGAGTTTCAACTTCTTTAAGCTCGTTAGGTTACCGAGTGAAGGCGGTAGGATTTCCAACAAACGACATCCTATAACCAGAATTTTCAAATTTCTGAGGTCTCCAGTGGCACTTGGAAACGCATTTAATACTTTACTATCTAACATTAATTCTTCCAGAGATTGCTGATATGTGACTTGGGGAGGCCATTCTTCTATTTTCCAACAACGTGAAAGGCTAAACATGTCAAGCGTGCTGATATTCCCCAATGTTTTGCCAGAGAGAGTCAACTCCTTGCAACCGCTCAAATCGAGATGTTTAAGCTGAATCAAATCCCCGAAGGAGTCAGGGAGCATTTCCAACCTGTAACAACCTGTAACAGTCCTCCAGAGTAACATGTTGGAGCTTTTTTAAATTACCAAAAGAAGACGGCAGTGTTTGGAAAGGGAACCCAGACAAGTGAAGATGTTGGAGATTTGTTAAGTTCCCCAAAGACTCTACCAACATCAACTTTGACATGGTAGGTAGAAATAGCCGGATTGTTAAGTGTTTCATGGACCGAAGATGAAAGAACTCTTCTGGCAATGACGTTCTTTTAAACTTCCACAATTCGATTTTTCCAAGCGCTGCAACTTCCCTATGGAATTTGGTAATCCATCAAGATTAAAATTTATATGTAACTCCCTCAATTGATGAGGTGCCTGCATTGCACGCTAAATTTTAATTTGATTTTTTTAAAACTTATACCCCTACTTGCCAGGAACAGAGATTTTTGCTCAAAGGGAAAATAAAAACTTTTTATATACCTCGCTTTCATCGTTCCACAATGTTGTACTATTGTGGAGCTGCTCGTACGACGTTCCCAGTTCTAAAACTCTTAAATTATTAATTGGAATCTGAAACTTGTCCATCACCTCAAAGACTGAAAACCATATTCCATTCCAACTCGATCTAAAGCCATAAAAGATCTGGATGTTTCATCACCTTGAATATGCTTTCCAAATCATCGAATGGAGCTCTCAGCAGCTACAACCTATATCATTGTGAAGAAACATGCTTTTGAAGGCATATTGAAGTTATAGAGTTGACGCATTGGAGAGTTCTCACGCTGTTATTGGAGAGTTGAGAATACGCTGCTCAAAAGCGAAGATAGATTAAAATAATTGTAAAGTCGTTGTTACCAACATTTGTTTCAGGTGAAGTTCATTCCAGAGTTCGCAGTTGAATGAAGTTGGTTTCATCATTGGCCATCACGCTGAGTAGCGGATACTAATATATCAGTTTGGAGAGGGAGAGCAGTTGAAAGATTACCACCATTGACTGCTCCATTAAAATAAATTGTTAAAAAAGACTGACAATTATTGTTTGAATATGGCCGGTTTAAAATGATAACGCCAATAGAAGGAACAAGAGAGAATGCCAAGAGAAATAGAAGTGTAGCTTCTGAAATTATCAATAGAAAGGAACAAGAGAGAACACCAAAAGAAATAGAAGGTAGTTTGTACAGTTACACTAACCTTGATCAGGGCCTCAAGCCATTTGTTTGGATTGATTGCTTGTTCCGAAGGCACGAAATTCTCAGATCTAGCAAAAAAAACTCAAAATCCTTGATTGCTCGCTCCATAGGCAAATCCTGAAATTTGAAGAAACCCAAAATTGTTAAGCTATGATAACAACCAATTGGAAAACATTATATATATATATATATATGGGACAAATTAAAATTGAAAAATCAATTTCACTCCATAATATCTGACAGATTTACCAAAAAACCCGATTTGGGGCGAATTAAAATTGTAAATAGATTTCACTCCATATATTATGGACGAATTTACCCTCAGTAACTATCATTTATGTAGATCGGAAGATCGGAGCTCCAAATCTAATCAAAGAAGGGCTAAATGGTTAGATTTAACGTCTCTTTTTATATTTTATGGGGCTAATGTGCCATTTATTAAAAGTAAATATATAAAAATTGAGCTAATCATAGTAAATGATGGTTTAATTAAAAAATAGCCCACTAAAAAATTAAAATCCATAAATTTAGCCCATGGGCTAAGATTAGCCCCTAAAATTTTCCCTGCTCATTTATTGCATCAGCGTTTAAGTCATATGAGCGAGAAAGAGCTGAAGGTACTTGTTGATCGTAAGTTACTTCCTAGCTTAAATTTCTGAATTTTAATTTCTGCAAGCACTATATGTTTGGAAAACAAGCTAGACAAAAGTTTAAAATAGGAAGACATGTTAGTAAAGGTGTCATAGATTACATTCATTCTTATATGCGGGGACCAACCCCTACTTTTTCTTTTGGAGGATCACCATATTTTGTTACATTTATAGATGATTACTCTAGAAAGGTTTGGATCTATTTATTGAAAACAAAGGTTGGGGTATTTAATGTTTTTAAGCAATTTGGAGCTTTGGTTGAAAAGAGCACTAACATGTCAATCAAGTGTTTAAGAAAAAATAATGGAAGTGAGTTCACATCTAAGGAGTTTGAAAACTATTGCAAGGAATTTGGGATCGAAATACATAAAACCACAGTTTATACTCCTCACCAAAATGGTGTTCCTGAACGCATGAATAGGACTCTTCTAGAAAGAGCAAGGTGCATGCTCAGTAATTCCAAGTTGCAACAGGAATTGTGGGGAGAAGCAGTTCTTACAGCCTACTATCTGGTAAATTGATCACCATCAACTGCAATAGATTGTAAGATTCTAGAAGAGGTATAGACATCATACCCTTGTGATTATTCGAATCTTAAGATTTCCAGTTGTGATTCTTATGCTCTTATTCCAAAGAATTAGCGTTCTAAGTTAGATCCAAAATAAAAGGGTACATCTTTGTTGGATAAGCTGATGGAATTAAGGGATATAGATTGTGGGATTCTACTTCCCAAAATATCATTATTAACAGAGATGTTGTGTTTGATGAATTGTCACTCATGAAATCAGATGTGGTAAATGGTGAAATGGAATAGGCTGAAAAAACACAAATTTGGCAAATTCAGTTGGAGACTTGGTCATCTACAAGAAAGGAGGATCATGAAGACGTCTGTCAAAACCCAAAAATTTTGAAAAATTTAAAACTTTTTAAATATCGTAATTAATGTTATTAATTGCATTCCTTGATCTGTTTGTTTTAGTTAAGTGATCATAATTTTGTCTGAATGATCTGTTATTGTACTTAAATTTTAATGTGAGTTTTTAATTGCAGTTATTGATTGTTTTCTGTTCTATAACCTCAAGGGGAGAAATTGCCATAACCGACTGGGCTTACTTAGCTTCCGAGCTAATGCATCGATATGTCTTTCTCTTACAGATATATAGGTACTGTACGAGTTTCTAGATTTAATTCTTTAAAGTATAAAAGTCAGTTAGTTGTACCACTTCCTTCAGTAACAGCCTAAGCATACTAGACAGGTTATCAGGTAGCATTCGTCCTATGATCTCTTCAAGGTCTTACTAATTTAGAATTATAAGTTAGTTAGAGATTATGACAGCTATGTTTCCTTGAGCTCAAAAGAATTAAATCTCTATGAAGTAATTTCACTCTGATGATATTATCGAAATGCAAGATATAATTTATAGTTATTACAGTGTATACTGCAACTGGTTGCCCAATGACAGCTATTCTTCAACTTTTGTGTCTGTATTGTTTGTACTTCCTTTATAAAGGATCTGGAATATTTCCTCGTATACATTACTTATTTCTAGCATTGTTTCTAACCATTTATAGTTTATATTACATCATTATCTTTATAACTTTTATAATGCAATATGCTTGTTCCATGCCTAGAATACTTTGTTCCTTGGTTTTTGAACAACGTTCGTTTGTATGGAAAATAAGTTAAGTTTATATCCATATATTACAAGAATTATAGGTATTGTCCCTATGGTTGATTGTTAAAGAGATGATATAAGAACTATACTCTTAAAAACTTTATGGATAAATTATGCATCTAACTATATTACCCATGATAAGAATTTAATTCTACAAACAATGATGAATCCTCAAAGTAAATTTGAACATTATTGACTATCCAAAATTCTATTTGTTTGTAGGGCAAGGTTTTATGTCCCCTAGGAAACTTTGAAGGCGTTGTTTCTACATGCATTATATGGTGGTCAAATATGGGGCCTCGACCATATGGGAATATCCAAGCTATGATTATGTTTTATTCATTTGATGATTTTAATTCGAAATACCAATAATTGAAACACATCATAAACTTTGGATTGTTGACCCATGGCAAGTTAAAAATTTTAAAGGATACGTGGATAGTTCTGGTCCTTGTGTTTGATGATATAAATGATTTGTCCGAAACCCTACTTGGCCATTTCCCTCTGCCTTCGGGCTCGGTTGCCTGAGAAAACCCTTCTGGTCTGAGTTTCTCGTCGTGGTATTGTAAGTTGCAGCTCCCATGCTGCTACAGTCATGGAGTGTGTCCCTCGTGTTGTTTGTGAGTCAGTAAACTCTGCTATTGACGTTCTATAAGTATATTGGGCATCTCGGGTTATCTTTTCTGCTGTTACTGTTTGCTATCAGTTCCTATGCTTCTCCGAGCCCTCATACCTATCCCTGGTATTGCCTTAGAGTCATGGTATTCCTGCTGTCGGTATCTATGGAGTGGTTATGACCTGGGATTTATATTCGTGCTTTCAATACAAGTTTGTCCAAGGCATGAGGGTATCGTTCTGAATATTTCCTGGTCACGACTTCCATTGTGGAAAGAAATCTTGGAGTTTCCTAGCCCATTCTTCTGGTGATCAGAGTGGGGTTTTCCACTTAGCTCAGCTCGTGGCTACAGGGTCATTCGTTGTGTTTTTGCTTCCATCAAATTCGCTGGTACGATATAATATTTGTTTCGTGGTTTTCAATTTAAAAGAGATGGTTTATTTTAAAAAAAGTTTGCAACTAAATCGATAACTTGTACTGTGCAGGCGTTGATTTCTCCTGAAGGTGTACGAAGCACAACCTCTTGCGCTTGGCTCCTACCGGGTAAGCCTGGTTACACCATGGCTGTCTCTCCCTTTGATGGTTAGGATGGTTAGGGTTTGGTATGGGAAGACCACCTTAGTGGCTGTTTGTTATCACGTTCACGGACATGGTTGACCCTATGATGGGTGTGGTTTGATATGATTGTAGTCATATGTAATGTATTCGTTTTTCTTGTAGTAGTTAGGGTTTGTATAAGAATTAATGTATAAAAGGAACAGGCTGTGGCTTGTTCTGACGTGACGGGCTTGGGGTTTTGTTTGTTAGTGTACTTTTGAAAAGATTAGGGTAATCACCCAGTTTTGTGGAATTTAAAATACAATGAAAGGTTACTTGTAAGATGGCTTGTATAATGTCTACGTTTCCTTTAAATTGATACTATGTACAGTAGTAGGAATGTTGTAAGTTTCTAAAACACTTTCTGAGAAAAAGATAACTCGGCTGTAGGTGATGGCACGGTCTTATTTCTCAGCGTTTTGTTTTTGTGTGCTAAATGATAACGATAGGGTTCAAATAAATCTTACAGTTGAAGGCTATTAAAGTGTTGATAACTCTGTCAAGTTGGGGTTCTCATCCAGGTTGGATTATTATAACGTATAAAATTGTATTCTTCTCCATTGGTTGTTGTAAAACATACCTGGATAGATTCTATGTTTAACATTCTATTAAGTAGTGAAAGTTAAGCTACGGCTGTGGTAGAGTCATTGTAATACTGTTCAAAGTTTAAACAACTGTCATGTCTGGTCAAAATAGGGTTTAAATACGAAAGTACAAAAGTGATTTTTAATTATAAGCTGAATCTGTAGTTACAACATTCTACTGTTGGTAGCTTGAGAAACAATGAAATATTTTATAAAGATAAAGCAACTCGACAATGAGCTAGGAAAATGTTCTGTCTAAATCGTGTGACTATGGATTTAATATCTAGATTTTTATCTGATAATAAATTTCTTATTGTTAATAACTAGAGTGGTAGGGTTTGTTTCCGAAATGACAACAATGGTTTGGTTCAGATGTTAAATCTGTAGATACGATTTTTTTGAATTAGATGTTTATTCTATTGTTAAGGTAGGACTCTGTCAAAAATAGTTAAATAGGTGAAAAACATTGCTATACTGTTGTTTTTAGTTCAAGGTTAAGTCAAAAAGGATTCTGCTAGTCCTTTCGTATGTTCAGTCAATAACCAAAATAAACTCTCTATTGTAATTTGGCTCATCCATTTATGTGACAGATAATGACCTGTACATTTGTTAGCTAGGTTTTGTATCTACACTATTATCTAAGATAATATTTTTACTGTAATTTATATGGTTACAATTATTCCTGTTCCTATGATTGTTCCAACGAATTTATTTTCCAGAAGAATAATTATTGTATACTGAGCCTCTACTATTCTATTTAACTATTGTAATAGACCAGGTCTTAAAATCACAGTATCATCCTAGTTCTTACAATATTAACAAAGTAGTGCACGCATAAGAACAAATACCTGAACTATAAGATAATAATGATACTAAGAAATTGCTAAGACATAATAACTTGGCAGAATATATCTACTAAATAAACAACATGAGTAGGTAACAGAACCTGTTTCAAACTGTGGACAACAACAGCAATGGGAGGCTGTTCCTCCCTACCAACTCCTGGAGAGTGCCCAGACAGCACTTCTCAGGACCCCCGAGCTTGCTCTGGTCTCCCTGGCTGGAACTAGGTGCAGCAAAACAATTCACTCAGCCAAAACAGCTAAACTGGAACCAAGTTACTGCAGCATCCCACTCAAACAATTTTCCTTACTGTTTTTCCCTCTTCCTCAATGGGACTCCTGAATAACATTCACCTGAATGTATTCTCCCTCCAGAACTCTTGAACCCCCAGCTCAGTTCATTGAGTACTATTTAAAAGATTGCCTAGGTCTTAGTTGGGTTAACTGTCATTAATGAGCCACCTGCTCAGATTCCACTTTCTTGGGGAATCATGACCCCAAAATATAGGGAAGTTGCCACCTGCAACTTAGGAAGTGTTTGAGGATGCTGCCACTTGTCTTTTGCCTGTCCACCTAGTTCCCTCCACCAGTTAGACCAGTAACCTCTTTTAACAGCTCTCCCATGCTGTTGTCTCCATAATTTATTTATTAATAATAAAATATTCAGAATTACATTCCATTTCTGGTGACTCTGCTGAGTCATCAATTCCTACTTAGCATTAAATTTAACATAATGTCTCAGGAATATAATAAAATAATTACATTAATTTTGCAAAATTGGGGTATGTGACAACGTCCATGAAGAATCTCCCACAAAAGAATTTGAGGTCACAAAAAATATTCAGGAAACTGAAGAATTGCCACAAAAAACTTTACGAAGGTCTACACGAGTTATAATTTTACAAAGAGGTATGAAGATTGTGCTTCATTTGTTGCTTTGATTTCTATTGATGGGGAACCTGGTTGTTATTAGGAAGGAATGGAGGTGTAAGAAAGTGGTAAATGGAAAGTAGCAATAAAAAAGAAATGAATGCCTTGGAAAAGAATAAAATAATGGACCTGGTGGAATTTCCGAAGGACAAGAAAATTGTTGGTTGCCAGTGGGTCTACAAGATAAAGAAAGGTATTGATTGGCTGGTGAGACACAAATTATTGGCTGGCATATAATTCACAACGAATTTGGGGTCATATGTTTGTGGCTCCTAGCTAGGCTACTCATCAGGATGTCCTTGGATGGAATTTATGTTCTCCTAGGTTGCACTTAAGAGTCATTTGTTTCTTAGAAGTTATGTTGTTTATGAATATGTTCTTAAAGTTCTTTCCACTGGTACAACCCTTTTGTAGTCTTGCATTTGTTCAAATTTAAATTCAAGATATTGGTAGTTCATTCATATTCAGGTCTAGCAAGATAGTGCAATTCATTGGAAATTTAGCATTCTATCTATAAACTTGTTCCTATTTATTAGACATTGAACATTGAACATCCACTCATGGACAAATTATTCTTATGTTCTACAATAGGAGACTAGTCATTAATCAAACTCAGTAATCTCTTGTTGCTCAAATACAAAAATATTTGATCCATTTGAAATAAATATGTCTTAAATATCAAACCTGTGTGAAAGAGTATATAGACTAAATGTTACATTGCTTGTGTTTGATTGTAACAGTTCGTGTGACTTTGGCCTTGCATGCTGCAAACCCAATGGCGATCTTGCTATCGAAGACCAAGTTATTGGCACATTTGGGTAAATTATCAGTGGTATTTATTATGATTAGTATACCATGATTCCAATTAGAAGTAGTTTTTATTTCCATTTGAATTTAACATCTGAAACATATTGTTTTATTTTTATGAAGGTATTTGGCCCCCAAATATACCTAAAGTGGGCAAGTTATAGAATGTAGATATGTATTCATTTGGGATAGTGCGAATAAAGCTAGTCACATGATGCAAAGCTGTGTATATCAATTGGCCTAAGAGAGAAATCTTCCTCACTGAATGGGTTAGTTTCTCTTTCCATACTATTTTCCCATCTTGACCTAAAATAATCAAGGTCGCGATATCCTGAAATCGAAAGTAGTGAGAATTATATTTAGTGTTGTTTGCAAATGCAAAATCCAACCATGTTATGGTTGCATAATACTCTTCAAAGGATTTCTCCTCTTTCACCTAAGAAAAACACAATTTAAAAGCTCTTTCCTTTTTTCCATAAGTTCATCGTAAATCTCCACAAGCAATGGACTAAAACTTAGGCATCGCACTAGTGGGTTGTGAAATAGTTGAGAACACTAGGAAGTATTAGGTGTTGCACAACATGTCTCTCTCCTCTAATTTTTTAAAGGGTGCTAGCTCAATGGTAGAGCATCTGCATTACAACGTAGAAGGTTGGTGGTTCGATTCCATCGTACCCTAGCATAAATCAATACAATACAAGATATTTGCATTTTACATCATGTAGAGATAATTTTTAGTTTCTCTACAGAGACACCCACTTAAAGACAATATTTGAGACAATACACATTTTTGTTGTCTCAACTTGATACAATATGGTCTATAATTATTGTATTTTATATTGTCTCTATAGAGACAATAAGTTAAGACAATAATTTAAGACACTCACTTTAGACAATAAATTAAGACACAATAAGTTAAGATAATAATTTAAAACACTCGCTTAAAAATAATATTTAAGACAATACACAACTTTTTATTTATCTCAATTTAAACAATTCACACAAATATTGTCTCTAAACCCCCTCTATGTAGTAATATATTTAGATATAAATATATATATATATATATATATAAAACTAAAGAATGGTAAAACAGGTAACTTAAAATACTTCGCTGCGATGAATATAAATTTCTTAAATATCTCGATTTGAATAAGACGGAAAAGGTCACTGCAATTGAAACGTAAGAAGGGTCTTGACTAACCGCAAACACCACGGCACTGGTGCATCGGTAGCGATTCGAAGAAATATTTAAGCCCTTCAATCTCTGACATTATTTTAAAGCTGAATCATCGAATGTGACGGTAGGTCATTGGGAGCCGCTTGTGCTCCCAATTTCCAAATTTCACTATCCAAGATTATTGAGAAAAATGAAAATATAAATAAAATCTGGAACGATGTAAAAGAGTAGATATTCATTGAATCCAGGGTTCTTAAAAATATAAATATAAAAAGTAAAATATGCAAGTTGACGTAGAAGATTAGGTATAAGGTGTCTTTTATTCTGAACAATGCAATATGCAATATTATAATCAGAAACATATACACAGTAAGACATCGTCAATTCAACACGTAAATATCTAATGATGTATATTAACATATACAGAGTGAGTGAATAGAGCACTGTTAATGAAAAATGAAAAAATCTTTGATAAATTTGGTTGGTTTTAAATTATGTTTGGAGTAATTGTTATGGAATTAATTTAGATAATATATTTAAATTATGTTTGGAGTTATTGTCATGGAATTAATCTAGAAAATATACTTGTCTCATCATCGTGCAATCTATTAAAAACATAAATGTTAGTTTATCTCAAATTCTAAGATATAAACACCTATTTTATAATTACTTTAACAGAAATATTGATGTCAATTTCAAATTAGATATATAAATTTGGTTGGTTTTAAATTATGTTGGGAGTCATTCTCATGGAATTAATTTAGATAATACATTTAAATTATGTTTGGATTTATTGTCATGGAATCAATCTTGATAATTTGTCTCATCATTGTGCAATCTATAAAAAAACATAAATGCTAGTCTATCCCAAATTCTAAGATATAAACACCTATCTTTATAATTACTTTAACAGAAATATTGATGTCAATTTCAAATTAGATATATAAATTTGGTTGGTTTTAAATTATGTTTGGAGTCATTGTCATGGAATTAATTTAGATAATGCACTTGTATCATCGTGCAATCTATAAAAAACATAAATGCTAGTCTATCCAAATTCTAAGATATAAACACATATCTTTATGATTACTTTAAAATAAATATTGACGTCAATTTCAAATTAGATATGTATATTTGGTTGGTTTTAAATTATGTTTGGAGTCAATGTCATGGAAATAATTTAGATAATACATTTAAATTATGTTTGGATTTATTGTCATGGAATCAATCTAGATAATACACTTGTCTCATCATTGTGCAATCTATAAAAAACATAAATGCTAGTCTATCCCAAATTCTAAGATATAAACACATATCTGAATTACTTTAACAGAAATATTGATGTCAATTTCAAATTAGATATATATATTTGGTTAGTTTTAAATTATGTTTGGAGTCAATGTCATGGAAATAATTTAGATAATATATTTAAATTATGCTTGGATTTATTGTCATGGAATCAATCTAGATAATACACTTGTCTCATCATCGTGCAATCTATAAAAAACATAAATGCTAGGCTATCCCAAATTCTAAGATATAACCACATATCTTTAAGATTACTTTAACAAAAATATTGATGTCAATTTCAAATTAGATATATATATTTGGTTGGTTTTAAATTATGTTTGGAGTCAATGTCATGAAAATAATTTAGATAATATATTTAAATTATGTTTGGATTTATTATCATGGAATCAATCTAGATAATACACTTGCTCATCATCGTGCAATCTATAAAAAACATAAATGCTAATCTATCCCAAATTCTAAGATATAAACACCTATCTTTATAATTACTTTAACAAAAATATTGATGCCAATTTCAAATTAGATATTTTCAAGTAGGAATGCAATTTAGTCACTTTAACTCTTGTAATTACTTTAAGAGAGATATTCGTGTGGTTTTCATTCTACGTGTGAGATTATTATTTTTATTATTATTATTTATATTTTTATTTATTTATTTATTTATTTATTTTTTATGTTTTGGGTTTTTATATTACCCTTCGAGAAATGTTTTGTTCAAAATTTTACCCTTAAACAATGAAGTGTTCCCCAAAAAATTTACCCTACAATAATTTAATTTTGTTGATTTTTTAGAAATATTCTTTTCCTTAACTTTTTTTATATTAAAATTAAAATAATCATTATTAATATGTATCACTATCCATTAACTTGATTCACATTCATTTTATTTACCATTTATGTACTAAATTAATATTATATAAAAAGATAACTTAAAAATAATAAATATGAATGCACTTCATAATACACAAAAATATAAACAAAAAATGGTTTTATAATTTCGCACATTTATGCATATCAAAACAAAACAAATATCACATAATTATTTTCGTTTGCCAAATTGTTATCATAAAATGGAGGTAAGAGTTACATTATATTTGAATTGAATCAATATGCCCACTGGAAAGCTATATATCTATAGGCTAGTCATTATTGTTATAAAAGAGCTTGAGTCTTTGTAAATATATGACACATGTAATCATAATCCATATTTTTAAATAGATGCAAGACTCTACAAAATATAGTTCTATATGCCTTTTTTTGTATGTATCGTTTATTCTACAAACTGCATAAGCAATTTTCATTCCAAATGTTGCACACAGATTTCATGTTTCTCAACCCCTTATTTAGTACTTGCCTTCATTTAAATTCTGCATCCTTCATTGAAACTGAACCATGAGAGAAATATAAGAGACGTTCATTTCAATTTCAATGGGTGTTGGAGAATTAACCAATACTCTTCTAGTCCAAATCTATATAGATTATTGAAATTATGGGATAAATGACTAAATACACATGCAAAAGAATAGTGCAATAATTACTTCTATAATGCAAATAACTCTCAACCTTTGTCTTCAAGGCCCTCCAACTCCCAACTTCCAACTCCCAAAGTTATTGCAATATATATATATATATATATATATATATATAAAAGTTTTCCTGTTTTTAGGAAAATTAATGCATCTTGCAAATGGAAAGGCATGGAGATAATTATAATTTAATAAATGTTTCTATTTTTTTAATAAATGTATTCTTTGGAAGTTGGAATTTAGAAATTATAGATTAACAAATCAATACAACTTGCACATGAAAATAATTTTAATTTAATAGATGTTTCTATTTATTTAATGAATGTATACTTTATAAGTTGAAATTTAGAAAGTATATTTTATATAACATAAATATATTAATACTACTATTAAATTAGTAATATAATAACATTTATGGTAGTAATATAATGACCATTTAGAAATTTTATTGTCCTTCAAAAATATGTTTTAGAAATTTTATCACCCTTCACAAAAAAAAATGAAATGGTTAACTAAATGAATTAAATAAGATATTTCCAGCCCTGCAATTTAGTAACTTTGACTCATGGGCAATATGCGACCTCTTATTTTCATTCATAGAATGAATTTGATTGTATGAATCATATCAAGTACTGTTTTCTCATCTTTCGTTCGTAAACCTAATTTGATTGGTTGAATCATATCAAGTAGTGTTTTCCTACCAAGTACCCTTAAGAAACAGTTCCTCCTACTGTAACACATTGATTAAGAACGATATTTTAGGTGCAAAATCTCTATAAATAGCTGAGCATCTCTGTGTTCGTTCCACAATTCAAGCTCCTCTCGGCATCCTTCCTTTCATTAACACAATATGGAATTAGCGAAATCAGTTTCCGTTGATGCTCAGCGGCCTCGCCATGCCGTATTATTTCCATTTCCGTTGCAGGGCCACATAAAGCCTTTCATGAACTTGGCCAAAGTTTTGTCCACTCGCGGTTTTCATATCACTTTTATCAATACCGAATTTGTTCAGGAGAGACTGGTGGAATCTGGTGGCACTATGAGCCATGATGTTTCGATGAATATTAGATTCGAAACAGTGCCCGACGGCCTGCCTCCCAAACACGGGCGTAGTTATAATATTACCGACCTGTTCAAATCCATGGAAGATAATGCTCATCTTCACTTCCACAAGTTGATGGAGAAGCTCCAGAATCGTGCGGACGTTCCTCCGCTGACGTTTATATTGACGGATGGGCTTTTATCAAAGACGCAGGATATTGCAAACCAATATGGTGTTCCCAGAGTATCCTTCTGGACGACCAGTGCCTGCGGGTTTATGGCTTATTTCTCTATGCCTCTGCTCATCGACAAAGGATATCTTCCTCTCAAAGGTACGTAAAAATATTTGATTGTTCTAATAATTAAGCTCTAACCTCCTTTTCTTTAGTTATGCAAGGGTGTCATGTAACTTTAAGTCTTGTGTGCGGTGAGGGAATTACAAATGTTGAGAATATGGAAAATCTATATGGGTACAGTTTGGAACATTTGAAATATGTGTCTAGTGCTTTAAGGTTGGAGGTTTCGCGAGATCCATTTTTGTCATCAAAGTTAAATCTTTGATGTAACAGATTAAATCAAAGTTATATACCACGAATTCTTAACTCAATTTATAGACTGTTCACATTCTGCTTCATTTTCTTTACGTTGGTTTGTTGTTGTGATAGAGTACTGTTTCTGTTTGACAGATGAGAGCTGCCTTTCTAGTGAATATCTGGATGAAGTGAGAATAACTTGCATCCCCGGAATGCCACCACTGCGGTTGAAGGAGCTTCCCAGTTTCTGCTTAGTCACAGACTCTACGGATTTCTTATTTCAAAATGGAATAAAGCAATCCCAAAGCACGTTAGAAGCAGCTGGACTAATACTTAATACTTTTGATGACCTCGAAGGCTCGGTCTTGGAGGCACTCTCAGCTAACTTCCCTGTCTATGCCATTGGTCCTCTACTGCTCTCTCAGTCGTTCTATTGTAAGGATAACGATGGGTTCTTAGATGAATTGAGTTTGTGGAAAGAAGAAAGCAGCTGTCTAACTTGGTTGGATACTCGGAGGCGATGCTCTGTCATGTATGTTTGTTTGGGAAGCCTGGCAGTTTTGTCTAATGAACAACTCCTAGAATTTGCATGGGCATTGGCCTTCAGCAACCAATACTTCTTGTGGGTTGTCAGGCCAGATTTAGTTCATGGTGAATCTGCCATATTGCCCAAGGAATTCATGGAGGAAACCAAGGACAGAAGTCTGCTGGTGGGGTGGGCGCCCCAAATAAAGGTACTGTCACACCCATCTGTGGGGGGATTTCTAACTCACAGTGGGTGGAACTCCACACTGGAAAGCATAAGCACCGGCGTTCCAATGATATGCTGGCCCTTCTTTGCCGAGCAAGAAACAAATGCGAAATTCGTTTGTGAAGAGTGGGGAATAGGAGTGCAGATGAAGAAGACGGTGGAGAGAGAAGAGTTAGCGTTGTTGGTGAGGAATTTGATAAAAGGAGAGGGAGGAGATGAAATACGGAGAAGAATCAGACAAGTGAAGGAAGCTGCCAAGCGAGCAGTTGAGGAAGGAGGATCTTCTCATAAAGGTTTAGACAAGTTACTCAACCAGATATGCATCAAATGAATCCACCAAGCAGCAGACCGTTCAATTGACTAAGATAGATTCATCGCATTTGCCTTTAAATTTACTTTAGTTTGCAATATCTATATTGTGGGTGTTCAGCCCATTTTCAGTTAGATTTTATGTAACATGCATAGCATCTTTCAATTTGCCATTAAATTTACTTAGTTTGCAATATCTATATTGTGGGTGTTCAGCCCGTTTTCAGTTAGATTTTAGGTCACATGCATAGCATCTTTCAGTGCCATCAAGTTTCCACTTCCTTCATGGTTAGTTTTAAGATAACTATCATCTTGGGGTCTTTGACTGGATTTATTATTAGTCCGAAGTGGGATACTTGTTTCAGTTTCTATAAAATATATGTTATAAAAGTTATATTTTACAAGTTTTTTATATTTTATGTCCATAAGTTTTTTTTATTAAACAATTCAAATTCAAAAAGAAGTTATATTTTACAAGTTTTTTTATTAAACAATTCAAATTAAAAAAAAGTTATATTTTACAAGTTTTTTATATTTCATGTGCATAAGTTTTTTGATTAAACAATTCAAATTCAAATTGGATGAGGTTGCTTTTCCAATACTTATAATATATATTAATCATTTAAATGTTAATCATTTATGATATTGTTTATTTATGATATTGTTTTAAAAGAATACAAATTTGGAGATGTTGTTGACTAATCAAAAAAATTTACAATTTCTTATAAAATAAAAAAAATCAAATTAAATAAAAAGTAATTAAAAAAATTTATATGCCAAATATTTAAGTTAGAAAAAACTTTACACTATAAAAAAATTGGATTTCTCTAGATGTTTGATAAATCCTGATTTAAAATAGATCTATGCTAATTTAGTCATTAAAACTATTTTAAATACTAATAATTCTAAACCACAAATAAACTATTACTGAAAGAGATTATCTTTTAACAGCTCCTTCAACCAAATGAGTACCAAATGAGTAGTGAAACATACCCTCTACCAAGATTTTATTTGAAATATACTTTTACTTTTATACTAATTGTACTCTTAGTGGCTACGTACTCTACATTCTGGTAAAAGAGGTTATTGTAATTTTATATACCGTTCCTCCATATATATATATACAATGTACAAGAAAAACAGAACAATTTTATGTGTCATTTGAGTTTTGAAGCAGCCATATTTATCAACTTGTTCTGTACCGGGCTACTCGTACTCACACAACCACTTCATGTTTTTCACCACTGTAGCAAGCCACACCACAGAGACGCTTATGCTGCTCCGTCGACCCACATATTTACAAGATCTTTTACTGAATATATTCTCAATCAACTGTTTACAAGGTTTCAACACACTTAAATATAGGTTTATCGGTTAATTAATAGAAGCTACGTTCTGATTGGTTAAATGGCACTTAATTGCATTGTGTTATAGATAATTGTATATTGACAATCCTATTTCGAACTGCGAACATTATTCAGTCTGTTGTAGGTCATTTAATGTTGAGGCAGCAGACCAATAGGTTGGTTAACGGTTGGATCTCAAGTAGCTTGAGATCTCAAGCAGCAAGCAGCTTGAGATCTCAAACAGCTTGAGATCAAAGGGCTGGTCGGTTAACCCTTGGATCTCAAGGCGCCCCATTAAATGACCTGCAGCAAGCTGAATAATGTTGGCTGATCTTATTTCTGCCATACAATTTATAATGTTCAATCCTATTTGTACTATACAATTTAGGTTTTTATTTTATTTTAGGTGTTCTTCTTGAACAGGAAAATTTGAATATTTAAATAATGACAATGTTTTTCATGTTATATGTGTTTAAGACGTAATTTTTTTTTTCTCATAGTGACTGATCTATTACGATGACTTATTATTAAAAAACAAATAAAGTGATTTAAATGTAATAAGTAAAGATTGTCTCATATAATGTGTAAACAATCAAAATAAAAGAATATACTTCAAAAAATTAGATTTCTCAATATTTGATAAATCTTAATTTAATATTAATATATACTCATTATTATAAACTTATGACGTTATTTTATTAAATATATATATTTCTAAATTTTGTAAAATGTATTATTACTATATTTAATATAAATTTATCATAATATTTATGTTCATCATATAAGTTTATAAACATATTGGTTTTGGAGTAAAACCTACAAATATTTCTAATGAGTAAAAGTTCATATTCTTGGACTCAATTCCTTGAACATAATGAAACAAATGATTAACCACACTATATTAATAATATTAATTATAATTTCTTAATTTTAATTAAAAATTGTTTTATTACTCAACATATTATATAATTTGATGAGAATATTCAAGAGTTTTTTTTTTTCACGGTTGTATTTAGTGGTTGTTTTTATTTTAAATAGAAAAATGGTGCAACCCATAGCACCATTCTTTTTTTCGGGGATAAAATTAACCTTTTAGGAAATCACGATAGAGAGTAGTATAGATGCAATCAAAACCTTAAATCAACCCCCATTGCGGTTTTCAAAAAATTGTAATTTTAGCCCCCTAAAAAATAAGGGTACTACATAGCACCACTTTCGACTTGGAGTAAAAACAACCACTAAATGCAACCCATAGAAAAACGAGAACTCTCTAGAGTTATAACCTCAAAATTAAAAACAACACACCTTATCCTATTCTCCTCTTAGAAGTGGGTCTTTCCCCCATCGAGAGCATGGCTATGACTAGGTACCTAATGTACAAGCACAAGATAAATAACATGGAAAACGAGAGACTTCCTAAAATTGCTTTAAACTCAAGTCAAAACCAATTACGCCTGAAGCGGAGTTGGTGTAAAGATACAATGGCTTGGTTAGACCATTGAGGCATTGATGAAAATGACACTTTGTAGAATATCAATAATGTCAAAAATATTGTTTCTTCTAAGTTTAAAGAGAAACTGTGGTGTGAGGAAAATTTAGCGATTAAGAGAAAACTAAGATACTATAAGGAGGTCATTAACCCTAATTTGGAAAATCACAATTATCTCTCGATAGTAACTAGTTCAAAGAAGAAAATGGATATAGCCAAGATTAGATCAAACTCTCATGAGCTCCATAGCGAAACAGGGCATTGGTGTATCCAAAACTCCGTGAGAGGAAAGGCTTTGCCATCTTTGTGAGTGTATCAACGTTGAGGATGAAAATCACTTTCTCTTAGAGTGTCCTGCTTACACCCACATTAGATATGAGTTTCATAGTATTTGCTACAATACAAACCTTTCCAATCTCCTGACTTGCCATAACTATAATGAGATTGAAAAGCTTCTTTCTAATATTTTTGAGCATTGGAACAAAATTTTAAAGAAAACCAAGTAATAACCTTCTTAAAGTTTGATAGACCAAATTTAGTCTTAATAAACATTAATCATCAGCATCATCATCATAACTATAGAGGTAACTAAATAACTTATTGCCAAAACACATAAAACTACATAATTAAACAATAAAAAATAAAATCACACAACTAAAAAATAAAACTAAAAGAAACATACACATAAAATTAAACAACCAAAAATAGAAAAATTAAAAACAAAAATTAAAAAAACAAAATTAGAAAAACAAACCCAAAAGTAACGAAAATTTTAAGACATAAAAAAAAACCAAAATACTTTAAAAATAGTAAAAAACTACAAAATTAAAAATTAAAAACAATTGAAATAAAGCTTTAAAAAAATAACAAAATTAAGAAACATTTTAAAAAATTTAAATTTAAATTTAAAAAATAATAAAATAATAAAATAATAAAACAAACATAATTAAAACAAAACAAATTAAAAAATAAATGAAAATACAATTGAAAACATAATAAAAAAAAATTAAAAAAAATTAAAAAACAAACTAAAAAATACAATAAAAAGCCCCCTAAACCCTCCCCCTCCCCCTCCCCCTCCAATAGCTTACCCTCTCTTCTCCCCCATGGCCCCTCTCCCCTCCCATGGCCCCTCCCCTCCCTCCATTCCTCATCCCCCTCTCCTCCCCAGCCCACACCCCTCCACCCCGCCCTCCCACCTCCCTTTCCTACGCCTCCTCCCCCCTCCCTGTGCCCTTCCCTACCCGCTTTCGGTGCACTCGATTTCGGGAAATGAGTTCCCTCTCCCTCCCTCGCCCACTCCCATTGTCATTCCCCTCCCCTCCCCATCCCACACCCCTCTATCACCGCGCTGCCCTCCCCGGTGTCTCTTGCCCCCTCTCGTTGCCCTTCCCTCCCCTCTCCCACCGGCGTCTTGCTTCCAAGAATCGATTCCTCACCCGAAGAGGGGAGGGATGTGCGACGAGAGAGGGGAGGAGGCAGAGGGGAAGGCGACAGAAATTGAGTTCCCGTTGTGAGAGGGGAGGGAAGGGTGATGGGAGGGGGGAGGAGGCGAAGGGGAAGGTGGCACTAGGGTGGAGGGGTTTGGGTTGGGGAGGGGAGGGGGCTTACGATAGGAGTGGGAAGAGCAAGGGGTGAACTTGTTCGGATATCCATCATCTATTTCGGGATACATATCTATTTTAGGATCATCTATTTCGGGATACATATCTACTTCAGGATCTTGCATGATCTATTTCAGGATATGCAGTCCAGTCACCAGTTTGATGCCTCCAGCACCTTATCCACCTTCTTCTAGCACCCGGGAGCCACTTTCCACAGAGTTTTAGCCCTCCTAAGATAAAAGGCGCCCTCTTCTCACCTACTGACAGAGAAGGGCGCACTTGTTCACCTACCACTGCAGATTCACTCCAGTTACATTCAGTTAGCTCCGATTCTGATTGATTTCACTCCGATTTCACTCCTGACTGACTGTTTCACCTCCGATTGACCTCCAGTTCGATTAGGTGACTTGCTCTGACTCCAGTTAGCCTCCCATGCGCCCCCACTGAGCCTCCAGATCCTATATCAGTGCTACACACTTCAGTTACATTTATTATGATCAGTTAGACTCAGCTTGACACCTGGATGACTGTTTGTTGTGATTGATGAGCAACACCGATGATTGATGAGGACTCCTAGATTGAGTCAAGCTACTCCATTTCAGTGATTCGAATGGCCTACTTAGTCAATTCGAATTGCCATTGACAGTAATTGGATTGTATTGTAATCTATTGTAATTCATTCACCCTTTCTGGGATAGAGAGCACTGCTGCATGTTTTTGCACAGTTTTGCACCACATCTTCTTATTCATCTGTTGTGACTGATTTATTTGTTCATTAGATCTGCTGTGACTAACTTTACATGGTATCAGAGCCATTGCAGGGACAAGATCTCTTTTCTACAGGTGTTTATACAAGAAGATTTGACTGAATTGCTAAAAATTGCAATAAGTTTGGCATGAGATATCTCAAGGGCATTCGCTCCTGTGCATGCAAAGCTTGAAAATTATTCCAATACCACTCCAGAAGCTTGAGTTACCACATAATTCCTGGATCTGATACATTGGACCTATTCAACATTGCTTGAAATCCAATCCCAGGTGTGATGCAACTCTCAAAGGGTGGATTGTTCGACCTTATTGTGGTTGTTTTGATGTGATTTGCAGGTTTCTTACTTCCTCCATGTGCATTCGCTAATGCAAAGATGGAGACTTCTTCTTCACAAAATATTCTTACTCCATTCAACTATGATGAATGGAAACCAAAGATGATTGCATTCTTGAAGAGACAATGTCTTTTTGATATGTGCATTGGTAATACAAGAGATTTTGATTCCGATGAAGAGGAGAATGATTGGCTCAATGATTGTGATAGAGCTTTTGGAGCAATATGTCTTGCTATGTCTCCTTGTATGCGCTACCTCATTAAGACTGCTGAAAATCCAAGTGATCTATGGGTCCAACTTGACAGAGAATTTGGAAAGCAGGAAGAAGAGGATCATGCTAGCCTTTTGGAGAACAAGCTCAGTGAGATCTCCTTATGTGTTCTTTCCGATCATGTGTTGGCCTCAACAATTGTTCAAGATGAAGAAGAAATTGTAGATTCAACACTCATTCTCTCAAAGTCTTCTATTTCGAATTCTGAGCAAGATAAACAAGCTCATACTCTAGATTCCGAAGAGGTTCTTGAATCCTCTCCTTCACATGAGTTTGTCGGCATGCAGAATAATGATCTACTTGAAGTTTTGGAGGTAAAATCTGATTTTGGAGGTGAAGCATTCGCCCTCCTTGATTGCATGCCTTCTATAAACTTATGTTCTATCATTTGCAAAGTTTCTCAGAGTTTTAATGAAGATGAAGAGCACTACCATTCGCTTGAGTTCAATTCTCATGCACTTTTTGTTGATTTTGGTTTTGATCTCACCCTTGTTGGTTCAAAGGAGATCTCAAGAAACTATTCATCTATTTTTGGAGCTGATTTAACTTCTATTGATAAGAAGTTCAAGTTTCAAGATCTATTTGATCCGATTGGAGCTATTCCTACCTCACTTGGTTCGAATCACAGGTTCCAGGATCATCCTCATATTTTCAGATTTGTTCTCACCTTTTTCGGTATGAAGAGAAAGTTCTTAAAATCTCTACATTTGCTTGCATCCACTGATGGAGAATTCAAGCACATGTTTTTGGAGCATGATCCATTTACTCCCAAGAGTAAGATACCTCCAGACATATCTACTTGATTTTGGAGCAGTTAAATCTTTTGGTGTACTACAGTCTATTTTGAGGGGGGGTATTTTTCCCATGAGGTTTTCCCCATTTCCTCGGTTTATTGACTGTTATTAGTTTTTTGGATTATTGTATTGGGGTGACCTTTGGTCTTAGTTACCAGGGCCCCACATTATTTTAGTTGGCACATCATAGTCTAGCTTGAGGGGGGGTGTTCGGATATCCATCATCTATTTCGGGATACATATCTATTTTAGGATCATCTATTTCGGGATACATATCTACTTCAGGATCTTGCATGATCTATTTCAGGATATGCAGTCCAGTCACCAGTTTGATGCCTCCAGCACCTTATCCACCTTCTTCTAGCACCCGGGAGCCACTTTCCACAGAGTTTTAGCCCTCCTAAGATAAAAGGCCCCCTCTTCTCACCTACTGACAGAGAAGGGCGCACTTGTTCACCTACCACTGCAGATTCACTCCAGTTACATTCAGTTAGCTCCGATTCTGATTGATTTCACTCGCTCCTAGCAATGGAATACTCTTCTTCAAAGCCTATCCTCACCCCATTCAATTATTTTGATTGGAAAGATGATATGGAGATCATATTACGTTCAAAAGGATACTACCGAGTCACTCTTGGTCTTGAATTGGAGCCAAACAATGTGGCAGAAAGAACCAAACACTACAATAAGCTTGATGAAGCTTACGGTCTTCTTTGTCTCTCCATCTCCAAAGATCTTCACTTCCATCTCAGCGGATTGAAGACTCCAAAGGCCATATGGGAGCAACTTGAGACACTATTCGGCAAGCAGGATGAGCTTAGGGCTTTTCAATTAGAGAATGAATTGATTGGCCTTAATCCTGAAAATTTCGAGACCATCAATGAATTCTTCACAAAATTCAAGAACTTGAACTTGCAATTGAAGAACAGTGGTGTTATCAAAGAGGATAAGCAGTTGATCCTCTCCATTCTAAGCAAGCTTGGGAAAGATTATTCGGTATTTGTCTCCACTTTCAATTCCGGTCGGCTAACTACCCCGAATTGGAAGATGCCTACCTTGAATGCCTTCATTGAGTCCGTTACGAAAGAGCATGACAAGTTGATTCAAATGGGGTCCATAAGCTCCAAAGATTCAGCCCTATTTGTTCAAGGACCCAAGATTTCGAATGGTAAAGGAAAGCTAAAGAAGGAGAAGCCCAAATTCGAGCCTCACAAGCAAAAAGACAAAGGCAAGCAAACGGATGCACCATATCTTCTATGTTCATCTGTTGTGACTGATTTATTTGTTCATTAGATCTGCTGTGACTAACTTTACAGAACTAGGGATGGGGGAGAGGAGGGCGTAGGGTAGAGAAGGGGGTAGGCAGAGGAATGAGGGGGATGGTTAGGGTTTCATATTTTTTAATTGTATTTTTATTTTAACTTGTTTGGTTTTTTATTATTTCTTAATTTTTTTATTATTATGTTTTAATTTGTTTTTGTCTTAATTGTGTTTTTTTCAATTTTCTTTAAATTTTTTCAAATTGTTTTTATTTTTTATAAATTGTTTAGATTTAATTTTTTTAAATATTTGTTAAATTGTTTTTATTTTTTATAAATTGTTTCAATTTAATTTTTTAAATGTTTGTTAATTTCATGGTTTGATTCTTTTAACTTATATTTCATTTGTTTTTAATTTTGTATTTTGTAATTTTTTTAATAATTTAAGTGTTTTGGTTTTGGTTTTTTAACTTTTTTTAATTTTTTTTGGTTTTTCTAAATTTTTAATTGTTTTTAAATTATTATTATTATTATTATTGTTTTTTATTTTTAATTTTACATATATGTTTTTTTTTTTTTTTAATTCCTTTAATTTTTAATTTTTAATTTTTTAATTATAATTGTGTAATTTTATGTTTTTTTTTGTCAATAAGTTAGTTAGTCACCTCCATAATTATATATAATTAAACTAGGACATTAAGATTAATTGAACATATTATACAACTTGACGAGAATTCTTGAGAGTTCTGGTTTTTCTATTGGTTTCATTTAGTGTCTATTTTTACCTCAAATTGAAAACTAGTGCTACCAGTAGCACCCTTTTTGGGGGCCCTAAATTATGACTTTTTGAAAACATTGACTAGTGTCTATGCAATCAAAACCTTGAATCAACCCTTGAATCGAAAAGCGGTGCTACCGGCAAAACCCCTTTTCGATTTGGGGGTTGATTTAAGGTTTTGATTGCATCGACATCGGTCAAGGTTTCCAAAAAGTCTTAATTTTAGCCCCCCCAAAAGAAAAAGGTGCTACTAGTAGCACCTAATTTTTGATTTGGGGGTTATTTCTGATGTTTTTAATGCAAAAATATTATTTTTTGTGACATGAGTTCTTGTTTTGAGTATAAATTTATCTTGAAGTTGTATAATGTGTTACTCTTAATTTTTTTACTAAACTCTCATTTGTCTTCCCTATGGTGCTTGATAGATCAGGATTTAAGAGGTATCTATGTTGGTTTTAATTTTTTTGTTTTATGAGTCTATATGGATTTTTTTAATTACTTTTTCATTTGGTTTTATTTTTTTATTGTATGATTCGACCTATTTTTATTTTTTATTTTTTTTACTTTTGACATAACACTACTTTACTAGATAATATCTCTTCTCTAACTAGTTGAGAGCACCTAGCTCCTATTGGTACAATAATATTGTTATTTTTCTTTTCCTACTTATGAAGCATTTACCAAAGCATTCTTTCAAAAGTATGATGCAAGTCATGAAGCTCATGGATTTCTCCATGCCTAGAGAGCAATGCAATGGTGTATTCCCACTATACTTTTTGGATTCATTTCCATTGTCCTCGAAGGCATCTGAAAAAGCACCATAGATGGGGGTTACAATCCTATAGCAGCACGATCAGTTATGTAGTAGGTTGCATTCCATCCTTTTCGAGATACATATACTGTGGCTTCTGTTCACTTGGTTCCAATCCTATACATCAATTAAAGAAGAGGTATAATATTTTAAGATTCTATGAAAGTATCTAAGCACTAGATAAGCTAAGCACTAGTGGAGAACCTCTTGAAGGTAGACAACTTGTTATAACAACTCTTAATGGTATTCCTCCCTCTTGGGAATCATTTATTCAAAGTCTAAGTGGATGAACCAAGTTTCCCAAATTTGATCGATTATGGGAAAATTGCATCCAGGAAGAAACGACAATTAATGGAGCTCAGATAACTACATGGCACTCAATCCGAAGAAAATCGAGATTTTACATCTTATGCTAAGAAAGGAAAAGGAAAAGGAAGAAAGTTCCATAACGATAAGAACAAATATATGGGATCAATTCTTCCACCATATCAGAAGAAGAAGAAAGATCTCTATCATATTCAATGCTTCAAATGCAATAAGTATGGCCACTATGCCAGATATTGTCGAAGTTCAAACAAAAGGAAGCATGAAGCCTCAACTGCAGATATTGATGAATATACTTCTCACAAGAATTCAAGGAATGATGATCATACAAAGTTATTCTTCTAGTTCTCCCCATGTTGAGGTGATGATATGAAGATCCAGACTGCGATATTGGAATCTTAGCAATAAAAATGAAGAACTGTGGACTCTCGTGATTCCCACAAGGAGGAAGTGGAAGCCCACCCACAAAAACAATAAAAAGATAAGTATTTGGATTTATTGCTCAGATAGATTTTTGTTTTGTCTTATATGTTTTCATAACAAATTGTATACAGATCTATTAGGAAATTTGTTGACTTATTGATGTTACATAGGCAATTGTTGTACTTGTTATGCACATGAGTTGCACAATATTCCATGAACACCTGATGGAGCTAGTCTAGATGATATCTCCTTCTTACATGCTTAGAGTAGTGCACACTCTTGAGGGCATTTTATACTAGAGATAGCAGACATCTAGATAGTTACCATATGTGTTTGGGATACATGTTTATGATTGTTGTGTTGAAGCATTAGATAATATGCCTACATTATTGTGTAAACTATTGCCATTGCATTGAAATATAAATTTGTTAAATTTGATTATGCAATGTCGCTAATCATCTGATGGGATTTGATTTGTAGGGAAAATACCATATGATATGGCCTACAAGAGAAGGATGATGAGACTTGTTCCGATGAACAAGTGATGAACACATGAATCTCGTTGATGTTCAATTTAATCAAAAGGCAAGAAGCTTCTAGGATCATGACTCTCATCCTAGAAGGATGCCTCATAGACGAAGAAGTTAGATGGAAGTCATGACTTTACAACAACGGATAGAAGAGGACCTAATACATCCAGCTATATTTGATACATGACCCACAAGCCCAAAGGATCTCATATAGAGATTGGTTTTTGGGAGCAGAAGGATCCAACAACTGTCGGTCTCTCTCTACTACAGATGTTCAGTTCTTCAATGATTATGGAAAGCAATGGGTTTCCAGTTATGTTCATGACAAAAATATTAGAAGGGAATTGGCCCTTGAGATGAGGACCTTAGCTTATTAATGTTGTCATAGAAACCTAATGAGATATTCCTAAGTTAAGGAATAACACAGTTGATATCCTAAGCAGATCTAGTATGATGATTATGAGTCCCTAGCTACACTGATGGCGTTGTTGGTTGATTCAAACAGACAATTGAGAGGATCCTTGATGTACTAGGTCGTCACAGGTATGGATACTTACAATTTAGTAAGGAATGTTGCTATGTGAAAGTTGGTGCTTAGACTGGAACCCAAAGTGATAGGATGATAGACCTACCTACGGATAGCACTAGAGAGGAAGAAGGATGCTCAAATATAAAGGGAGAAGGATGCTCAGATGAAGAGGGAGTAGGACGCTCCATCACAGAGGGATATGTGATGAGCATGAATGTAATTATTAGCCATGTAACTTGGATAAAGGTGAGTGGTCCGATGGCAGTACCATATTTTCTCCCGAACACTATGAGAAAGGATGGGAAATCTCCCAGACACCCTGTGATAGGGTGGGGAGACTATTCTCTTGATACTCTCCCATGTAGGTGCATAAATTCAATCATGTGATTTGTTATTTATTTGCATTTCGTGACTAGAATGGGTAGGAAAGAAATTTCTGCCCTGATATACTTGATTCCTCTGTTAGTTGATATGTGTGCAGGTATCTTCTACCGATCACTCCGAAAGGGAGCAAGGAGATTGGTCCTATGATTGACTCCCCCTATAAGATGGAAGGATGAATTTACTCCCTGACACTCTATGATGGAGTGGGGAGATTGGTTCCATGATTATATCCCTTGCTAGGAGGGATGTATGACTTTACTCCATGACACTCTGTGATGGACTGGAGATATTGGCTCCATGATTATGTCCCTTTCTAAGAGGGAAGGATGATGATACGAATACCAATCATTCTCCCGATCACTCCAAAGGGAGTGAGGATATCTCTTAGACATCCCGATATAGGATGGAGAGGCCATTTCATTCTCCCGATCACTCCGTGATGGAGTGAGGAGATCTCTCAGACATCCTGAGATGGGATGGATAAGACACAACATTCTCCTAATCACTCTGAGATGGAGTCAGGATATCTCTCATACATCTTGAAAAGGATGGAGAGGCCAACACACACTCCCTATCACTCCAAAAGGAGTGAGGAGATCTCTCATGGAGATATTTAGTGCATTCTCCCTATCACTCTAAAAATACTAAGGATATCTCTCAGACATCCTGAGATGGGATGGAGAGGGTGGTGCACACTAGCGCACACTTGTGCACACTGGTACTCTTTTATGGACTCACCAATGGATTGGTTGAGTTGGTGCATGTTCCCCGATGGAATGGGTTGGGTTGATGCATGATGGAATCTCCAATGGAATGTGTATATTTGTTGAGATGATTCATAATGGACTCTTTGATGGACTATCTAGAGTTGTTGAGCTTATGTATGGACTCACTGAAGGATTGGTTGATTTGGTGCATGTTCCCCGATGGAATGGGTTGATCATAATCATGATGACACTTCTCGACGGACTAAGATTGTGTTGAATAAGTTCTGTGTGTATAGAGATGTTTGAGACATATGTAATCTATAATTGAGATCTAGATGATCGTATCCATTGATTTTGATGATGACCATGTCCAAATAATACCTTCCTTGTTAAGAGGGAGTGTTGGAAATAATGTAAACTCATAAGTTATTCTTAATGTAAATTATTATATTATTGTTGTACCTCCTTTGGGAGAATATATTGATGTAATTGATCATGTAAAGAGCTTGAAAGAATCAATGTAAACCTTGGGTTGGAATCACCCAAAGAAAACATTTATTAAATGTATTTTTTTGTATTCCCCCAAGACAAGTCGGCCCAGTGGGTAAACTTCCCCAAACGATGGGTAGTCTGCCCAAATAATGGGCAGAACTGCCCCAGTCAAGTCGGCCCAGTTAGGGAAATTCTAGTAAGCCCAATTAAGTTAAAAAGTCATTTTTTGACTAGTATAAATAGAGATGTTGCACCTCTCATTTGTTCACTCACTCAACTCAAGAAAAGTTTGCTCAAGGAGAAAGAAATGTTCAATACTACAGTTGGAGAATGGTTTCTTGGGGATACTACACTTGGATAAGTTTCTCTTAATTATCTCTCTTATTCTTGATATCTAGATGTACTTTGATATCTGAATTAATATCTATACGAATATTGTTGGGTTTTCTCCCTGTTGGGTTTCCCAAGATAAAATTATTGTGTCTATTGTTTCCGTGCTTGGTTATGCTTTTAGTGATCCTATTGTTTTATCTGCAATTAAAGTATACTGCTAGAATTGTATAAAATACAACATATTTTATAATGGAATAATCAAGTTATATCTCCTTACCAACTCAAACTACTTCTTATAGAAATCCCACGTGGAAGGTATCCTTTGAAGTAAAGGGCTCTACTGAATTTCTTTGGGAACCAAAACTACCGCTAATGATGTTGATAAGTTGGTCAAATGGAAAAATATAAATCATTCAGATCATGGTTTGATAGGAATGCTTATTCTCCTGACTTTCAATTTCACCTTCAAGGCATTGAATCACCTAATTTTTCTTGGACAAAGTTGAATATTGTCTTCATTGTTAAAAATGAGATTCGGTCTCATCAGTTTGAAAATGAGCTACTCACCTTAGATCCTAACATTTTCTCACGCATGCAAGATTTATTATCAAATTTTAAGACCTTGATACTTCTCTTAGTTGGTTGTAAAGTAAAAAAGGAAGATGATGGCCTCATTTATGCAATTCTCTCCAAGTTAGGACCTTCTTATTTTATGTGTGTATCAACTTTTCATTCCACTAGAGAATACTTTCTTTCCTTAGGGTAAACTTATCATGCCCCCTCCTTTGATGCATTTTGTGATTCTTTAATAAGAGAACAAGAGAAACTCTTACATATTGGACTAATCAATACTTCTAGTACCTCTACCAAATCCTTAGTATCCCAACAACCACATGCTCTTAAAAATAATAAGAATCCTAAGAAGCAACATACGAACAAGAATAAACCAAATAATAATAAGGGTCCTAAATTTTTTCAACCTTCTAATGCTCCTCATAATGATAAAGCAACTAATTCTAAAGGAAAGAAGATAGATAGACACTGTAACTTTTTTGATCGAGATGGGAACATAGAGTCAAAGTGTTTCAAAAAGATGGAATCTTTAGAAGTAGCCATGAAGAAGCACAACATTCATATTGATACTTATTCACATTCATCTTTGGGACATGCACTTCATGCCTCTGGTTATGCACTAAAGGTATATTCTTCTTCTTCTCATGAGTGGCTTATAGATTCTAGAGCATCTTATCATATGGCCAAGGATAAAGCGATGTTTTCTGGTTTAAATGATTGTAACATTAAAAAAATATTTGTTGGTGGTGAAATATCACTTAGTGTTGTAGGGTTTGAAACTATTCATATATTTAATGCCCAGTTCAATGGTGTACTATTGGTTCCTACTCTTTCATGTAATATATTATTAAATATACCATATCACTCACCTAGGTGAAGTTAAAACCGTAGAGTTTTCACCTCACCATGTTGTAATCAAAAGTTTAAATGATCCAAGGCATGTATTATCTAATGGAACAGTTGATGATGCTACAAGGTTATACAAGTTTGAAAACTTTGGGTCCTCAACTCTTCCATCAGTATTTATTGTTCACAGTGATGAAGTGAGAAAGCTTTGACACAAGCGGTTTGGTCACTTAAACTATCTCTCCTTGCAGAAACTATGTAAAACAAATATGGTGACAGGTCATCAATGGTATCTTGCAAGAATGGTGTTTGTTCTAGTTGTGTAATCAAAAAATATCATCGATACATTTTTGACAAGTGTGCCTCTTGGCATGCCTCGCCCCCCTTAAAACTTGTGCATGGTGACTTGTGTGGTCCTCTTCCATCTACTTTTTTTTTTTTTTTTGGTTTTAAATATTTCTTAACTTTGATTGATGATTACTCTAGACACACTTGGGTTTATTTCCTAAAACTTAAGAGTGAAGTATTTGACATTCTCTTGGCATACAAGGCCCTTTTTGAGAAATAATCCGGTCATAAAATTCTTATGTTAACATATGATAATGGTGGAGAATATATTAACAACAAGTTCACTACTTTATGCATTGAATAGGGCATCCAACAAAAACACACTATCCCATATACACCAAAAAAAAATGGTGTATATGAAATAAAGAATCACACATTAAAAAAATGGCAAATTGCATGATTTAATCTAAGGGACTAAGTCCCTGCTTTTGTGAAGAAGCCATTAATTGTGCTAATTATATTTTAAATCACACTCCAACTAATGCATTAAATAATATTTCACTAAAAGAAGCATGGAGTCCATAAAACCATATGTAAATCACTTTCGGGTGTTTGGAAGCGAAGCGTAGGCTCATATTCCTGATGAAAAGAGAAAATCCTTAGAACGAAAGAGTGAAAGATGCATTTTTGTTGGAAATTCAAATGAGTTTAAAGGATATATACTCCAACCAAATTCCACATAAGTAATAATTCTTAGAGATGTAAAGTTTCATGAAGATATTTTGGTATGTGAACCTAATTTGGCATTTGTGCCATATTCCTATGATCCTAATTCGGTTTTTGTGCCATCTTCGGCCTACGCGCCTTCTTTAGTGCATGTTCCATATTATTCTATATATTATTTTGATACTTATACTATTATATTAACTTCTTTAGATGAAGACAACGAGGATGAAAATCCACCTCTGGCTACTCAACCTCCTCCAACACTAGTGCCACAACTTCCTAGATGGGTTTGTTCAACAAGAGAAGTTATTGGTGATCCTACAAATCAACGCCAATTTGTTCTTAGTTCCAACAAGCCGCATCACTTTTGGATCAAGTTTCATAGAATAAAAATTTTGAAAAACCTTATGGTCATTGAATTGGGATGAAACAATGAAAGAAGAATATCGGTCATTTACGGTCAATGGTACTTGGGATCTTATCCCTCTTCCAAAAGGGATACAAATTGTCAGATGTATGTGGGTTTACAGAACTAAGTATGCATTATATGGAAGTGTTGATAATCATAGGTCCATATTAGTTTCTAAAGGTTTCTCTTAAGTTGAAGGAATTGACTAAACCAAAACCTTTTCCCCCGTTGTCAAAATAAAATCCATCTGCCTTGTTCTATCCCTTGCAGCCTCTTATAAATGGTAAGTCCATCAGATGGATGCCAAATATTCCTTCTTAAATGGGTAATTCCAAGAAAAAATATACATCGAACAACCTCCTATGTTAAGTCAAAATAACTCTAGCCTTGTTTTTTGTCTCAAGAAATCTCTCTATGTCCTTAAGCAAGCCCCTTGGGCTTGGTATACAAAAATGGATAGCTTTCTTCTAGAGATTGTCTTTTATAGATGCCATTTTGATTCTAATTAATATACCAAGAATGTAGGTGACCATCTCATAATCCTTGTCCTTTATCTTGATGACATTAGCCTTATTGGTAGTAACCCTAAACTTTTACACCATGTGAAAACAAGCCTCATGCAAAATTTTGAAATGGCATACCTTGGACACTTGCATTATTTATTTGGTCTCCAAGTCTTGTAACCTCATAAGGAATTTACCTTTCCCAATTTAAGTATGCATGTGACCTTCTCCATTGCTTCCACATGGAATATTGTAAATTAGCCGCATCTCCCTTCCAACCTGAAGTTAAAATTTCCACCACTTGTACCCCTCTCTAAGTAGATGGTACTTTGTACCATCAACTTGCTTATAGCCTCATGTAATTCACTCATACCCATCTTGATATTTCCTTTTTTTTGTTCTAGTTGCTTTGTATATGCAATACCCTCATGAGACCCATTGGGAAGCAGCAAAATAATTCTTCGATATGTTTTAGGTACAATTCAGTTTGGGATACATTACAGTTTAGGGGGTACTCCTTCTTTTGGTTGGTTACATTGATTCAAATTGGGTTGGTGACCCTAATGATCAGAATTCCACTACAGGATATGTATTCACTCTTGGTTCAGGACCTATTTATCAATCTTGTAAGAAACAAAATACCCTTGCTCTTTATTTAGAATATTTTGAGTATCATGCAATTGTTCGTGCAAGTCAGGAATCCATGTGGCTTCATCAGATCCATTCATAGTTTGGATTCCCGCATCAAGACCCGACCACACTTTGGTGTGATAATAAGAGTGTCATTTATTTAGATAGAGATTCAATACAACTTCAACAAAACAAACATATTGAACTTCACATGCACTTCATTAGAAATATCCTTAAGGATCATGTTCTCGAAGTGCAATATTATCGGGCAGATGATCAAGTTGCTGACATTTTCATGAAGGTTCTTACAGAAGCGAAGTTTTCCAACCTTTGATCTATGTTAGAAGTACATGAAGTTTTCATTAAGGAGGGATAGGATCTAATGCCTCCTTCCTTATCCTATTTTTGTGTCACCTTTGCAAATCCTTCAATCCTATCCTAAGTTGTTCTTAATGAGGAATATTAGGATATTTTGACACATAGGAGTTAGTTAACTTCAACTTGGTTTAATGTGTATTTAGGTTAAAGTGTGTTTCTTTAGTGTGCTTTTGTAACTGTCAAATCCAATGGTCATAGCTATGTTCTAGACATGAAGTGATTTGATGGTTCATCTTCTCCTCAATGTTAATGACACTTGATCCATGGCTTAACTCCCAATTGTTCCACGATCTCTATTTAAAGAGCATGGAGGGTCATTTGTTGTCGATAGACTATGAGAAATATGTAAATTATTTTCATTCGCATTAATATATTTCCTCAAGTGGATGCGTTGGATGGGGTCATGGATTGTTTCCCTCTATTAGGGTTTTAACCACGTAAGACATCGATGTATTAATCTGTGATCTGTTTGTGTGAGCAGTTTCTCAAGATGTTCAATATTTTGGAAATATCCTTTGCAAGTCTAACATTATTTTCCTTCAAAGGTTAGATGCTTAGGTCACATTGTCAGTTATGATAGGGTGGAAGTTAATCCCATTAAAATTTGAGGCTATGAAGTGTTTTCCATGCCTCAAGACTCCGAAAATATTACATATTTTCTTATGACTTATAGGATATTACATGAATTTTGTGAAGAATTATGGGTGTATTGTATCCACCTTAATTGTCCTTATAAAACATAATTCCTTTGTATGAATGAGGCCTTTGATAAGGCCTTATTAGATTCTTAAGAATCTATATGTACCATAGGGGGTTCACTAGCGAGGCAACATCATATCACGCCCATTCATATCGGGGGTTTGAATACTCCTAAAAACCTCAAAAATATATTGCCTTGTATTAAGGGGTCAAGGGGGGATTTTAATTTGACATAGTAATATAAATATTGGGGGTTATTTTATTTCGGTGGGTTGAGGAATAACCTACAAACCATGGGATGGATTCATACCTCCAAATTGTGGTCTAAATTCATACCTCCAAATCATGGGATGGATTCATATTAGTCCTAACTGCTGCTAAGGAATAACCTCCAAATCATGGGCTAGATTTATACCTCCAAATCATTGAACTTATAAAGTCTTCTTCTTTTTTTAGAATAATTTTCTTCATGAATGGAATTTATCTAAGCTTTCATTGGCCCAGATCGATGAAAATGGGTTGTAAAAAAATCAGAAGAAAATAATAAAATTCATAAATGTGATCTTCCCTTTTAAATTCCTAGTTTTGTTTGAATAATTTAATGTGATTTATGCCTCCATTTAGTTGCTGAGGTTCACATTTTTATGACGGAAGCAATTTTCCCATCCATATTTTGTCACCCATTGAATTCCTCCTAGGGACTTCATTGTTTTCTATTTATTTTATACCACTTGCAGTCCACCCGGGAAGGAAATTTTCAGGAAACTCCCGTCTCCATAGTTATTTATATTTATATCGAATTCTAGTGCTCCTCCATTTGTCTTCCACATAGATGACTAAATCAACATGTACAAATTTTATGCAGGTTTAAATTTTCTTTTAAGTTGCATCAAACTCTACAATTGAAATTATTTTTTCATTTTTGTGTAAAGATTGATTTACATTTCCATGGTTGTTACAACAACAAAAAAATAGTCATCCTCTAAAAGCATGTCTCCCCAAAAGAAAAACTTATTTTTTATGCACATAAGGGAAAATTCATGAGAAAAAAAAGTTAGATTTTATTACACTAAGATTCCACATTGATGATTCAATGGTAATTGATTTCACCTTGTCATTCGTTATGTCAAAGGATATGTGGTTTTTGTATTAGTTAATTTTGTTAGATTTTTTAAAATGGGATGTCACATTGAGGCTTTTTAGTTGCTCGATCTTGTTCTTAAAGCAAGAAATGGAAATAGGAAGAGGAAGCATGCCAGACCATGCATATACTTCTTGATTGTAGCATATCCTCTGTGGCAAGATTGTAACATATACTCCAAGTTAAAATTTCAAAGGCTGGAATTTTTTATATTTCTAGATTAATTTAATAAATAAGAATATATAGCAATCTACTTGGAATATTTCAAGAGTCTTTGTGAATACCTTGATAAGTGTAGATAATTGTCAAGGAATTATCTAGGAATATTAAAAAATATTTAATAATATATTATAAATACTAATAATTACTTTGGAAATTGACTATTGAATCTCTTTGTAGAAATGGGTACTTCTAGCTCAACTCCTTTCAAGACCATTGTATCTATTTACAATATTTTTCATTATCAGACAATCCAACCTTAACTTGTAAAAAAAGGTCACCCAATACAAAAAAAGGGTTTGCTTCCATACTTTGATCATTATGAAGAGATTCCATATTAGACTTTCATGCAATAGAATTTCACTACAATTCACATGGATAAGAAGTCAAATTGGCACATTCAGAATATTCCACAGAGTTTGCATCTCTAGAATTCCCCCCCCTTTCCATTTTGTAGGTATGCTTCCAACTAGTTCATTTTCCCATAGAAGAATCCATTCGAGCTTCCGTGGCTCTAGAATTGGAGGTTTTTATCTACGTCACCTTTTTAATTCATGTACTTTACATATATCTGTAAGCTTTGTTTTTGTGGCTACATATTGGCACAATTTTCACATTGCTATGCTGGGGAGTCTTACCATTGCTATCCAAATATTGTATAGATATGCACTCCTCTTTTTGCACTACCTCGTAGTAGTTGGTCTTCTACAACGACATGGCTGGAGGATTTTTCCTGTTGTCTGAATAAGATTTCTCTATGCTTTTCCATATATGAATTTCTTGCTTTTTCACACTAGCTACACTTTTAGGTGAACAAAAATGTTTGTTTCAACACAACATGCAATCTGCTATATACCACTTCATTGCTCTTTTAATTGAAACGAGAAATAAATACTTTCATGCTCTATCCTCGATCAACAGTTCCAAGTTTGGATTTCCACATTGTCTATTGTGTGGCCCAGATGTAGCATTTGAAACGATTATGTCCCTTCCCATGCAAAAAATTGTATGAACTTCTATGTTTTGAGGGCACTAATTGAAATGTGGTCTCATGCATAGTTGAAATTTCGAAGCCACACATTGTCATATGGTCTTATTCATGTTGCATGCAAATATGTTTTTCGTCCTTTCATTGAATCTAGGTTTAGTTCCCATACCCTTTATCTTCATAAGGGATAATCCATTTTTTTCCCAAGGCTAGGCACCATATTCATCTATATTCACTCAATACCATTTCAATGGTAGTTTATTGTCCGCTTTATCGTCGATTTGTTTTGTGTTTTCCCTGTACTCGATTCAATTCCATTCGATCAATGACAAATCATGGATATTTTATTGTTCAATTTCTTCTTTCTTCCATTCTTGCCTCTAGTCCTTTCCAGTTTGTTGGCATTTTATTTTTCAGGTTTCCTAAAGTGCGGGTGAAGAACAAAACATTCGGCCTAACAAGAATCTAACAAAGAGAACGAACCCTGACAAGAATAGCTTTAAGTTCTTTTTCTTCTCCTACAACAAGGTTAGTCATTGTATTGTATTTTTTGTAGGAATTCTAGTAATATATAAAACTCTTAATTTTTTAGGTTGGGGTTTAGGTTGGTATTGAGATTCAATCAAACCTTGCTCTATGAAAACCAAGAAAAGTGATGTCATCTTTCTTGGCTCACTGGAACCAAGAAAAGTTAGACCAATCTTTCTTGACTAATTATTTCTTTCAACTTTTTGTATTCTTCTTTAAAATTTTCACATTGCCAGTTAGGAACAATTATTAGATTGAGTTATATTTGGAACATTCATAATTGTAATTTGAATTCTTATATGCAAGGAAGTTGTCTTAATATTGTATTGGACTTGACATGAACATAGGTGAAAATATAAATCCCTATTTACGTACTCTATGTGTTATTGTTACCATGAAATGGTATCATATAAGTTTCACCATCTGTATATCTTTATAACTATTGCATGCTTGAAACTTAACAATGGATATTTTCCCCTCTACTGTAAAGATAAAAAAAACTAGATATAACCCAAGAAAATGTAACTAAATGTTGTTAATTCCCTTGATTGCAAGAATAAATGTAGAGGAAGTGGAGACAACTCATTGCATATTGTGAATGACCCAAATCCAAGTTATGCACATGATCATATGGTTTTATTGGAAAGAAAGAGGATTTTTTCTATGTTTATTTGGGTTCAAACATCAATGATGTTTGTTTTGATAGGAAGGTAGGGAATTCCATCCACTAAAGAGTTTCGATTTTGTATTTTTATGGATTTTAATGTATTAATCTTATAGAAAACATGATCTCTCTATGGCTATACTTGTATATACATGATATAAAATTTGTAAATTTGCAGGTTGTGGTGTGAAACATCTAGAATTCCAATCTTTTCTAAGCATTGCATTGACGATTGGACTATCAGTCTTTTACATTATTTGTTTGCACATTGATTGCTCGAATGGGTTTCCTTTTACGCATTTTCCCTTCCCCATTACTATTTCATTGGGTCTTCCACTATCTGATGCTGCAAATTGATCAGTTTCCCCTGCAATCCCCATGGGATCATTATTATCAGTATACTCTTATTTTATTTGGCATCTTGTTTGCTTATACTAAGATGTGTTAGGGATCCTCTTTGTTACAACTTGATAATATGATATAAAGGGGGTATTAAAAATGCATTGATAAAAATGGATACCTACAATATCTAGTGAAACTAGGGTTTTCTTAAGGGTAAATCCACGAATGTGGTTCACCATTTTTGGTGGAATGGAATGGAAAAAATTTGTTTTTCGAACCCTTGAGCAAAGTATTTTAAATCCCTCGATCAAGGTTTTAAATGCTCGATCGAGGGTTTTAACAGACCTCGATCGAGGGTTTTAAAATACCTCGATCGATGGTTTTTTAAACCCTCGATCGAGGGTCTAAAAAAACCCTCGATTAGTCTATTGCTTGATCGAGGGTTTAGTTAGACCCTCGATCGACGGTTTGCTCGATCGAGGGTATGAGATAGGAAAAAAAACAAAACAGGGCCCGACCGGCTCTGTTTGTGCAGTTATTCAACAGAGACGGCTACAGTGACTGGAACCGAAGGCCTCGACCGAGCTCACACCCACGCCACCTCACCACACGGATGCCACCTCACCACAGTGACACCACCATGTCTTCTATTCCACCAGGTGGGTGGACTTCAAGCAATTTTTTGTTATTTATAAAAATTTTAAATTTTGTTTGTGTTATATAAAATTGTGTTTTTGATAAAATTTAGCTTGTATTTGGTTTTTATGAATTTGTTAGGATGTATCCATTGAAACTAAACCAACATTGAAACTGAAAACCGCAATTGAAACCAAACTAATTGAAAAAAAAAACCATTTGAAACTAAAACAAAAAACCATTCCAAAACAAAAACCAAAACCATTTGAAATTTGAAATAGGTTTAGGGTTTTAAATTTATTTTTCATTTATTTGTTTAAATCATTTGGTATATTTTTGTTTATATTAACTAGTAGCATTTCACCGCATAAATGCTACCGGTTTTATTTTAAAATGTATTTTCACAAGCATAAATGCTGCCCATTTTTTTTCAATCCTCTAAGAACGCTAAGAGGATTGAAACAAAAAATCATATATTACATTACTTAACCTATAACTCTAAACCTACCAATATAATATCACAAAAAATTAATATTAATAATATAATATAAAAAATTAAAAAATGAGTATTAATAATATATATAATCCATATTATTTATTAATTTTTACTTAATTTATTTTAAAAAAATAATATTTAATATTAATAATATGATATAAAAAATTAAAAAATGAATATTAATAGACTTAAGGATTTCAAGTTCTTGTATCTTCCCAACCTCTACATTCCTTGTCACAATGAATTCTCTTTTAAAACTAGGGCAAAATCATCCTAGACTAACAATAAAACCTTAAAAGCCATATTTTCCTTTCCTACTATTATATGTTCCTAATTAAGTTAGGAATAATTGATTTGATTGTGATAAAATTTTCTTCGAGTTAGATTATGTTATCATGTAAGTTTAGCTATATTTTAATAATAAAATTGTGCTATTGGTTAGAAAAGGATTATGAGGGTGATTTCCAAAACCTTTGCACAAGTTAACGATTCAATTTTGAAAATCAAGTTAAAAAAAATTCCCATGAAGTAGATAAGCATTTACACGAGGTATACTTTGATTATGGATTTGTGCTTTTCTCGGTAACAAACTTGACATTATAAACATAAACATGAAAATGAGTTGAATTCTTCATGGTGCTGATATGTTATTTTCTTTTATTAAAATTTAATTTATTAACACTTCTTATTGATTCACTTTGCCTCTTTGACACGACAATGACAAGTTTCATTTTTTCTTAGCATTTAGATCACTAGATATTAGAATTGTTTTTAATAAATATTTGAAGTTGAGGCTAGTGGATACCTTAGATTATCATTTTTTTTTTGTTCTCCATTGCGTCATCTTTGTACTTAAAGGAATGCATGCCACAATTCCATAGTTAGTTTTTTAATTCATTTAATTAGTTTGTAATGGTTCAAACATCCAATATAGTTACACCTTAAAAGACACAAACTTATAGAGATAATTTTCAAATTTAAAGCATAGCTAAAATCTATCATAATTTATTATAAGTCAAATAATAAATTTATATATATATATATATATATATATATATTAAAAGAATAACTAAAATATATTATAAATCAAAATAATAAAGTAATAAATCTTGTTAAATAAAAAATCCAAACCAAACTTTAAATTGATTCAGTAAAGTATCACACCCACTCTTGATCTCATCAATTGTAGGTAGTTGCAAACATGGTTGACCATTCCTAATGTACGGTAGTATGGAAGAAAGGTGGAATCATATTTACAATTTTATTTTATTTTTATATATCATGGTACATGCATGTATTTCCACAAAACACACAAAGGATTATTATTTGGACACATGAGGTAAAGGTATCTTTGAATTATCAAAATATTAGGTGTTCTTAAGTTGACATATGGCAAGGAAGCCTTTACATGTGGATCTAAAGTTTTTCCTTCTTATTAACTTGTACATATGTTGTGTTCCTAGAAATGATTTAAGCATTTTGCATTATATTTCATGTTCAATTTGTGTGAAAAATATGGTGTATGATGGTGATTTCATTGTATATTTATTTTAATTTTATATAACACATATGGTGTACCATGGTGAAATCACCTTCTACTACTTAGAAGTATAAACATGACACTAACCTCAACCTATGTCTAATATGTCTTTCATATCATATGCTTTGTCTAAGATATCCACTATGTTCGAGGATTTGTTCAAGAATTTGAAAATTGAATTTGAATTTGAAATTTGAAATTTGAATTTGAATTTGAAATTTGAAATTTGAAAGAAATTAAAATTAGAAATTGAAATGTGATGCAAAGAGTCCTGAAGAGAGAGCTTCATTGCTTCATGCTCCGCAAAGCACGAGAGGATCTGACATTGGCCAATAGGGCGGCCATTGGCAGCGCTCCTGTTCACTGAGGAGTGATGCCAGGCCCGGGTCAGCTGCCATTGGTGGCGGCAATAGGAGAGATAGTGTGTCGGTTCATCCCGATGACATACATGTGGATCCCTAGGCGGAGGATGTGCAACAAGACACGAGTGCATCAGGTGCATTAGGTGCATATTTTTTGTTAGCACATTTTCAGTAAATTTTTAGTATATAATGCATTGAATTTCAGTTGCAAGTTATAATATATATTTTTAGTAACATTTTTGTTTTGTTTTGGATCGCAGGTGCCCCATTAGAGGGATCGTATGACGATGAGGTCGCACGGATCACTCTCGCTAATATAACTTCCCTGCGAGAGTGGTTGAGCTCATGTGTGTGCACATTGAGGGAGGATTCTCCCACACGGCAATCTTTATCCATGATGTTATCAACAGTTGATGAGATGTTGGCCCTGTACAAGAGGGTAGGACCTCTCAGTGACATTTGGCGTCATTCATACCAGAGGAGGAGACAGGATGTCATTGGGATCCACAAATGGGAAAAGGGGTAGATCCTGATTATGGACATGAGGACTACGAAGATCCTCACAAGCCGAGTTCAGACACAGACATGTGAGTTTTAATTTATGTTCCAATTCATGTTATTTAGTCACATTTAGTAATTGATTTTTGTACTTTATGTTTCAATTTTTGACAAATAACTTTTAAATTATGTTAAATAGTTTTAATTTTTTAATAAATATAACTTATTACATGTAATGGCATATTACACAGGCATCTCTACGGGCGGGTTTTAATGCTGCAATGGATTTCACATATGGTTGGGATGCAGCTTGAGTACATGGTCCCGATGAAGGGCCATCTACCCGTATTCCTACCCAGATCCCGGATATCACCTTTGACACGATGGATATGGAGGAATTCCTTCAGGGTTTAGCATCTCAGAGACATCATTGGGCTACTACACATGAGGGAAGTCAGAGGGACGATGAAGGCCCTCATGGGGGTAGTGGCCAATGAGTTGATGATCTATACATTTCCATGTTTTGGATATTTTCATATTTTATATATTTTCATGTTTTGGATTATCTATGTATATGTTTTCATGTTTTGGATATGGATTTCTATCATTTATACATGGAATTTGATCATATATGGACTTTGGATATGGACTTTTGGATGTTTTCTATATTTTATCATATTGATGTCTTCATGTGTAGTTTGTATCTGATTTGAAATCGGTTGTTTTTTATATTAGATATGGATATAGTTATTACAGTTACAAATTTATGTTTTGTCGTTTCAAATGCAAATTTAATGTGTAGTTACAATTTAGTTCAATTTAAAATGCAAATTTCAACTACATTACAGAACATCTTCCAAAATTTAGAATTGAATACATATGATATGTTTTAAGTTTGAAATTACAATTCCAATTCAATTACAATGTAAAATTTCAAATTTAATGTGTAATTTCAATTCCAATTCAATTACAATTTAAAAGCTCATTTTCAACTACATTACAATTGCATAAACGAAATCAAAATGTAAAATTAGAATACATTTGAAATTAAAAATTGAAATTGCAATTACATTATGTTGTCTACACATTACAATTCAATTACAATTTACACATTCCAATTCAATTACAATTTAAAATTAAAATCTCAAATTTAATATGTAATTTCAATTGAAAATTCAATGTGTTGTTCCAATTTACAATTCAATTTCAATTGTATTTTACAATTGATATGAAATAAAAAATTTAAATCAGAATACATTGTACAATCTAAAATTTAAATTTTACAATTTTACATTGTATGGATGTATTTTAAATGAACTCAATTGTATTTGAAATCAAAATTTAATATTAGAATACATTTGAAATTGAGAATATGTACATGAGATGTAATTTTTTTTAAGTTTCTCTTATGTGTAGTTATTATAAAATTTGATATTATTCATTTTTTTAATTACTTTATGTTGGAGTTGGTTAAACATTCTATATTTTGAAATTTCTTTTATCATTTTTGTATCGACCATAAAAATCACCACTTTTCAATATTCAAATTGCATTTTTAATTGTAGAAATGGATTCAATATCCTCAAAAACCCTTGGGCACCATATTATGTAATTATAACAACTATATTGTATAATATTTATATTTATTTACATTGATTATTAAAAATAAACTATAATAATTAGCTGAAAAATAAATGTATACTTCACATCTTTGTATTGTTTTAATATGCTTTAAATTAAACGTAAAATGATATATTTTAATGTGTGGTTGCATCTTTTCATAATAATAATGTGTGGTTGAAATATGTAATAAAAGATGTAGTTTATATTTCTACAAGTTTAATTGTTTTTGCCACTCAAAATTAGTTCATTGGATCGAGTGCTAACAAAAATATTGCAAAATATTTCATGCTTGTAAATTTAACAATTAGTAATACTTCTACACTTAAACAAAAATGGATCCATACAATTTTCACTCCTAATATTTTTATGTTAAACAATATGATAATTGTCTTCCTTAAATGTTTGTTCATAACTATTACTCATACATATACTATATTCATGATATGCACAATAACCTCAAAACATACAAAGATTTGTCTTCAAATCAAATTATTTAATAAATTTGTTAATTAATCTATGTTGCTTCCATGTGTACATTAATTTTCCAATGAATGTTTATCCATAACTATAAAACCACACAAAGTTTTATATCGTTAAAATCAATCAGTAATTAGATTTATTGACTAGGTCACAACTCTTTTAATGATTGTTTTCGCTATCCATACTAGGTCACAACTCTTTTAATGATTGTGTTGGCGATCCATGTTTCCTCCCATGTCTACAAACTTGGTAAGATGGAAATAAAGAAGCACGATCCTAATATGCAATGTTATTTGATGAGTTCACAAAACTAGGTAAACTAAAAAAAGCCTTGAAGATATTTTGTAGAATTAAATGGCAGTATCATTTAAATCAAATGTTGGTGTTTACAATAAATGGTTTAGGGTTTTATTGAATGAAGGAAAATTAGACGAAGCTTAGAATCTCTTCCAAGGCATGGTGTATGGAGGCCAAAACATTGATGATGTGGCATACAATGTACTAGTATAGGAGTTTGGTAATGAAGGGAGCTTTGAGAGGTCCAAAAAAATAATTCATAATTTTTTAGGGAAAGGGCAATCTCATTAAGGAGCTTGAGGCACAACTTGGTGGGAAACCACAAGAACTAAATTTGATTGTTGAAGTGAAGCCAATAATGGAAGCTTTTGAGGCCAAGGTCATTGTAGTAGTGTATATTAGTCCTATACATTTTGAGATATGATTGCAATGAGAACCTAATGTGACCACTAGTGATTATGACCCAACAAATGGAAAGAACTATGTCATGTCCATGGATTGATGTGGAGGGGACTGCCACCAACACCCATGCTTCTTGTATTTTTGTTTGAATACCTACATACATTAGAGTCAATTTACAAATAAAGCCAATAATGCAATCTCCATGTTAGATCACTAGCCACAAAACCCACGATAAAACTATTGGAACACGCATTGTTCAAGACAAATACACCACAAATAAGATAAGCATGAGATATTTTTCATTTCGGATATGTACATATTTTCCATGTTATTATTACGTTTACGTTTCAACTTTCATTATTATGTAATCCATGTCTATCAAAAACAAAGGCATGTACAAGTTGTGTTTTGGTTTGATAATTGAGGTTTTTTTACGCAAGCAAGGCCATATAATACTAACTAATTTCTCTCAAAGAGGTTCCATGCCTATGCGTGCAAAACTGCATGATAAAGATGGTTTTTGATACATGTAATCCAAAAATACGTTTGATGGTTAGAAATTATAGTGAATGTTTGCGAGTTGTGCCAACAATGGGTATTGTTTGCATGAAAATACATTCAAAGATTATGTGTAAGTTCCCTTTAGTTGAATTGTACCCTCTATCTCCTATGTTATATTCCATGTAGCACAAAGTGCCAATATTTTTATTAAATGGAATGAGGAGAGGCAAAAACAATTGGTCCTAACTTTGATATCTTCTTGATAACAAAACTAATTGATTATTGTTGAATGAAACATTTTTTCAATACATTGGTATTTGATAATATTTGTATATAATTGATAATGAAATACAATGTAATTGATGAGGAAATACAATGAATGGATTATAATGTATAAAATTTTGCAAATTTGAAATCAAAATTTAAAATTAGAATACATTGTACAATTCAAAATTTAAATTTTACAATTCCACATTGTATAGATGTTTTTTAAATTCTCAATTACATTACAATTGTATTTGAAATCAAAATTTAAAATTAGAATGTACATACAAGTGTATTCACATTGGAGCACTATGACCCAAATTTCACAAAAGCCTCCCATCTAGTATTTGTATTCTTGACATTAAAGCATCTACAAAAATACATTTATGAAACAACCTCCACAAAAATATCCAAAAAAATATTACACAAGACAACATGAAAACTATGCCAATGATGCAAGTAGCATACATGTAACTCATTCATCTGGCCAATGGGTTATAGGAATGCAAGTCTCCATAGTATGATCATGGTCAGCTTCTGTCATCTTCCATCTCTTTGGCTCACCTCTCTTCACCTTGATTTCTGTTAGATGTATCCGAGATGCCACCACCAAATGACTGTATTGACATGATATACATTCAGGCATAAAATCTCTGTAAAAGTGTCCCATTAGAACCATGTCTCTAGTCTGGTATGTGAAGTCCCCATCTTGGTAGGGTCGCACCAACCTACTCTTTATTTGCGTGCACAGCATCAAATAGTATGTGACATTTTCTTGGTTGTCGGGGGGTGCAATGACAACAAATACATCACCTGCAAGATAAATTACAAATATTATTCAAATCTCCTACGTGCATTTCTACAACATTTGTATATGTGTAATATATAATGAACTAATTAACTTAATGAAGACTCTTGTACCTTCCCTAACCATATCAAAAACTCGATCATGATCTAATGAGACCATTACATCTTCAGTGTGCATCTCGTGCCATGTTGGAATTGGATGTGGGCCCTTTGGATTAAGAGAGACATATTTCCATGGTTTCACATATACATCATTTTCACAGTGATCAAGCCCGCATCCATTTGCATCAATGCAAAAATCACAAAAGCAAGCATACTTCCTCGTTTCAATGGAAAATATGTCACCCATGTATTTACTTCAAATAGAATGTAATTCCCTCGTACCAAGGATGGTCTCACAATACCATGGCATGGATCTATTAAGATCTCCAAGGGAAACATCCCAAAAGAACCTACATGGAATTCAGTTTGGCATATGTAAATTCCTATCGAGTATGTGTTCTTTTGGAAATGATGATATTGAATGTTATTAGCTTATTAATTGAGTTTGGAGTTTATTACCTGTACACCATCCTTGCTTGTTTGCGACCTTGATGTCCCAAATGACATGTGCACCAATCAACTACTTAAGTGGAGCATTTGAGTCGGGTTGCACCATGACTCATATGGTACCTCCGAAGTGCTCGTTTCACACATGCACCTATGCCATCATGTTCACCCTTTCCATGCCCTGTCTCAAAAAAGCTCCAGGTGTGTTGGATTCCTGTCTGTTTGTGAAGGCGACTCAATCAATAAAATCAGCGTGCCGATTTGAATTTCCCTGCACACCCATCTGACCAAATCCAGTGTTCAGTAAATGATACACCTCTCTGCCTGAATAAATCATAAATCAACCCAAAGCAGTGTTGAACGAACAATGTGTCATGCTCACGATCATCACTGACATAAAAATGGTACTCCTTGATCATTTCACGTGACTAAGGAGTGCTATCCCTACCATCAAAGCTTTCCTGTGCATGTCTATACAATACATGTATGAAGATAGACACCTAGTCGGAGTAATAGTACTCACTCTGTATCTCTCTCTGAGGAGAAAATGTGTAGTTCTCTGCAAATTCTACCACTGATAAGATTGTTCCCGGCTCAAATACGTCATGAGAATGTTTGAATTCTAAAGCTTGCCACCTGGACCTATGGGAGTGCTTTATGTATTTATAAATCTGACTTTGAAACTTCTCCATGAAATATGAAACATGAATCTCATCATCGAGCAAGTCGATCCTCTTGGATGGCACAGATGAAGAAGATGTTGGATTCATGGTGACGTACTCATACCTCTTCCACCTAACGGTGATATCTAACATTCCATGGTGTGTTGGATCGATAGGAAAGTTCCTATGGAACAATGTCAAATCACTACATTCATGGAATTTTCCCCCACCTACACACCTCTTATTGAAAAACACGTGTTCAAGATTCATGTTGCATAGTATCATACAAATAAAATCTCGCGCTGTGTGAGGAGCTAGTACACCATTCCAATGCCTTTTGCAAAAATCCAGAAATGTGTCATAGTATAGTTGAAATTCAATGTGGTACCGGAAGCAACAAGTGTCGCGGATCGTATTTGGCCTAATATACCATGGTTTCAATTTGTTGAACATGCTAAATGATATTTGAACACCAGGATTGGTTTCTTGGAATTCGTCGTAAACTGCAACTCCTGTCATCTCCATCAAATGATTACAGTGCTCCTGATAAATGCCCATGGATAAATGTTGTCGTAGGACATCCTTTCGATCTGGAATAGCACAAGAATGGCTATCCCAAAACTCTATCACCTTCTCTCTAATGCCTGCTACCATCCTGCCTCGATAGGGTTCCCTACAAATAAGAGCCCAACAAGCAGCTTCATCATTTTCATCTATCTAGACCCTGAATTTAGTATATTTGAGCAATGTTCTTTTTAAAACATTGAGCAATGATTCCATTGTTGATACCATTCAATTTCTTGAGGTGCTTTGTGCCACAACAACCGTTGTAATTTCCCTATGAGTAGCTTGGGTATCATTGTTTGTTGATTTTCCAAATGAATATAATGCAGTTCTTACATTTTCTATTGCATTCTTGCATGTCTTTTTTGTTTTAACATCTTGAAAACCCAACAACTTTGTAGCACATTTCAATGAGCTTTTTCCATCGTTGAATGTTGTTCAAAATATGACTTGATTATGTTATTGACATGCTATCTAACTCTCCGACCAGGGATCGAGTTCCCAATCTCTTCTTCTGCAGAAACAACTGCACAATCCTCTAGAAAATTTACACCCCTTCCAACCCCACCACAACTCCCAATTATACTTTCAATGTGAGAGGGAAAGGTGTAATGTGATGGCTAATCAGGATCATGAGGGGACACAGAGACATGTGATTCTTGATCACCATGATGTGATGTCTGACCATAATCTATCCCTACATAACATGTAAATTAACAAATTGAAAATTCGTTACTTGATAGTTGTGCATTGAACTTTAAAATTGCTAGTAACTTGAAATTTGATGTGAAAATTGAAAAATTGAAAAATTGAAAATTGCATGTGAATTTAATTTTCCAACTAATACATTTAGCTTTAGAATTGTTCTAAGTAAAAGTTGAAATTGCTAGTAACTTGAAATTTGAAATTGCTCAGGTAACTTGAAATTGCTAGTAACTTGAAATTTGAAATTGCTCAAGTAACTTGAAATTGCTAGTAACTTGAAATTTGAAATTGCTCGAGTGACTTGAAATTTCTAACTTAATTAAACTTGAGAATTGTTCTAGAAGTAAAGTTTGAAATTGCTAGTAAAATTTGAAATTGTTTGTAACTTGAAATTGGTAGTAACTTGTACATTTAACTTTAAAATTGCTAGTAACTTGAAAATCAAGTATATATATTTAACTCAAGATAATTATTAATAACTTGATAAAAATTATTGGGTTTGTGCACAAAGTTGAGGGACCCTTTAGGTGCAATTCTGCACCTAAATATGCATGTTTTTCATCGCTCTCTACAACATGACATAAATGACTATTATTTACGAAATTTTAGGCATATATAGAATATTTTATGCAGATTCCAAATATGTAATTTTAAAAAAATAAAATTGATATTTTCTATTTATTTCCTAATTTTCTTGTTTAATCACTCCATTGGTCAAAAAACATATTGTTAGTGTTTATTCCGTAACCTTTTCATTTCACAACCATTTAAAAAAAAATTGTATGTTGCACTAGAAGACACCGACCTCTACATGCTATAAAAAATCCAAGTCGAAATAACTGCATTAAGACCTTCAAAGGTTGCACCCAAATTTGACGTATCGCTCTCGAGGTTTGATCACTTACATAATTCAAAAAAAATAAAAATTAAACATTTAAATTTGGAAAAATAGCGCTGCACTAGTGCTATGGGTTCTATACATGTCCACCAATTTTTGTATCCTGAAACCGTCATTTAGGCATTGAAAGGTTGCACCTACAAAAACATATACCTTATCATTTGACACCTATTTCATTAAATTTGGACAAATTAGGCAATTTTTGGACTAAGAAAGTGTGAATTTAGGCTTTGAAAGTGTCAATATCAACCTTTCTAAAGTGCAAAAATAGGTTCTGAAATTGGCAATATTGGCTTTGAAAATTGTGTTTTTCTATTCAATAGTGCGTTTTTTACTACTTATGAACATTAAAATTGCGGTTTTGCATTATAAAACTATGAATTTCAATTCAGAAAGTCTGAATTTCAAATCCAAAAATGCTAATTTTGATTTGAAAAGTGTGAATTTCAAATCCAATATGCTAATTTTAATTTGAAAAGTGTGAATTTCAAATACAAAAATGCAAATTTTGATTTGGAAAGTGTGAATTTCAAATAAAAAAATGCAAATTTTCATTTGAAAAGTGTGAATTTAAAATCCAAAAATGCAATTTCTGATTTGAAAAGTGAATTTCAAATAAAAAAATGCATTTTTTATTTGAAAATTGCAATTTGCATTTGTAAATGTTCAAAATGTTAAGGTGAAAAGTTATAAAAATAATTTGTCTCGACATCTGTTTTCCGACAAGAAGGATTAGATGCCCCTTCTTTTCGTAGTTAATTGTGAAAACATTTATCCAACAATTCAACTATATCCATAATGGAGAACATAAGAAGGATCGACCGACCCTTCTTGCAGTGTCAAACTATTATGAAAATAATATTGGGAATAAGAAGGGTCGGTCGACCCTTTTGGTAGTGTCGAACTATTATGAAAATAATATTGGGAATAAGATGGGTCGGCCGACCCTTCAATTACGAGGGAATTGTAAAAGTAGAACACCTTGTAAGTCATAACATATAAAAATGGTTTCTAGTGGCTTTTCTTTTCAATCCTTGTTTTTCGACAAGAAGGATCGGCTGACCCTTCTATTCATAGTTAATTGTAAAAACCTTTATCCAGAAATTAAGCTATATCCATAATGGAGAGCAAAAGAAGGATTGACCAACCCTTCTTGCAGTGTTGAACTATTATGAAAATAATATTGGGGATAAGAAGGGTGCGTCGACCTTTCATCTAGGAGGGAATTGTAGAAATAGAACACCTTACAGAAAGAGCGGTCGCTCATTCTCTGATAATATTTCTACTTGCCAGCAAAGTCTTTGAAGCAAAACTTCTATAAATTTGGTGACACGTGGAACGCTTATATTGTGACACGTGGCATATCTAATTTTTAAAATTAGTTTAAATATTGTTTAAACGAACATTAAGGATATTAATGGTACCATTTAAAGTTTGGGGACTGTTTTAAGTTCCTGTGTTTTCTGAACCAGCAATGTAGATGTTAAATCAGCTGGGTCCAAATGATAAGTATAGCTTGTAGTTTGTGGAGTCTAAAATATTCAGTCCTTGTTTGAATAACAAGTCAATCGACTAAGTTATATAATAAAAAAATGGTTTGTCTCGGTTTTCGTTTCCCGACATGAAGGATCAACCACCCCTTATTTTCGTAGTTAATTGTTAAAACATTTATCCATCAATTTAGCTATATCCAGAATGGAGAACTCAAGAAGGATCGACCAACCCTTCTTGCAGTGTTAAACTATTATGAAAATAATATTGGGAATAAGAAGGGTTGGTCATAACTATAGATGAATGTACGGATTATTGATTGCAAAAATTAAACAGTCTTCATAAATAATCTGAAGTGAAAATCAACATTCATCAAAGAAATTTGATCAATTAACAAAAGAGGAATGAAGAGAAGGACTAACTGTATTACTTCAAAGTTGCAAAAAATTACAATCTTTGCATCAATCAGAGTGTCTCTACCGACCCTTCTTGCATTCTAGAGGTACTAATTGTAAAAATATTCAACCTGTGAAAAATAAAATCTGATTAAGTAAATTCTAAGGAGAATCTGATTACTAAAATATTTAATCTCTGATGAAAGTTAAACGTCTATAAATTTTGTTGTTAAAATTTCGATACCTAGTTTTCTAGGGGGACATGTGGAATGCTCAGATTGTAAAACATGGAACGCTCAGATTGTGAAACGTGGAATGCTCAGATTGCGAAATGTGAAATGCTCAGATTGTGAAACGTGGAATGCTTAGATTGTGAAACATGGAACGTGAGTGACATCTGTATATTTTTTTCGTGACAAGACATAATGTCGACTGAAGCATGATGAGATTATTTTCTTCACATGAGTAATATCTACGATTACTCCAGCAAAATCTGTTGTCGCTGCATATGATATCTATGAGCACCATCCCACCATACTGTGATAATTACATTACCCATTTGTCCCATCCCGGTCAATCCATCAACTCACTGGCCACTCACTATATATAAGCTAACCATGCCCCATATCACAACAAACTGAAATCTTTGGGAATAAAAGCCATGGCCTTTTTCTTTACTGCCTCTGTTCTTTGTCCTTTTTTTATGAGAAATGCTTGAGTCTTATGATCTCTCCCGAGTTCTCCTCATGATATATGAGCATTTCGTAATCAGCTCCCTTGAAAATCCTCACTAGAACATGATATATGGGCATTTCGAGAACTGTCAAAGTCCCAATACATGGATTTGTCATTATGTTTTTTGGCACCAATCACATTTTTGTCAATCTTCTTTCCATCACTCTTCTTTCAATAACCGATTGGTATGCAAGCCATTATCTTAGAAGATTTCTTCTTTAAGACAATATGAACTGTTGCGGTCCTCAATGTTAGGCTTGCAGCAGTCATTGAATGGTTTTTTAGTACCATACCATGCTGTCAGCTTCTTCTTCATGCATGGAGATGTTTCCAGACATGACAACCCATTTCCAGCCAAGGGAGTATCGGGTATCAACTCATAGTCATCAATGCGCTGTTCATCCAACTCCAGTTATTTTCTGATTTCTTCAGAGATGAACAAAGGAATTATTCATGGGGGAGATGTTGGAGGAGGTTAGGTCGATCGCCCAACTAGGTCCTTCATTCGACCAATTCAAAGAACATGTCAAACCGTAGTGTGGATCACCACATGTCGAGTCAGTTAGTCTCGTAAGTTAGTGAACCTACGATTCGTTAGTGAACCTATGAGTAATAGAAGACTTCTTGACTCTGCTACTTACTTATCTTGGGTTGTGGACTAAGAAAGTGTGAATTTCGTCTTTGGAAGTGTCAATACAAACCTTTCTAAAGTGCAAAAATGGATTCTGAAAGTGGCAATATTGGATTTGAAAAGTGTGCTTTTCTATTCGAATAGTGTGTTTTTTGACTACTTATTAACCTTAAAATTGCAGTTTTTTGTCATAAAACTATAAATTTCAATTCAAAATGTGTGAGTTTCAAATCAAAAAATGTAAATTTTGATTTGAAAAGTGTGAATTTGTCTAGACTTCTGTTTTTCGACAAGAAGGATCGTCTGCCCCTTCTTTTCGTAGTTAATTGTGAAAACATTTATCCAGCAAATCAGCTATATCCATAATGGAGAACACAAGAAGGATTGACCGACCCTTCTTGTAGTGTCGAAATATTATGAAAGGAATATTGGTAGTAAGAAGAGTCGACCGACCCTTCTTGTAGTGTCACACTATTATGAAAATAATATGAGAAATAAGAAGGGTTGACTGACCCTTCAATTACAGGGGAATTGTAAAAATAGAACACCTTGTAAGTTATATCATATTAAAATGGTTTATCCAGACTTCCATTGTACGACAAGAAGGATCGGTCGCCCCTTCTTTTTGTAAATAATTGTCAAAAACTTTATCCATCAATTTAGATATAGCCATGATGGATAATACAAGAAGGATCGACCGACCCTTCCTACAGTGTCGAACTGTTATAAAATGAATATTAGGAATAAGAAGGGTCGGTCGACCCTTCTTTTAGGAGGGGATTGTCGCTCTTTCTCTGAGAATATTTCTACTTTCCAGCAGTGTCGAAATATTATGAAAATAATATTGGTAATAAGAAGGGTCGACCAACCCTTCTTGCAATGTCGAACTATTATGAAAATAATATTGGGAATAAGAAGGGTCGACCGACCCTTCTTGCAGTGTCGGACTATTATGAAAATAATATTGGGAATAAGAAGGGTCAGCCGACCCTTCAATTACGAGGGAATTGTAAAAATATAACACCTTGGAAGCTATATCATATAAAAATGGTTTGTCTCGACTTCCGTTATACGACAAGAAGGATCAACCACCCCTTCTTTTTGTAGTTAATTCTGAAAACCTTTATCCAACAATTAAGCTATAGCCAAAATGGAGAATACAAGAAGGACCGACCGACCCTTCTTGTAGTTTCGAACTATTATGAAATGAATACTGCGAGTAAGAAGGGTCGGCTGACCCTTCATTTAGGAGGGAATTGTAACCATAAAACCTTGGAGAAAGAGCGACTACTCTTTCTCTAGGGTGACATGTGGAGCGATCATATTGTGACACGTGTCATATTTGATCTGGCACATTGAGTATAGCGAGGTTACTATTATTTCTTTGGTTTGGTACATTGAGTATAGCGAGGTTAATATTCTTTCTTTGATTTGGCACATTGAGTATAGCAAGGTTACTAGTGGTGGTTTAACCACAACACAATCAAGAAATGAAAAATCACTAATAGTAGTTTTAAGGATTAGGCACATGCAAGATTACACTGTAGTTGGAAATGCTAATTGAAAAATTAACATGAATTTATCAATTTATGTTAATTTATTAGTAAAGACAAATCCAAACAGTTATAGATCAATGTATGGATTATTGATTGCAAAAATTAAACAGTGTTCATAAATAATCTGAAGTGAAAATCAACATTCATGAACACTGTAAAGGAGATTAATTACTTATCTGCTCGAATTACTATCAACCAATTAAAATTAACTGATGGAAATTTAAGGGTTCAAGCGCATTCAAGATTGACCTATAATTGATATGTGTCAATTGAAAAATTAACATCAATTATAATTTTCTGTCAAAACCATTTGCACAAATAGCAAAAATTTTTAATTGAATAAATTCTTTTAAAACATTGAGGATACACAGATCATAAGCAGAGAAAAATCAAAACTGTAGATCAATGTAATTATAGGTTGAAAAAGATTAAACAATATTAAACAGTATTAAAGATTAAACATCATTAAAGATTATGAAAAATTAACATGAATTTATTAATTTATGTTAATAATTTGCAAAAATAGATAAATGTTTTAATTAAATAAATTCACTTAAAACATAACAGACACAGATCGTGAGTAAAGACAAATCCAAACTGTAGATCAATGTATGGATTATTGATTGCAAAAATTAAATAGTGTCCATAAATAATCTGAAGTGGAAATCAACATTCATCAACGAAATTTGATCAATTAACAAAAGAGGAATGAAGAGAAGGACTAACTGTATTACTTCAAAGTTGCAAAAAATTACAATCTCTGCATCAATCAGAGTGTCTCCAGTCTTCTTTTGTTGATTTTCTCCCCCCTTAGACCCCATGAGACCTATACCCTTTAAATAATAATTACAAAAATAGTTACAAAAGATAGACTTCCCATAAAACAGGATTACAAATCGAAACTAAAAGGCATCCTCAGGAGCGACTAATACCAACCCTTTCCACAAAATTCCCAAAATATTTTCATCACATGGTTTTCGGGAAGTCCCTCAAGATACCGACAATCCAATAGCTATCTTTGATAGAAGTGGAAAGATGATTCTTAGAAGATTCATTATGATCGACAATTTTTAAAACAGAGTCTTCCTATAAGCGAAACTGGAAATAGAAATACCAGAACAACAAAAAGCATAAAGCATGATTTAATTACTGGTGTGGTCCTTCTGCTCTGGCTGGGTGGTTGGATCCTTTGCCAGGATAATTCAAAAGCACCACGCAAACTGTTGCTGATTATATATAATCTGCTTCAGCATGCCGTACAACTCGTCCTGCCGCATCAAGATTTATGTCTGAGCCTCATTCCGATCCGTGAGGGATTTTCCCAGAACTTGCTTGTGAGACCAATGCGGGTCGAGAGTCTTTTGGTACAATGTAGCCCGACCACTGGTATTACCAGGGTCAGGGATGAGAGCTTCAAATTCCTGGCTAATTTCGCCATCTGTCAGACAACGCCGAGATACCTTGGCATCATCTTCGACATCGTTTATCTCTGCTTGAGCTTGGATAGGAATCTCAGAGTGAAATTTATAGGCCTTCTCAACCACTTCCCGCATGAACCGCATGGACAGGGTGGAGGAAGAGCTGCTGAGAGGAGGAGCAGTAACCTGCTGGGTGTCCTGGCGGAGCAGAAAGCACTCAGGGAGCACAATAAACCCAAAGCTGCGTTGCTGGTAGGAATGAAAGCTGCAGACACAATAGACCTCGAAGTTGCAGAGCCGGTAGCACTCAGACGTAGTCAGAGCGGCAACGGGTAGCCAAGGAGTATGCGCAACGGAAAAAAAGAGAACCAGAGAGCCACGGGGTCCCGAACCAACCAAACCAGAGACGGAGCAATAGAAAAAACTGGGAGTCCAGAGCAGAATGTCTCGCAGCTGAGAATGATTTGTAGAGCCTTTGTGCAGCAACGTTGTGAGATTAGCATTAATGAACTCCTAGATGGAATGCTTATCAAAAGCAACGCTAGTAATGACTCCCAGAGAAGGTAAGAAGCAACAGACAACGGGAATTAAGCACCGACCAGAGCATCCCGCGAGAATTTATAAGGTTGTGTGGGGGACGTGGATAGCGGCGGGTGTCACTTATGAAGTATAATTTTAATTATATCATGTATGATTTGATGTCAACAAAATTAAAATTTGGTTTAAGATGAAGTACAATTTTAATTATATCATGTATGATTTGATTTCAAATCTAAACAACTTATGAATGACTTAAAATCTTCCCGCAATCTGCAATTGTAGGTTGCAGGTTGCGGATGTAAAAGACCACAACTATTGAAGAATATTTTTGCATCCACAATCCCATTGAGGATTGTGGGTTTCAGAATGAAAATGTTTCAAAACCGCAAACCAAGGGTCCCTAATCCTTTTGACACCTAGGGATTCTCTTTCTCCTTTCAAACGTCTCCTCGTCCAAAATGGTGGCCACCCTTGGCAGGCTCCATTTGTCTCGCATGCAGGAGATCAATGCGGACTAATCATGCTCCGAGGCTATTTCATGCTCGAAGGTGGCACACTTTGTATCTTGCATGTCTCTCTCTCTGAAGGTTCTCCCTGTGTTTTTCTCCAAAGTCTATGGTTTTGTCTGAATATGGAGGAGACCAATTTGTGTCTCTCTGCTCTGCAATGTCGCAAATGCAGGACAACTGTTCAGGGGCTCGAAGAGATACCTCTCTGACATTTTTCATGGGCACAACTCTGGTGGTAATGAGCACTCTCATGGTAGCCTGACAAAGCATGCTTGTCATGGTCATTCCAAAGTTGTCGACCATGGCAGTGGTAAAATATGGGCTCCTTAGCGAATTAGGGTCCCTGTGCAGCATACTGGCTACGTTTTTTATTCTGGAAGCAGGAATTGGAAGGTCTTCTCGACTCCTGATTCTGGGTTTATCTCAACCCCCTGTGAAGCTAGCTACAATCAAAGTGTTCCTACGAAGCAGTTTCGTGGTAGCCTGGGAGAACTGGGAGGCAACAAAAATTGGCAGCATGCATTGGGCGATAATGGTGGCCTAGTTACCATTGATTCTCCTCATGGGCAGGACAACCCTTCCCTCAAAATTCTCACGCAAGTTTTGGATCTGGAATCCCAAGTCTGTTGGTTACAGGGTGACCTCTCCGATATGAAGAAATCCATATCTCACCTCACCTCTGAATTCTGGAATAGCAATGGTAAGATGAAAGACTCATTCCATACCTTCGTGAGCATTGTGGAAGCTAGACTTGACTGTATCAGAAACAAAGGCAGAAATACCCATTCGTCAGCCTGAACAATGACGAAGAAAATTCAGGTGCAGCTACAGGAGGCAAGGATAAGAACACTCGTCCCAATCATGGCAACTGTCTTTTTATTTGTGTGCTTGTCTGAGCGTTTTAGCAACCCTATTTGGGCTTGTTTTTTTTGTAATCCTTCTTATATGTATTACTCTTGTAAGTTCCTCTTAGGACAGTTCGTTAAAATTTTCAGGCATAAGGCCTTTTCTGAAAACCAGACACTAAAATATGAAGAGACTGTTTCAACAGCTCTTGTTTTTTCTAACCAGTCTCCCCTATGCTATGTAATATGTCCACTCTTTTTAATATAAAACTATGAATTTCAATTCAAAAAGTGTGAATTTCAAATAAAAAAATGCAAATTAAAATTTGAAAAGTGTGAATTTGAAAATTTTCATCAGATTTATGCTTGTTTGATGCGCTTGTGACCTGAGGGTAGTGTGCTTCTTAGATGCACTTGTGACCTGAGGATAATGTGCTTCTTAGATGCACTTGTGACCTGAGTGTAGTGTGGCATTTTTCAGAGGGGTCCAAATGTGAAGTATAGCTTGCAGTTTGTGGAGTCTAAAATATTCAGTCATTGTTTGAATAACAATTCAAATTATCGGCTAATTTATAACATAAAAAAATGGTTTGTCTCGATTTTCATTTTTCGGCTAAGTTAGAACATAAAAAAATGGTTTGTACCTTTGATTAAGTAGATTCCAAGGAGAATCTGACTAATAAAATATTTAATCTCTGACAAAAGTTAAATGTCTATAAATTTTGTTGTTAAAATGTCGACATCTAGTTGGGGAATGCGACCTTCTCGTTTCCTTAAAAAGCTGTGGATTAGCACAGAAAGTAGCTACAAATTTCACATTCTGTCTCTGGAGTTTCTTCCAAGCCCATTATTATTGTGGCCAGTTGCAAGAGCTTACTTTGCTGCAGTGGAAAAGATGAAAATTACATATGCAATACTGTGACCAAAACCTGGATAGAACTGCCTAAGTGTCCCAAACAACATAACTGTATTACTGTAAGTTTGCAAGAAATTACAAGCCCTACACTAACCAGAGTAGGCAGAAAGAGTGGCCACTCTTTCTCTAAACACCTTGGAGAAAGAGCGGCCGCTCTTTCTCTGAGAATTCTTCTACTTGCCAACAAAGTCTTTAAAGCAAAACGTCTATAAATTTTGTTGTTAAAATGTTAATATCTAGTATCCTAGGGAGACACGTGGAACGATCATATTTTGACACGTGGCATATTTGATTTGGAACATTGAGTATAGTGAGGTTACTAGTTTTTATTTTATTTGGCACATTGAGTATAGTGAGGTTACTAATGCGGGTTTAATTTAATATGTTAATCATTTGCAGAAATAGATAAATGTTTTAATTAAATAAATTCACTTAATTTAAACATAAAAGACACACAGATCATGAGTAAAGACAAATCCAAACTACAGTAGATCAATGTATGGATTATTGATTGAAAAAATTAAACAGTCTTCATAAATAGTCTGAAGTGAAAATCAACATTCATCAAAGAAATTTGATCAATTAACAAAAGAGGAATGAAGAGAAGGACTAACTGTATTACTTCAAAGTTGCAAAAAATTACAATCTCTGCATCAATCAGAGTTTCTCCGGTCTTCTTTTGCTGATTTTCTCCCCCCTACCCTTTAAATAATAATTACAAAAATAGTTACAAAATATAGACTTCCCATAAAACAGGGATTACAAATCGAAACTAAAAGGCATCCTTAGGAGGGACTAATACCGACAATATTTTCACAAAATTCCCAAAATATTTTTATCACATGGTTTCTGGGAAGTATCCGGCAATCCACTAGCTATCTGTGACAAAAGTTGAAAGATGCTTCTTAGAAGATTCATGATGATCGACAATGTCTTCAAAAACCAAAAAATCGACCACTTGTCCTTCCTTCAAGGGAATTGGTGGAGTCACAGGCACTTGATTAATTATAAAATCCTGGATGACTGTATCATATCGATCAACATGTTTCTCAGTGATCTTCCTTCTATTTCTCCGAGGGAGTCGTATATAAATGGATTGAATCTCAGAGTCTTCTTTTTCACTACCACTGCTGTCATCCAAAACATCGGCTTTAAAAGGTGGCGACAGAGGTTCATGATATTGAAGAGGCTGAAGTTCTTTCTTGCCACAAAATCTGACTAAAGAAATTTTGTGACTTTTCTGCATATTGGTCACAAGAAATCTCTGGAAATTGAATAAGAAGACTTATTCTATGGAATATGACGACTAAAAAATTGCCCATATTGGTCTCAAATGTGTTTAAGAAGAGCAATAAAGATCCCATATTGATTAACTGTAATGAATTGCCATGATTAAAACCTTTCGGTCTAAGAAATGCAATTATCACATTTGTAATGAAATAACATATAGCATGCGCCAACCAAATTTGGATTAAGATGGAGTACAATTTTAATTATATCACATTACTATGATTTTATGTCAAATCTAAACAACTTATCATTATGGATTAGTCGGATCAATGACTATGACTTCAAATTTGGCCGAACAAGGTGAAAATCGTAGTTAGGAGCCTAATTGCAATTTTTAAAAATGGTAGAGGGGAAAACGGACAAGCTAAACTTCATTTAATTCACCCAGTGTAATCTAATCCGTAGGATTAATATAAATCGATGGTTAAAACTTAAACATGCGGGAAGGAAAAGAAGGGTTACGGGGTTTTATTTCATACATATATAAATACCTAGCAATTGAAAAACTAGATTTATGGTTTGAATAATATAAACACCTGGAAATTGAAAAACTAGATTTATGGTTACAAATTTATGGTTTGAATAATATACATACCTGGGAATTGAAATGTTCTGTTACAGATTAAATTAGATAAAGAAGAGTATTTCTGATAAAACAAAAAAGGAAATAGAACAGAGGCGGTAAAGAAGAGTGGCATTACTTCCCGAAGATTTCATTTTGTTGCGATATTGGGTATCATGCTTTAGTATTTATCATAGTATTGGTGAATTGACTTGGATGTTACGAATGGGGAAGGATAATTATCACAATAATAATGAAGGGATAGTGGTCATAGATATCATCTGTACCGACTGTAGATTTCTCATAACTGGAGATGAGCTGGGTAACAAAGGTGTTAAAGCACATGTAGCCTTAAAAGCAGTCACACTAGAAGGTGCATGTGATCACGTGGCTAGAAGACGATGCCTTGAGATGGAATGTGGATGGGTTCGACCCCCAAATCCTGGGCGGCGATGGTAGGTGCTGCAGCCTGCATTATATTTGTTGCATTATATTTTAGGAGGCCACGTTGCCACCTTTACACACGTTAATTAATTAAATTCTATATAACAAGTAAATGATGCAGGCAACGTACAATGTAGTTACATGGTAGAGTGACAGAGTAGTAGGTGGGAAGGGTGAATACCAGTTGGTATTCATTAGTGTAGCATTGTTAATGGTGAAGGTCAATTAATTGATCATTGAAGCAGAATAACTAATGCATGAGGCGATTGTATTTTTGAATTTGTACTCTAGACAAGATAATACAAGTCTGTAAAGCATGAATGTTGTGGATCTTAGGTGGATTTTAAACTAAAATGGTAAAACAAATTGCAAATATATAAGTAATATTTGAATATAACATAAAAAAAATTGGCATTTTATAAAGTTTAATCAAACGTAAAATGATAGGCAATGAAAATTAGTAATCGTCATTAAATTTTGACTTGACAGGCAGTGAAAATTTGAAATTCCAGGCCTGGACTCGAAGGCTTAACAAGCATGCGAGGCCTCATAGGCTTACCAAACATGCGAGGCCTTGGGAAGGGATGGAATGGTTATCATTTTCATTAATGGCAAATCAAGGCCTGGTATGATGACCATTATAAATCCAAAACGGGGGACCGGTGCAGGCATGTCTGAATTGAGAAAGTAGCTTTCCCTACCCTGAGAAAAGGCATGTTGTGTCTATTCCATTTCCAGATTAAATAGTTTTAGATAGCTGGATGTTTTTCTTTTCCCTTTGGAACCATCTTCTTAATCATTATGGCCCCTCACATGCGTCTTTGCAGTCATCGTGGCTCTAAATGGACCTGCGGGGCGAGTGGCAGGCAAAGGGGTGAAGGCTCGTCCAACCAGGCGAACGTCTCGGTGGATGACCACCATCTAGATTTCAACTAGGCACATTTTTACCTGGAGGAAACTCCTGTGGTTACTAAGGCCCATATCGCTCATTTAGAAATCTCGCTATAGCAGGGGGTCGAGGAGCAGCAGGGCCGTCAGATTGCAGCCAACCCATTCTGAGCAGGCATAATTCTTCTGGCCCGTGAAATCCATGTGCGAGAGCAAATTGTGAAAGAGATTAAAGATATCATCGACGGAATGAAAGTGACTCACCAGAACGAAATGGAGAGTACGTGCACTCTGGAGACCTTAGTGGAAGCACTCGACATCCATGACCCGCAGGAGGCCTAGAGCCGGGCACTGAGAACCACGCGTTGATCAGGATGGATTTTTCTCTCTTCTCCCTATGTCTACGGTTATATTTTGATGGCAGTAGTAGCTGTTGGTTTTCTTCCTGTTTGACCTTTTATTCTCGATTAAGCCGACAGCTTGTTCCCTTGCTTTGCTGCTAGGCTATTTTTTGGCCCTTGGAAGGTGGTTTCTTGTTCGAGAGGTTTTGTGTTCTCAATTTTCCTCTATGAAGCATTCATGCTATCTGGTGTAGTTGTTAAGATGATTTGTGTCATGCTATCTGGTTAAGTTGTTAAGTTGATCTGTGGGCGCCCGGTTTTCCCAACTTGAGAAGGGCCCGAGTGAGATTTTAGCTCACTCTGTTTGTAACTATGTACCATTTTTGTACCTTTTTATACCATATTTATAGAATTTTTGGCTTTGCTTACTTCAAAAAAAAAAAAAACGGTTGTTCGACCCTTCAAATTTGAGGGAATTATAAAAATAGAACAATTTGGAAGTTATAACATATAAAAATAGTTTGTCCTAACTTCTGTTTTCCGACAAGAAGGATCGGTCGCACCTTCTTTTTGTAGTTAACTGTGAAAATCATTATCCAACAATTCAGCTATATCCATAATGGAGAACACAAGAAGGATCGACCGACCCTTCTTGCAGTGTCGAAATATTATGAAAAGAATACTGGTAATAAGAATCTTGCAGTGTCGAACTATTATAAAAATAATATTGGGAATAAGAAGGGAAATGTCAAAATAGAACACCTTGGAAGTTATATCATAAAAAATGGTTTGTCCCTAATTTTGTTTTACGATAAGAAGGATCCGCTGGCCCTTATTTTGTAGTTAATTGTCAAACATTTATCCATCAATTCAGATATAGCCTTAATGGATAATACAAGCAGAACCGACCGACCCTTCTTGCAATGTCGAACTATTAGGAAAAGAATATTGGGATTAAGAAGGGTCGGCCAAACCTTCATTTAGGAGGGAATTGTAACAATAGAACACCTTGGAGAAAGAGCGACCGCTCTTTCTCTAAAAATATTTCCACTTGCCAGCAAAGTCGTTAAAGAAAATTGTCTATAAATTTTGTTGTTAAAATGTTGATATCTAATATCCTAGAGTGACATTTGGAACGATCATATTGTAACATGTGGCATATTTGATTTGGCACATTGAGTATTAATAGGTAGGTTACTCTTTTTTATTTGATCAATTAACAAAAGAGGAGGACAATCTCTACATCAATCAGAGTGTCTCCAGTATTCTTCTGCATAGCTTGCTCTTGTCACCTTCTGATGCAAAATAGGAAAGATGGAATCCAGCTCTCCATATGGGTGAGTTTTTTATATTATTTATCCTTTGCTATCACCGCTGCATCTTCTACTGCGTGGAAGCTTCCCTGGGCATCTATTTTCTTGATCCATTCTTGGCCATGGATCACCGATGCTTTCTAACTCTATGATCCCTAGTGGCCTCGAATCCCGCCACATGTCACCTTTTCTACCAGTTAAAACCATGGGAAGTCGCCCACCGTTGATTTGGATCTTGCATGAATCCTGGCTGTCAATCGGTGCGAACTTTACCAACTTCGTTGATTTGGCTTGCATTGATGTTTGGTGAAATTTAGATCCACAAAAAAAACCTCGGCCATAGATCTCGGCCTCGTCATATCTGCATTGTCCAAACCCGCAGACCTCTACCAAAAGTTCGCAGATACGAAAGTTTGTTTCCTCCGCGCATGTCATATTGGAGAAGTAATTCCTGACCGTTGATCTGCTCCATTGACTGTTGATCTGTTCCTTGAGATGCTTGTGGGTTAAATCCCACGTCTCCGTGTAAAATTCTATTTTGCTCAAGCCACCGAGGCTTTCTCCATTCCTTTTTAAAAAATTGAACCTCCATTCTATTTTGCTGAGACCACAAAGCTAGTGCTAACACGGACAAACTAAATGGGCAAGCTAAACTTCATTTAAATCAGCCTCCCCTTCTTTTCGTAGTTAATTATGAAAACATGTATCCATCAATTCATCTATATCCATATTAGAGAACACAAGAAGGATCGACGGTCCCTTCTTGCAGTGTCGAACTATTATTAAAATAATATTGGGAATAAGAAGGGTCGGTCGACCCTTCAATTTTGAGGGAATTGTAAAAATAGAACACCTTGGAAGTTATAACATATAAAAATAGTTTGTCCCGGCTTCCATTTTCCGACAAGACGGATCGACCACCCCTTCTTTTCGTAGGTAATTGTGAAAACCTTTATCCAACAATTCAGCTATATCCATAATGGAGAACACAAGAAGGATCGACCGATCCTTCTTGCAGTGTCGAAATATTATGAAAGGAATATTGGTCATAAGAAGGGTCGACCGACCCTTCTTGCAGTGTCGAACTATTATGAAAATAATATGAGGAATAATAAAGGTTGACCAACCCTTCAATTATGAGGGAATTGTAAAAATAGAACACCTTGTAAGTTATATCATATGAAAATGGTGTTTCGATACTTCCGTTTTAATACAAGAAGGATCAGCTGCCACTTCTTTTCGTAGTGAATTGTCACAACCGTTATCCCTCAATTCAGCTATAGCCATAATGGAGAACACAAGAAGGATTGGCCGACCCTTTCTGCAGTGTCAAACTATTATGATAAGAATATTTGGAAGAAGAAGGGTCGGCCGACCCTTCATTTAGGAGGGACTTGTAACAATATAACACCTTGGAGAAAGAGCAGCCACTCTTTCTCTGAGAATATTTCTACTTTCCAGTAAAGTCTTTGAAGCAAAAATTATTTAAATTTTGCGACACGTGGAATGCTTATATTGTGACATGTGGCATATTTGATTTTTAAAATTGGTTTAAAGATTGTTTAAATGAATATTGAGGATATTAGTGGCACCATTTAACCTTTGGGGATTGTTTTAAGTTCTTACATTTTCTGAACCATCAATGTGGATGTTATATCAGCGGGGTCCAAATGACAAGTGTAGCTTGCAGTTTGGTAATACTCTTCCTAGTTCGAGTTTTTTCTCTTACTATAAGACATTCATGTATTGATTATGAAATCTATCATGTCAACTTTGATTTGAGCTCTCCTCTGGGCTCGGTAGATATGAGAAGTATAGCTTGCAGTTGTGGAGAAATGAGAAGTTATAGTTGGAGATGAAGATGGTGTAAGGAATTTATGGTTGAGTTGCTGAGGAAAAGTGTACGAAATTTATGGTTGAGTTGCTGAGGAAAAGTGTAAGGAATTTATGGTTGAGATGAAGATGGTGTAAGGAATTTATGACCGCCATACTCTGATAATTACCATTTCCCATCGAAGACTTTGTTGGTGACAAGTCTGACATAAACATAATGTTGACTGAAGCATGATTAGATTATTCACATGAGTGATACAATCCATCGTTTACGACGAATATTATTCATCCTGCTCTACTCTATTTAATGCAATGGCAACAGGCATGTTGGCCATTAGATTTTCAAGGAATCGATTGGAGTGATACGTCTACGGTTACTCCAGCAATATTTGTAGTCGGATTGGAGTGATACGTGTACGATTACTCGAGCAAAATCTGTACTGGCTACAGATGATATCTATGACCATGATTCCGCCATACTGTGATAATTTCCATTCCCCATCCATCCCAGACTCCCATCCCATTCAATCCATCAACACAGTGGCCACTCACTATATATAGGCTAACCATGCCCCATAGCACTGTCTAAGTCCCAATACATGGATTTGTCATTATGTTCTTGGATATGCAACGAGGAGGGGACATAGGGATATTAGCAGTCTTGGAGGCTTTCTTCTCTAAGAGAACATGCGCTGTTGCGGTCATCAACACTTGCAACAGACTGTCATGGAATGTTGTTTTAGTGCCAGACCATGCTGTCAGCTTCTTCTTAGTCTTGTTTCAATTCATGAATAGTTTCTTTTTTTTATTGTGCATGATGATATGTTGGAAATGGTTTCTTTTTCCGGCAGTGTGATAAACAGTTATTTGTTTGCTATGCAGGTACTCGAGAGACATGTAATACCGCCATTTCCAGGAAGTATATTGGAATTTTTGTGCCTCCAAATCATGCTTTCAGCTTCTTCTTACACTTGTTTCCATTCATGAAAATGGTGTAAGAGTCAATGGGGTACTGTTTCACGACCTCAAAATGGAATGTGGAAGTAATTTAATTCGATTGCGGAGCTCAAAATGGAATGTCAAAATGGAATGTGGAAGTAATTTAAGTGGATTGGTAGTTCGTTCAAATTCGAATTCGAGCATAATGCACCATTTTCCTGCAGAGAGATCTGTGGAGATAATAGGTAGCCTGAAATCATTGAACAATCTTGATATCCATAATCCAAAGCCTCTTCCTCTTCTCAACTTATTGGAGCAAATTCCTAACCTTGAAGGACTACATATCCGCAAAAGGTTTTTCTCGGTAAGAAAGAATTTTTGTAGTCATTATTATATACACGTTTAATTTAAGTATTTGCTTATCATTTGCAAAGTATATTTCATTGGTTGAATTCCTTTGCTTCCATTAACTACGGTGTTAGGAGCTAACTCATCTAAGCAGGCTTCCCAGAAAAACTGTCTGGCCATACCCTGTTATGGTGCACTTGGCAATTTAGGAATAGTTTCTTTGTTTTTATTAATGTGCATGATGATATGTGTGCTCATGCGCTACCATGGATGCAATAAAATGATTATTTTTTCATTTGTTGGAAATGGTTTCTTTTTACGAAAGCGTGATAAACAGTTATTTGTTTGCTATGCAGGTATTCGAGAGAGATGCAATATCACCGTGTCTAGGCTATCCGCTTGCTAATCTCCGGGTATTAAAAGTAGACATGAAGGGATTGATGGGAGGGAAATCCCATCAGCAGTCTTCGAATGTTGTTTTAGTACCAGACCATGCTGTCATCTTCTTCTAATTGCACCAAGTAGAAGGCTTCGACCACTCTTGACATCCCAATACACCATGATACATGGGCATTTCGAGCACTCTCGAAGTCCCAATACATGGATTTCTCATTATGTTCCTTGGCACCAATCACACTTTCATCCATCTTCTTTCCATCACTCTTCTTTCAATAACTAATTGCTATGCAACGAGGAGGGGAAATAGGGAGAGGAAGAAGTGGAAGTAGAATTCAGGACTGTGCTTTCTCTAAGACAACATGCACTGTTGCGGTCGTCAACATTAGGCTTGCAACAGTTGTCGAATGTTGCTTTAGTACCAGAAGGTTTCGGTCCTTGGGAAGGTGAGAAACTCTGTGAGTGGTTGAATCAACACCTTAAATTACAGAGCATTCTATATCAAAGTTTGTTGACGACTCTCGGATGATGTAGTATCAGACTTAACAGACAGTAAACTTGTTATCACCATTGAACATTTTTTGCGCTATTCATCAACAAATAACTACATTTGGACCAGAGAGCTTACCAGTCTTTGCAAGAATATTCTGACTAGGTCCTCCGTTCAACCACTTCAGAGATCATGTCAAACCGTCGAGTCAATTACTGTTAAATTTTAATTAGCATTATTGTGTGTATGGGAAGGCATGCATGTGTTGCTTGTTTTTGAAAATATACATGGAATGTGTTGAATATAATTGTACAACTGATGACAAAACCATTCATTAATGACAGTCTATAAATTTCCTTCCTTTCTTTGTTAAATGTTATTTCCAGCACTGACAGTCTGTAAATTGCCTTCCTTTCTCTATTTATTGCTATTTGTAGTAAATTATGTCAGTCTTTAAATTTCCTTTCTTTTTCTATGAGAAAATCAATGTCTAAAATATTCAGCCATTGTTTGAATAACAAGTCAATCGGCTAAGTTATAACATAAAAAAATTGTTTGTCCCGGTTTCCTTTTTCCGGCATGAAGGATCGGCCGCCCCTTCTTTTTGTAGTTAATTGTGAAAACATTTATCCAGCAATTTATCTATATTCATAATGGCGAAAACAAGAAGGATCGACCCACCCTTCTCGAAGTGTTAAACTATTATGAAAATAATATTGGGAATAAGAAGGGTCGGCTGACCCTTCAATTTTGAGAGAATTATAAAAATAGAACACCTTGGAAGTTATAACATATAAAAATAGTTTGTCCCGACTTCTATTTTCCAAGAAGAAGGATTGGCTGCCCATTCTTTTTGTAGTTAACTATGAAATCCTTTATCCAACAATTCAACTATATCCATAATGGAGAACACAAGAAGGAGAGACCAACCCTTCTTGCAGTGTCGAAATATTATGAAAAGAATATTTGTAATATGAAGGGTCGACCGACCTTTCTTGGAATGTCGAACTATTATAAAAATAATATCGGGGATAGAAGGGTCGCCCAACCCTTCAGTTACGAGGGATCTGTAAAAATCGAACATCGAACTATTATAAAAATAATATGGGGGATAAGAAGGGTCGCTCGACCCTTCAATTACAAGGGATTTATAAAAATAGAACACCTTGGAAGTTATATCATATAAAAATGGTTTGTCCAAACTTCAATTTTATGACAAGACCGACCGCCCCTTGTTTTTGTAGTTAATTGTCAAAACCTTTATCCATCAATAAAGCTATAGCGATAATGGATAATATAAGAAGGATTGACCGACCCTTCTTGCAGTGTCGAACTGTTTTGAAAAGAATATTAGGATTAAGAAGGGTTTCCCGACCTTTCATCTACGAGGGAATTGTAAAAATAGAAAACCTTCGAGAAAGAGCGGCCGCTCTTTCTCTGAGAATATTTCTACTTGACAGCAAAGTCTTTGAAGCAAAACTTCTATAAATTTTGTGACACGTGGAATGCTTATATTGTAACACGTGTCATATTTGTTGCCTAATTAACTGATCCACATCATCAATATTGATATGCTCGAGGTGCTGGATCTTCTCTTTAGATTCCTTAGATCGACGTTCAACCTGTTCTAGCATCAACTTTGGTGTACAAGTGCTTCCAATGAGGTCCATTGTAGGGAAATGCAAATTCTCCATGATTGTATCTGCAGCATACCATCTCCTTCCGCAAACAACTTGTGCTTTCTGGATAGTATCTCCAACACAGTTCTGATTTTCTTCAGTTGGAAACTAGTGAGAGTAGGAATATTCTCAGGTCTCTCCTTAATGTACCTCTTCCATTGAACAATATCTTCATTGGACTTAAAGGCCTACTGTCTTTTAGCTACCTGCTGATCAAGAGTAATATAAATCTTCCCAAAAACAATGTGAGTCTCATGGATATCATTCAAGGTGTGAAACAATTCAGCTAGCATCTTATAGTGTTCATCATTGACCTGAATGGTCAAATCCTTAAACTCCAGCTGGGAAAACCCAAAGAATGCAGAGGAGGATGCACTTGCAGTTGCATCCTCGCATTGTTTTTCTAGCACAACTATCCTTTGTGTATTGGAAACATTTACAACTTCTACATCATGTAATTTTCACAAAATTCCCAAATTATTTTTATCACATGGTTTCCGAGAAGTATCCCGTAACAAAATGTGTAAGATACCAATAATACACTAGCTATCTGTGACAAAAGTTGAAATCTGCTTCTTAGAAGATTCATGATGATCGACAATGACTATGACTTCAAATTTGGCCAAAGGTGAAAATCGCAATTACGAGCCTAATTGCAATTTTTAAAAATGGTAGAGGGGAAAACGGACAAGCTAAACCTCATTTAAATCAAACAGTGTAATCTCATCCACAAGATCAAGACAAATCGGCGGTTAAAATTAAACATGTGGGTAGGAAAAGAAGGGTTGCAGGGTTTTAATGCTCCAACACTATATAATAGAGAATCCTATAAACAAGTCCCTGGAGAATTCTCTATTATTTAACTCCCTTTATAGGATTCGGTGTAACATGTCTTTTTTATATCTTGCTGAAAATTGTGAAAGCTTTAGAAATCATACAAGATTTTTCCATATCAGCTAAAAAAATTAAAGTACATGCCTCTTCATTTGTTTCTAAGTAGTACAAAAACGCAAGCATGTCTTTTTCAGTCCATGGACTGTCACAATTACACATATCCACAACAACAAATTCATAGTTGACTGACTGTGGTGACCAAAGAATCAGGATAACAACATTGACAAGCAAACTGTGAACTATTTTCGACGTCCTTAATGGACATCCTCTCTTTATTTGAAGCTGTAGTAGAATAGGAATTTGAAGAAGTTATTGAAGATAACTAACCGCGAAAAGTAAAATAAAATCAAGGACATCTGAAAATGTTAATAGAAATACCTTGTTTTATAAAAGTAAAATAAAATCAAAGACATCTAAAAAAGTTAATAGAAATACCTTTTGTTACACCCAATTCATGATAGAAACCATTCATAAACAGCTCTTGTTGTATTGTATCCACAATCGAAATAACTATTCTTTTTGGAGCCCTCATCAACGAAAGAAGAAGCCTACCTCCTGTGTACAACGAACTGTGCCTTCAGAAGTGACCTGTCTGGAAACTATGTGATCCCAGAATTCCTGTGTCCTTTCTTTTGCAAACACATGGCTTCTCGCAGTATTGTTGTCAACCTTGGGCCGTGGTAAATCAATCATCGGTAGGCCCTCATCCTTCCAATCCATATCAATTTCAGAAGTTGATAAAATATCCTTATCCCTTCCAATGCTCCAACACTGTATAATAGAGAATCCTATAAACAAGAGTTAGCTTGAACAAGAAAGATATCCATACATTCAGTTTGGAAAGACTGCAAACATATAAAATTGAATATTCCAGTCAATTTTCTAATTTCATAACACAGGCATCGATCTAAAGACTTCAATTGATAAGAAGAAAAATTCTATACCTGCCAAGCATCACGGGAAACGTTTCCCAAATTCCTTGTTTGACAAATTTTGTTGTTTGCATAATTTGCTGATGATGTGCTAAAGAAACTGTGTGTAGAAGACGAGCAGTTCGATGTCGATACCATGAATGGAGTTGTTTATATTGATCATCTGCAACGATTATTTTCTGCACAGAAATAGTATGCTGCCCATCCAATATATAAAAATTTACTAATGGAAAATTAATTTCTTCTTCATTCCAGGAAGAAAGGCCAATGTGGTCTCCTTATCAAAAGCCAATAGAATATCATCTCTCAATGTTGTTGTAAATGTATGGAGAAGAGATACAACGATCTTTTGCACGACCTCCTCATCAACCTTTCGATATTGTAAGTGCGGAGGCGCAACAACACATCTTGTTACGTCAATGGAAAAAACTTGCTCATTGAACAAAAAGAATTTGATCTACTCTTGTTGAACTTTTTTTGAACTTTTGAAGCTCTTAGTCGCTTTCCACATCATCGCTTTAGAAGGACTTTGTTTGAGTTGTTTGAAGGAAGATTTGTCCACATCTTTTACAATAAATTGGACAAATGCTCTAACTTCTATTGTACATAAGAATCCTTTCATGGTTTTCATTTATCGACCTAGACTTATTAATATTCATGTAATGCAATACAGAGGAAGTTTTCACAGCCAAAATTCTTTTCCTCCATACTGACAAAATTCCTTTCTTCAGGGATTTTGCAGTATCAATTCCGGAACGATTAGAAACATCATACAAGGGAAAAACCCACCCTTGATTCACATAGGAAATCGGATCTGGATCGGGACCACTTTTCATTAGATCTGGTCGATAATTACAAACCATAAGATCAAGCTGTAGAAGGCAACACTTTTCACCATCGACCGCTTCAACTTGAACTCGCAATTTTTCATCAGATTCAACGGGATCCGCATATGTCAATATTCCAGCTCTAGTCTGACCTCCATGGTAATCCAAATAGAATAGATATAAATATGGGTACAAATTATCTGGTTCTTCCATCTATCTCAACATAACATCCATTTGTGAATAGCTGAATGTAGTGATCTTTTGACAATTCAAAGAAAGGCATTTCCTGGAAGTTACTGAGGCTCAACAACGCAGCCATGCTTTATCTTCAAAACAATCAATATTAAGTAGTGAATATAAGAAGGCATACAATGTCTATAATTATAAGGACCGTTCATAGAACGATCGATCATCATAGAAGGGGCGGCCGATCCTTCTTGTTTATGTGTATGAGTTTATCACATGTTTTGTATTCACATTTATGTGTGTTTTTGTACTTAATTTATATGTATGTGAATGGAAATTGCACATTGATTAATTGGAATACAAGTGTGTGATTGTGAAGAAGAAACACATAGTTTGACGAATTCGTAGCTAACTGGTGAATACATTAGAGATTCAGCGTAGTTTTGTATACTGCCATAGCTGCCAAGTGTGAAGTCATCTGGTGTTATAGTTGATGTTAAATAGAACATTATGCGAAGATCGTAACCACATATGTGCATCGCCATCGTTAAGAGAATCTTGATTATGAAGCCCCCATATTTGCTTCGGGTTAGACTTCAACCTGTTTACAAGGTGATGCCGAAGGCGCTACTAAAAGGGGTTTTGTTGTGTATACATTTATCTCATGAATGAAGGGTCGACTGAAACTTATTGTGATCAGTCTTCTTCGAGTGTTCACCATTCTTCATTTACATGAATTGACACCCTTGCCTTCGGAGGTTGAATATTTTTACAATTCCCTCATAAATGAAGGGTAGGTCGACACTGCTTGTTTTGAGGATTCATTTCGTAATAGTTCTATACAGCCAGAAGGGTTGGTCAATCCTTCTTCTATTCCCCATTCTGGATACGGGCTAATTCACAATTCTCTACTAAAGGAAGGGGCGGCTGATCCTTCTTGACAAATGTCGGGAGTTAGGATATTTTTTTTATATATTGTAACTTAGCTAATGTCCCAATCATGACGGTTATGGAAGCTTGACGGAGATCGACGGCCACAAGTGTTGTTCGTAAAAGTAAGATAGGACGATTTAAGCATGGGTTTAGTTTGTAGATTGAACATGCACGGAGTATCGCCACGGTTAGGATGCGGACAGGGGCCATATTGACAGTTGATAATAACTATGCATATCTAAGGTGCGAGGAAGGCGGCGTTTGAGAGAATGAAGACTGTGGAACTTGGAAGGCCGTGGGTCTAAGCATGGAAGGAGATCAACGGTACCGATTGATCATGCATGATGGACAGCTCAGAGAAACTCCTTTATCACTAGAGGTTGACACCTTGTCCCCTTGGTCGAGGTCAAGGAGGCAAGTTAATTTAGATAAACTCAAATAGACTCTAGCACCTTGGTGAATGCACATTCTATCTGGGACCAAGTCCAACAAAACTGATGCAATAACTAAACAACTAGCTCAAAGAAAACTTCAAAGAATCAGGTAAGAGAGCTACAATGGAATGTCGGATGATACATATGGAACATAGTTATAATCATTTTGAATCTTTGATATATAAGCAAATTTAGGGGTTTAATCTTGCTCCCATGCATGCAAGACAATTTCCCACTTCCAAATCTATATTCTTCGTCCATGAGATGAAATGAGCTAAGACTTAAAATTGGACAAAAGTATATGCAGGCCACCCGATAATTAGAAAATATTTCTCGTATTAAAAATCGAATTTACATGCATTGAATAGATGGCAACCTTAATTAAGCTTGGACAATTATTGGACAACAAGCTCGACAAATTATTGGATTGTTTCTTATGTCTTCTTTTCCACGAGACCAAAGCACTTTGACTGTAACTAAATGGATACCTTGCCTTTGTTAAAAATTGCCATGCAATGAAGGGTCGGTCGACCCTTCTTGTATGACATGTTATTTTCATAATAGTTCTATACTGAAAGAAGGGTCGACCGATAACAGTTCTACTGGTGAACTATTGGATATAGGTGTTCATAATTTTATACTAAACAAAGGAGCGACCAATCCTTCTTGTCGGAGGTCGGAAGTCGGGATTAATATTGTTTATATGTTATATCTTAGCCAATCTTCATTCCCCACTATTTACTGCAGAAGTCGGGAGTCGGGAATTGTTGTCCCATCCTGCAATCTGCATTGCGGGTTGCGGGATAGCGGAATTGATGGAACATTTTAAGAAAATTAGGTATCCGCAATCTGCAACATATTTGCGTCTTCGAAAAAGGAGATGAATCCTCATGCGAGGTGCAAGAAGGGTCGTCCGACCTTTCTTATGCGGAGTATTCTGTTCAAAATAGTTCTATGCTGCAAGAAGGGTCGGTCGATCCTTCTTGTGTTCACCATTCTGGATACAGGTGAATTGTAACATATAGGTGTCTACAATTCTCTACTAAATGAAGGGGCAGCCGATTCTTCTTGTTTCCAGTTGGGATAAATATTGTTGATATGTTTTAACTTAGCCAATATACCGATCCCAACTATTCATCGCCGAAGTCGGAAGTCTGGAAGTGTTGTCGCAGCCTAGGCGGGTTGAATAGCTTTACCATTCACTCACAAATGAAGTGTCGACTGACCTTTTATCTGCCCAGTATTCTATTAAAAATAGTTCTAGACTGCAAGAAGGGTCGGTCGATCCTTCTTGTGTTCACCATTCTAGATACAATACAGGTGAATGGTTGGATATAGTTGTTCACAATTTTATAATAAATGAAGGGGCAGCCGATCCTTCTTGTCGGAGGTCGAAAGTCGGGAAAAATATTGTTTATATGTTATAACTTAGCCAATCTCCATTCTATGATGAATTCTACATTAATTTTGAAGAAAGAACATTGACAATATTCAAATGTGTGGATCAGAGCATATAAAATGAATTCTAACTCAGATATTACATTCAATTATGAGGCAAAGCGATAAGATGGTGTAACACGAAATACATTCACAAAAGAGAAATTAAAATAATGAAGAAAATAACAACATATGAATCTCTGTTTCAGATGTACTTGTACTTCTGTTCTTCTTTAAAGTCTTCAAAAAATATTACGTCATTGTATTTTTTTCTCTTGGATCCAACCCCTATTACTTTGTAAAATAAAAATTTATACAAAACGTTCTTTGAAATCTTTGCCAAAAAAATAAATTTCAAAGAAATCTGTCTGATGTAACACTCGAGCAGTTAACAAAGGAACCGCAACATCATATTAAATTAACACACCTGAATATTTATTCCCGACATAACCTGTGTTTTGGTTTCCCAAATCTTTCAACAATTTTCCATTGCTCTTGAGTTGGGTTCTCATAATCCATAATTTCTTTCACCACCACCTCCAATTCTATGCATTCTGTGTAACATACATCTGGCAGACCCTTCTTAATCATTACAAATTGTTTAAGTATTTCAAAATCATCGGTCAATTTATCAATTATTGTCTTTCCAGTTAATCCTTTGACCAAACCTTCAAATTTCGAATGATCCATACGAGCCTGTACTATCAAATTGTGATGATTTTCTTGAGCCATTAATTTTCCATCGGCACTACAAAAAGAAGGTAGACCACATTCAAAAGACCCCAGAAATAATTCCTTAAAATTTTGAACTTCAAGGACCATCTATTGCGCCATGTCTTCTACTTCTTTAACATGATCATGCTTTCCAATAACTCTTCTTGCCGAAATGATGATTGATGGTCTGTCTTTGATTCTAAAACTCTGCATATCTAATTGGGTTAGAGTTTTTAACAAACTGACTGTATTCCGAGATGTTTCTGAAGGCCTTTTGCACAATGTCTCGTTTGCCACTTTACAACTTTGGAGATCTATGTTTGCTATAGCATCTTTATCTGCTATAAAATTCAAATAAGACCAGAATTTGGTGACTTCCATTGATATCGCATCCCATATAAGGTGTTTAGCTCCGTGTAATGGAAGCCAACCTGTCAATTTATCTTTTAATTCATCAACTTTCTTTTGCAGTTGATTTCTATCACTCAAAGCCTTTATTTTTTCTCCAGAATTTCGAATTACTTCCTCTTTCAACTTCTGGTTTTCTGCTTTCAACTCTTCTATCTCTACATATTTTAGACTAACTTGTGACATAGCACTGAACAGTTCCTCTATTGAGGACTTTTTTATTTGTCCTTCACCCGTACATAGAGATTGATCCCTTCGCTTCTCTGGCGCTTGCACAGTTTCAATATGATTGGTATTCAACAATGAAATTTGTGACAACAATTCAATCCTTTGTTTTTCCCAAGCATTCTTTTCATCTTGTAACTTTAACATTTTACCTTTGTGATCCATCATTTCTTGATATATGGATTCCTTTTCTTGTTGTAATGCTGTCAACTTTGGAGACTGCACATGTTGATTATTTGGCAACTTCAATTTTTTCTTGAGTATTTGAATGGCATTTTCTTTTTCATCAATGATCCTTTTGGTACACTGGCTGTTCCTTGGCTCGGCTCCCACGGTCACAAGTTCCACTTGTAGTCTTTTGATCTGGATCGAATTTGCTTTGTTTTCTGCCTTCTCTTGCCTCAGTTGACTCTCCAGTTTGCTATCACAGACTGCAATTTAGAAATTTTTAAAGTGAATTGCAATAAATCATAATACAGGACATCTCCTGTTTGCTTATGCAATTGAATCTTATCTGGTATATTAATCACATCAAGCTTAACTTCCATTTCAGAAACTTTCTCATCATTCACCACTGCAAACTTATAGTGTTTCTTCCTGGATCCGTAGCTGTAAGGAGGGAAACTTTTTGTTCTGCTAGCGTTCTTGCTTGAGGGTACAATTTTTGAGTTTCTTTGGAAGACTGCTTCCTCTTTGATGTATATTGTGAAAGCACATCAAATATGGACTTATACTGAGAGTTACTTCCAGATTCCTTTATTTCTGAAAAATAATATTGCTGCATAATATTTGCAGGTGGCTGCTAAATCAAACTAGTTTTTTCTGGAACAATTGAATCTCGTTCCTCCATACTAATAATTTCGTTTTGTCGTTCCACTTTTGATATCTTCCTTGAAACTTCTTGATCGACTTCCATACTATCAACTTCTTAAATACTTCTCTTACTGGTGATATTAGATTTAGTTGGTGTCTGAACGAGCATTTCCAAATTGCATGTTTGTTCCATATTCGCCTCTTTATTATCTTGTTCAAATTTGAATAAATTTGCCATTTCTTTCAATCCTTCTACTATTTGATGATCAAAAGCCTTGCTTCCATTTTGATGTCTCCTTTGCGATATAATTTAATGAGGATCATAATTAATCCTTTCAGCCTCTTGGAAATCTATAATCTTCAGTAATTTTTCTACTACAGAGAGGGCGGCCTTATTCTTAATGACGAATGGACCAACTTTAAGAGGTAATTTCACATCCGATGTTTTTTGGAAAGCACCGAAATGTTCTTCTTCTGACTACAACCTTTGTCTAATAAATTCCAAGGCAAAGACCCTTGGTGTTAAAAACGCTGGAAACAGATATGGTGCTCCAGTATAACCATACACCCTAATTATAGTATGTTCTCTATATAAGAACCAATCACCTATTTTCCCTTCTAGTGTAGGCTGCAAAGTTTCTTTCATTCCTTCTAACACTCGGGGCATTTCAGCATTAAAAATAATTCTGTAAACTTTTGCCATGATTTTATGGGTGAATTCAAACATATTGACCTGTTTAGGAAGGTCATGAGAAAATATGGTACCAAGAAACTTGGATTCCAAAATGTTTGAACACACAAACAACTTCAGGAGATATGACTGATATCTGAAATGCTTCAACTAGTTGAAATTCACCAACTGCACATGAATCGCTTCAGCTAGGAATTAATCAAAATTAAAACAACACACTAGACTCGACTGTGACTCTGGTGAAATTACTTGGAGAAGGAAACCTAACATAACTTTCGTGATTGACTTATCACTATCTAGACCTAAAACTTGACTCAATAAGGACAAAACTAACTAAGTATCTCACTGAAAGACATCAATACTCAAAGGGAATGATAGGGTTTCATGCGACTGACCATCTTTCAATAAAAACTTGTCTTTTTCTGCAGGACTGCAGTTTGTATAAAAATTTGCCAAATTTTCTTCATTAAATGACTCAGGGGTTTTGGGAAATGTTTCAGGTAAACCTAGAACCTCACAGATAGTCTGCGCATTTACTGGGCATAGAATTTTGGTCTGTTTTACATTAATGATTACCCTTTCACCCTGCGAATAATTCGTCGCTCACCAACAAACAAATTCGGGGAAGTGTGGGGTTTGTTAGACACAAAAATAGTACAGAAAAGAACCAAAAACATTAAATACATCCTTTCCCTACAACTTAAACTCCATTAATTTCTCCTTGGACTGCGAAATACTACACACAGACAAAACAGGGTCGAAAATATCCCTTTCCCTGTCAAATACAAGCTTCTCATTTTCATCTGAACTTTCATTGAAGGGAAGAAGGTCTTGAGTTTTCTCCATTTGAGACACAAAATCTAAACACTGAGGGTTTCGAGCTACCTGTGAAGTGAGCTTCTTGGGTGTTGTTCCAGTTGACAAAGACAACGATGTGTTTCCCGCTAGTTCTTTTCCTCCAGGCAATAAGTGAAAATTTTTTTTTTTAAAACTTTGAACAAACCTTTTATACAACATATGCTTAGGTGGTTCCGGACCTTGCAATGAGCGGTTTAAATTTAACCGCTTTTCATAGCGGACTCCACCAACGCTTTCCACGTGGTGAGCAGCTTAATTTCCGCTCCAACTTAGCCAGATTTAACCACCGTGCACTTTCTAGCACGGGAACCCATTTCCACTGTCGATTTGCTTCTGGGTGAATCTAGATAATTATTCTACCACATTGCTACACGTTTGCAACTTTTGGTGTGAATCGCCCAATTTTTTAGCGCCTTTTCCACCTCCGCCCTTGGAGTGAGAGACCTTATATGACCTTAGAATAGTAACAATATTTGCATTGTTCCTCTCTATAAACATTAATAAGCTGAATTTTATATTAATGTTAAATAACCCAAGAATAAATTTAAAAAACACAAAGACAAAAATGCTAACAAGAAACAATTTTTATGAAGAAATCACTTGTTTGATGAATTATACCAATTCTAGACAGAATTTGTTTGTAGATGGGTTTGTAGAAGATCTAGTGTAACATGGGAAGAAGTCGATGAAGAAGAGCGAGAGGTGACCATAAGGGATAATAGAAGTCTAAACAAGATCGATCTTCCAAGATGGCAGTGAGATGAAACATTAAATTAGGAAAATAAGGAGTCAGAGATCACATGTCGTAGAAATAACATCTAAGGTTGGTGTTGTTTTTGTACACAACCCATTTCATATTAGCTGCATAATTGTTCATGTAGTGTCCCTTTTTAATAAATTTGTTAAACTTCGAAAATTACAATTTTTGGCCAATTCGACCCTTAGACTATTAATGACTCGAATGCTTCCAAATGGCTTCAAATGCTTCTGATTTGGGTCTGAATGTGTTTAAAAGGTATTAGGACATAAAAAACGACAAAATTTGCATCGTTCCTCTCTACATCCTTTAATAAGAAATGTCTAACCGAGATAAACCAAGAACCCATATAGAGGAAATTTTAGAAGCCCTCAAGGGTAGATGGTTCCAAAAGACTCTTAATGGCTCCAAAAGACTCTTTAAAGGATTTCGAATTGGGTCTGAAGGTATATGAATGGTATTAAGACATAAAAAGGAACCTAATTGATGATTGTAGACTAATATCTTCTGGAACATCTTCTATTGTCAGCAACCTCGTGAGCTGGAACGCCATCTAATGGAACATCCTCATCAGCAACACCATTAGCTGGAACATCTTCTGCTTTCAGCAACCTTGTCAGCAACCCAATATGAGTCTGTGTACCCATACAATCTAAACTCACTATCTGAGGCATATCTGAGTCCATAATCTAGTGTACCCTTCATATGTCTCGTCACATGTTTTTCCGCAATCAGGCGAACTTTCCTGGGTTCCACCATATATTGACTCAATGTGCTACAACAAAGCAAATATATGGTCTTGTATTTTCCAGGTACATCAAAGACCCAATCATCTGAAGATACATCGTGGCATCAACCAAATATTGTGAAGCATCACTCAATAGCTTCAAGTTCGATGCCATGGGTGTGGCCATAGCCGTATAGTCCATCATCCCGAACCGCTTCAGGATATCTACTGCATACTTCTTTATCTAGGGAAGATTCTATCTGCACTCTGCCACACCTCCATGCATATAAAATAGTGCATCATACCCAAGTCCCTTATCTCTAACTCGGCATCATACCCAAGTCCCTTATCTCGAACTCAGCAGCAATCAACCCAACCTCACCTATCCTCACCTGTCACAACCAAGTCATCCTCAACCTTGTAGTGAAGGTTGGAATCCTCTTTACTCTTGGTAAATCCCAAGCTGTCCTCGATGCCTATTTCGAATCGTACAAGGCTTTCTTCAGTTTCTACACATGAGTCTCCATGTCATGTGTCTCATGTGTCGACAAGGCTTTCTTCAAGAATTTTGTCCACATATCCCGTAACTTTCTAGATGCCTTCCATCTTTAAGAGTAGTTGGGTGGACTCCCTCTCAATCTTCGCTTCCTTGCAAGAACTACTGGAGTCTCTAACATAGTGTTCTTCTTGTTGGAGCTGCTTTTGTTCCTCAGACAATATCCTTGTGATGAGGATGCTCCCTCTTATTGTAATTCTTCTTGGTGTGTGCTATGAGAGCCATGTTTTCTTTTCGAGCTACAATTCGAGCTTCTTCCTGTGAGCATTCCTCCCACAGCCTACTGAATGTGATGAGATTCTAGCACAAATTCCTTGGATGAAGGAATCCCATGACCTAGGAGGACATTTCAAGGTGGTCATCACTATATCTCCATTCTGCATTACGTAGGTATCCAATTCATTCTCTTCTAGGATTTAAACCCAATCCTTACTTTCATGTTCGGAAGTTATCAACCCCTTCAAGCTTGGTGTGGTGAGACATCTTAATGAGAAACTCAAGTAGAAATAAAAGATTTAGATCTTACCACTGGATTTGGAGCTTGCTAATGTTTGACAGAGAAACCCTAAAAATTGAAACTTGGAATTTCAAACTTTTAACTGGAGAAGGAGATGCAATTGACTAAGGCGAGCGAGCAAGCTGGTGGATTCATTCCAACTCAATTTGGGAAGAGTTTCCAATGTGTGTGACTTGTCCAAAAATTCCTAGTCTCCTTATTCCCTCATTTCGAATGGGTGTCTATTTGGCTTCCCTAACTCCCTTGTGCACCTTCTTGGATTCTATTTTTATCCCTAACATGTCATATATTTCAGATGTCATCATTTAGGTCTGATTTGTGTCATAGGTGTCATTGTTGTCATACTAGAGGCTAGGGAATTTATCCCAAGTGTCACAATTGGTGACTTATTCTTCCACTCCAATTCGACCTTACATGACTCATGACATGAATAATGCCTCTTAAACTACCCCAAGTATGTTACCCGTCATCTTGAACTCGAATTGGTGAGAGAATCATGCCAATTGTAGTGGGGAATCTTGCCACAAATGGGTCCCACAACCTCTGTCCTCATGGTCCAATGCAAAATGGCCTCTCCAATTCCCAATTAGGAAATCTTTCCACAAATGGGTCCCACAACCTCTGTCCTCATGGTCCAATGCACAATGGCCTCTCCAATTCCCAATTAGGAAATCTTTCACCCTCGAAATTGGTACTAAGGCAAGTAGAGTAAACACCACAATATGCAAAATGAGAAATGATAAAAAACCATTGTCCAATGGCATATATATTATTGGTGATTGTATTGGAATATTCCATGATAATGATATTGGCATGAGATCCCTCTAAGCTTTTTGAATGTACTACGAGGTCTATTGGTGATTATTTCTGGAATTTGATTACACTCTTTGGAGGCATCTATATGGTCTTGCTATACATCTGAAGTATATCTAGGAAGAATTTGTTGCCATTATTGGATGATAAATTTGGGGCATGTACAAGTTGGCATTGTGACAGAGACAATGATTGTGTCCTTGTGACAAACATGGATTGCGATAGTGACATCAATACAATGATACATGGACAATGATACATGTACAAGGACATATATACACGTATAGGTTGATGGAAACCGTGATACAATGGTAGTGGTATATTATTCTTCTTATTCATATTAGGGTGGCAGGATCATGTGAAAGATAAATTTGAAAAGTGTTCATCAGATGGGACAAGGTACAAAATCTCTGCACAAAGGGACCCCATTCTTAGCATTATTTTTGTCCCAAGTACCTAAAAAGATCGGGTAAATTTCATGAGCTTTGGAATCCAGAGAGGGATTACAAAGTATAAGGGAAGTAAGCTTACCTTAGGGGGCCTACAAACTTATGCCAATAGACCCAAGTGCTTAAAATATTAAGCAGAGGCGCTAGAGCATCAACTACAGAAGACGTTAGGAGACGATGAGGGCTATGTGGCAGGTGTTGGTTCATCCAAAAATATTAAGAGATGGGTGGGGGGGAATCTGTATTGCCTTTTTCTACCCTTTTTAGTATTAAGCACATGTTAAATAATCATTCCCAATGTGAATAGGACAATTAAAAATTTGAACACACCGATTTATCATGGAAACCTCAAAGGTAAAACCAACAAAGCTTTCCTGTTAATGAGGTAATCGTATACAAAATTGTTCTACAAGCACCAACTTGATGGAGAACTTAATCCCATGGATTCTTCTGCCACTACAAAAAGGATGATCCTACACCCCTGGTTTTCTACCTATTAAACAGATAAAGAGGGCCACGGAGAAATTGAGGCCATATCTCGATTTCATTCTGGACAAAGAGGCTGTAATAAAGTTAGCCAGGCAAAGCATAACAACAATCAAGGAAAAGTTGAACAAGAAGCCCATGGAGTGTGCAGAAAAGGCCATAGAATTTCTGAATAGGGTGAAAGAGGATGAGGTGAAAACAACTAGCATAAAGGATAGAGTGTCTACTATTATTTGGGGAAGGTGGTGAATAAGTATCACCAGATGAACACAATTCAGGAAAAGATAGACATTTTCGCACATCAAGTAAAACTCTACAAAGAAATGTTTATTCAAGAAGGGACTTCCTCTCTTTTGGGTTTCCTCTCTTTTGGGAGGAGGATGGAACCATGAGGACACAGGAAGAATATCAGGGCAAGTTGTGGGCATGTCGATTGGATTATTCTAATGTTTTATGTATTGAGTCATTGTAATTTTTTGCATAATTAATGAAATTCAGTCGGTTTCTCTTGGCCATCTTTTTTGGATTTCTTAATTAATTAATTAATTAATTAATGCATCGATCTGTAGGTTGGATTTATATTAATATACGATTCATGTCTTATTATGTCTTAAATGAATTTCTTCGTTTAACTCATTTTATCTATTAATTTTCTGCAACTAATAGACAACCACACATTTATATTGATGCGAAGTGGAAAAGCGCTCTTACAAAGGCAGTTGCTTGGATCTGCATTGGATAAAGATAAGTTATGTAGCACAGGAACCACTCCAGGATTTTAAGAAACTCATTCCTGAAGTTCCGTTGTTCCAGAGAACTTGGGAACTTGTAGGAAAGTTTCCAAATCCGATGGGAACCGTTTCGGATGGTTGGGAACTTATTGGGAACTTCTTCTAGCCTCTAAAATTGGGAACTTTGGGAATTTTTCTTGCACGTTCCCTTCACCGGGCACTTACACGCATTCATGATTTCCATGTGGGTTATTAACGACATTCCTATTGCCTCGGACCCATACATATACATGGTTGACTCAAAAATAATTCTATAGAAAATTAAGCTGCAGTAATCACTATTTCGTGGTACTTTGTCGAGTTGGTGCACTAATCTCTATCTACCACCCATTCTAGAGTATTCACTTGTCCCAACGTTGAATTGCAATTACCGTAAACAATAATAAATGAAAATTTATTTTGACTTTTATATATTAAATAAAACAAAGTAAATTTCTATATTTTACTATTTACTTTATGAATAAAAAAATAAACTTTTAATAATTGGAAATAGTTTTAAATCTTACTTTAAAACTAAATTCATATATTACATTTAAATAACAATTATCTTGATTTTTATTTTATAATAATTTAAATTTAATTATTTATACACCTTTGCAAATACCCTAGCATAGAATGTCTTGTAAACATATAATATTCTAATACATTTAAATCATAGTTGGCACGAAACTGAAAACTTTATACATATAGCCACAACTATAGGGACTATAAATTCTAAAAGGCTACACTTTAGAAAGAGTCTGCCTTATATAATCAATTGTAAGGCAGACTCTTTGGTTTTGGTTACAACTGTAATATAAGGGACTGGCCACATCATATCCACATGTGTCAGTGATCGTGAAGGATGGGCGAAGGTGGTTTCCCAAATAGAGGAAGGTGGTTTTCCTTACCGCCCTTCCAACTTATGAAATCATGTGGTGCTACCACGTGGAGAGCGATTTCAGATTCTGCAGCCACCCATCTCTCCGTCCTAGCACGCATGTTGGGGATGCGGAACTGACATGGGACCCTTGATCTTTCGCCACCCGATTGATCTTTTCTGCCATTTAAAATGGTTTGTACGTTGGGGGAGGTGATCTTTTCCACCATTTAAAATCGTTTGTACATTAGCGGAGGTGATCTTTTCAGCCATTTAAAATGGTTTGTACATTGGCATGGAGGTGATCTTTTTCGCCGTTTAAAATGGTTTGTACGATGCTAATGGTAAATGACGGACTGTATTACTCGTGTGAATAATCTCATCACATTTATGATGGATTGTGTTTATGTGTCACGACGTACCGATGATATCTTGCCACACTGTGATAATTAATGTCACGAACTTTTCTGCATTGATACTGTGTGATGATATCCTGCCATAGAACATTGAAACTTAAAGTTCAAACTCTCTGTGGTTGCGAGTTTAGAGCTCTGTTTTCTCTGAGGACCAAGGTTTGATTTTGCTGAGGTGGAACCGAGAAGAGTGTTGGGCGGGTAGAGTAGTAAGATTGGTTTGAAGAATCAACTGCTATTTTTTCAATTGGCAGGTATTTATATTATTCAAACCATAAATCTAAATCTGTAACAGAGCATGCTTATTTAGCCTCTTGGCTAAAAATCCATATCTTCCATGGTTGTCAAAAATCAGTGCAATGACAGTTTCAAGTTCCCAATAATTTAAAGTCGCTAAACATTTTTGATTCTTCAGATTTCCTTCCACCCTTGTCTGTCTTCTTCAGATTTCCAGAATCTATTTCCTTCAATTCTCGGTAGTTATCTTCTTACAGTCCATTAATATGAATTCACATTGTTATATTTGCAAAATCGTGCATTACAGGATTGCCGCCAGCTTGCATTCGTTTTCTGTCTGGCGGTGTAGCGTATTATTTTCATATATTTTATATTGTTTTCTGCAAATACTCTAGCATTTGGCTAGGTTTGTTGGAAAAAGATAACGACAAATGAACTTGGAAAATTGAAACATGTTTTTTCTTTTTAATATCATTTTGCAGTTAATATTCACTATAGAAAAGTCCCATGTATTGGGTAGTTAGACATGGTTTATGACTCAAATTGTTGGATGCAATGAGAACACATTTGAGTCTTGCATATGATACCAAGGAATTTAGTTGAAGAGATAAAGCTGATAAAAATGTTCTTAAAATTAAGTGAAATTTAGTAGAAAATTTGTGAAAATTGGTGAATACCCTTGTTTGTCTTAGTTTGGAGGTTGATAATGAAGAAACGAAAACGGTCCATTAATATTGGGCATTGATCATAAATGAATTCAATATCAATTTTAGCAGAAAATTGGTGGATACTTAGATGCGGTAAACCAGAGCATAAACATATGAATTCTGATTTAAGATTACTTTCATCCAAGCATGAAGAATAACACAATGGAAAATATTTACTGGAAATAACAATTAACAGAGAAAGAAAGGAAATTTACAGACTGTCATTACTGGAAATAACAATTAACAGAGAAAGGAAGGAAATTTACAGACTATCATTAATGAATAATCAAAGCCACGTAGCACAATTTGAGCATTTCACATGTCACCCTGGAGACTAGATTTCCACATTTGAACGAAAATTTTTACAGAAGTTTTGCTACAAAGAGTTTGCTATCAAGTCGAAATTTTGTCAGAGAAAGTGAGGTCGCTCTTTCGTTAGGTTGTTCCCTTTCAGGGTGTTGGAAGTAGATGCTGAGGAGAAATAGCGTCTGCTCCTTCTTCCAAGGAGTGGCTAAAGTAGATATCCACACTCCAAACACATATTTCATAGGAAAATTGCTTCGCACATTTTGATGGAAAGTGGAAATATCCACAGAGAAAGATCGATCGCTCTTTCTCCAAGTTCTATTTTTACAATTCCCTCGTAAAAGAAGGGGGGGACGATCCTTCTTCTTCCCAATATTCTTTTCGTTATAGCTTGAGACTACAAGAAGGGTCAGTCGATCCTTCTTCGTCTTCACGATTCTGGATATCATTCAATGTAACGTCCCCTTCTCTCGTCAAATGCAGGGAAGGAAACATTAACAACACACCGGGGCTTTTGGCAGACTTAGCCCCAATATTACATTACTCCTAAATTCATAACAATTAAAAACTTCTATATGCAGATTCATCTCAATATAAACACAGCGGAATTAAACATAATAGCAAGCACACCAACAGTAGTGCCAAACATATATATATATATATATATATATATATATATATATATATATATATATATATATATATCACAACGGGAGATGATTCAGCATATAGAGACTCAATCTCGTTACAATGCCATGCATGGATTCCAAATTAAGATAATCAACTCATTTCATTAAACATGGATAACTTAACATATTGCAGAACACAAAATGCAAATAATTTATAATACACAGAACACTTATCTTGAGAAGTAGATGTCCAACGACTGGCTACGTGAGAGCAACGTTCCACCCAACCATAGATCTCTGTCCATCCTATATTCTTTCAGCTGAGAGATCACCCCCGAGCTGGGTTGTGTATCCACTAAGGAGGAACTAGCTGGCTCACTCACAGTCAGGGTTTCACTCAAACAGCCATGCTAAGCCAACACACAGTTGGGTTTATCAAGCATATGGATGACAAATGAGGAGGATGCTAATCCAGTGAGCTCAACCACAAAGCTACAGGCATCTCAAATGATCTCAGCAGTCATGGCACCCACAATACCTACCGCACCCCAACACAAGGAAGGTCCCCTTCTCTGCTGCACAGTCCCTCAGGCGTCCCTTCCCTCCAGTTCTCTTTAGGGTGGGCATAGAAAGGTCCAGCTGCTAATTCCTTGAGATTCTAGCCTTCACTGGGTTTATCAAGCAAACCAAACCTCTGCTCAGTCATTCACACTTGGATTTCTCACAGTTCTGTTATCCAATAACTCAATCCCGTCACTTCATTTCTGGGCTGTAAAAACTGGGATTTCCAATGGATTTCGGGATAGCTAATGCTCCCAAATTCACCCCAAGGTTCATACCAATGGATCCGCCATTGGATTTCACTGTTCGATGCCAAATCTGGGCGTTCTTGGCTCTTCAAAACGCGGGTTCTTTCAAAGTCGCGATTTCTGGTTTTTCACTCTGCTGGCAAATCGTTTTTGGATGGAAAATGGTGCCGGTAAGTTTCCCAATGGAATGGGGATGAGGAAGAAGCAACATCCATGAGGTAGAGTGGCTTTTGGTACAAGAAAACAGAGCCCATACTCTGCCATACGAATTTCTGGGCTGCCCATGCTCCATTGAAGCCATGGACTGAAATCCTCAACCACTTCCTTACAACAGAATTAAATGTCATCAAGGAAAGTCAAATGGGTTCTCAAGGTGACATATGGCAGCCTATGGTTCAATCCCATAGCCCCCTCACCACTCCCTAGTGGATACACATGGCCCCTTCTCATTCGTTGCCTCCGTAGCCAGTTTTGGTATTTTATTGCATGATGTTTATTTACATCCTATTACAATTTCCATGGCTTAAGAGCACATGGGCATCAAATATCAATGCTTGCCCTTTAAATCAAAATTCAGGCTTTCACTAGCGGGGCCTTGGCCTTGAGCTCCACGCTAGGAAAACATACATCACATGTACACATTATTTACATTAAATGCTAACATATCCTAAGGGTCAAAATGGGGTATTACAATCCCCTCCCCCTTAGAATAACACCGTCCTCGGTGTTCTAAGACTTAGGCATACGTATACAATTTACACATGTTCAAAACTTCAAAACTTTGCAAATCTGCCCTGCATTCTGTTCTTTACTTTGAACTTTCAGGACCAAGTCCTTTGATTTTCACAAGCTGGTCCTGCTGATTCGGATCTTCCAGCTCATCCATAAGTCTGAAAACTTTATGGCTGCTACCCTCTTGAGGTTCATCTCGTTCTGCTGCTTTTGCATCTTGAGCATCTCTCCAATATTTTCTTGGGTCTTGGCACTTGCTTGAAGAAGACTTCCAGCCAATTCTAATAGCCTATGGTCTGCTGCCATGGTCATTGTGCACAGCTGGTTCTCACTTGGCTCACAAGCAACACTTGCTCATAACAACTGCACCCAAATGATTTAATTTCCACCTGTGAAATTCATCATTACAATTATCATTAGGCCAAGCATAACCCAAACATAAAAAAAAATCAGTCAATGGTTTTTCCCCAATTGACATGGAGGTCCCATGCTCTATTCATGAGACTTCCACACTTTCCATGCTTTTCCAGCATACACATGAATTCTTTCATGTTCATCCATTCACGTTAAATTAACTACTTCAGCATTCACAATTTTATTTCAAGCAAATAAACACTCTACTTTTAGCCATACATGCATTCAACAATTTTCTGTGTTTATAAATGCATCAATAAAAAGGAAAGAGAGAGCAGTAAGAGTTTCTTCTCTTAGTCTTGTTCCATTCTGGAACCCACACCACCACGGTGGTTTTCATGCTCCTAGTCTCTTTCACCTCAACGTGAATGCTTGACCTGCCCTTCTTGGCTATGACACTTAATGTCTATGGTCTATTTCAGACCTTTCAACCATGGAGTCCCTCCACATGGTTTATCTACAACTCTTGGCTGCTAGGACTCACACAGTCCCACTAGCCCCATCTTTCCATTACTGCTCATGCTGAGCTCTTTAGGACGGTTACATGTCCACATGCATCCTTAAGATGCTTTCATAGTCATTGCTTCTAGCAATACCTACACTCAAACACTGAATTAATTCACATGTTTAGTTTATTTTCATAGGAAATCATAGCCAAATCAAATACACATGTATATTCATAAGCAAGAAATTACAAGATAACCAAATACTTATCTGCACTAGATGTCTTCACTTTATTCCATAGGGTCCTTCTTTGCTTTATAAGCCTTGGAAACACCTATGGATTTGGATGTTTAGCCAGCGCGCAGGCTGCCCCTCAACATCAAATAACCTTGCATGTTTGGCCAGCACGCAGGCTGCTCCAAATCACCAATAATCTTGCATGTTTGGCCAGCACGCAGGCTGCTCCAAATCATCAATAATCTTTGCATGTTTGGCCAGCACGCAGGCTGCTCCAAATCATAAATAATCTTGCCCAACCAGCCACTCTCTGGATTTACCAAGCAACTTTTAGTTCTTTCAGGGTCCTTGCTTCCTGTATGACCAAGGTTTCCAACAAAGAAACAATAATGCATCAGCTCACTGTTACAAGATTTATACTTGTAATCTTCATTACTCCAAACAAGAAATAAATGAAATTGAATACTTATCTGTATTGTGCATTTCTTCTCTGGTCCACAGGGTCCTGCTTTTACTTTATAAGCCTTGGGATCCTCCTGCGGACTAGGATGTTTGGCCAGCACGCAGGCTGCTGCAAATCATCAAATAATTAATGCCCTACCAGTACACCTTCACGCCGACTGGGTTTACCAAGCATTTGGTGGTGCCCAACCAGTCCCATACTTGGTTGGCCCTCTCCATTTCCGAGCCAGCACATACGTCTGGGTCATCGGCCAATGGAAGGTAACTGCGCCACCGACCATTACAGGTCAACGCTCCACTACCCTTTGCCTTAGGCTTGCATCAGCCTTTCACATGTATCACAATCCCTCAATGCGCATAACCATTCTTCACCCACACAAGGGTGGCACTTCTTCTCTTGTGTAAGCCGGCGGTTCCGTTAAGGAATTCTTTAGGTGACTTTCTTAACTGCAGGCTATCATGGCCCCATGATACCCACTCACCCTACACAAGGGTTACCACTGCTCATACAGTCCTCTTGAGTATTCTTTTCTTTACTTTTCCCTTTAATGTGCAGCACTGAATTTCATATGTATAATATGTCAACACAAAATGGATAGCAAGCTCATTAGTATTGCTGCTCTAAACTGTAAACATATTTCATAACATTCACTATCCAACCTTGAAACACCAGGAATGCGTCCATTCCCTTAAGGCGTAGTCAATATTGGCATCCCTAACATAACTCAGCACCAGAAAGGCGTGCACTCCTTACTGATGTGAACTATGAAGGTCCTAATCATACTTCAAGCAGTCTGCTATAATGGAAATAAAATCAAAACATGCTCTACATATTAACTCTAATAATTAGACATGCATGTATGTATATATATATCATTCAGGGTTTATGAAACACTTATCCATTTTGCAGATGTTATTTCTCTTCTTTAATGAGGAATGGGGGCTCCTTCTCTGAGTTGACAGTCCCTCGGTTTGCCATCCCAATTCCTTTTGATGTTACATGCCTCTCACATGTATTACTGACATAATCTTAACCATCTCACTCATATTGTTTACCAATCATGTAGTGCAGATGAGACATTAATAATGTCTTATGGCGTTTCACCTGAAACCCACTTTCAAATCATGGAATCCCTTCCCATGAAGTTTGGCTTCTGCAGGACCTCTCTCATGGTCTTCCTGCAATGTGTCTTCCTGGCACACTTATTAAACAGCCAAACAGTCAGCAACATTTAACAATACCATTCAAATCTGATTGTTTCATAACCAATCCATGGCACTAATAATTAAATTCAGCATGAATTTGCAACTCTGTCTACTACAGAAATTGGTTTTCTTATCCATGAGGCTATCCTCATATTGTTTGGATCCTGTAAGTGACACCACTTTTCCCGTTATGGTCTTATGCCCGCTGCCATACATGAGCATCCACTTACAGCATGTCCTCCTGACACATTTTCATATAAGCCAAACAGTCATTAGCAATTATTAGCAAAATTTCAAATCTGAAACACTTACAAATCTGATATTTACAACTGTTCTTACTAACAGAACTTAGAGCTCTCAACCATGAGATTCCTTCTCATAAGTTCTAGATCAAATTTCACAGTCATATCATTCATACAACTCTGTCCTTCCACAGAGCATTCTAGCATCCCATCGATCATGATTGGGCTCTTCATGCACTTACTATTCTGCATTCATAACAGCCCATGAAATGATCCTAGAATTATCATCAATTCATCATTTCATTCATTATTTATTTTGCAATAACATATGCATCAGTTCTATGCATTCATACAATGCGTCACAAGATTTATGAAATCTCTTAATGCACATCTACTCAATGCTACCCTGCATTGTTTCATGAGTACTATGCATTCAAGCATATTATGATTGAAACATGACTATCTCATATCACTTTCATTACCATAATCAGGACCACCAGTCCTCACTTGCTTTGGTTATTAAGCACATAACCAACATATACATGGCATGATATAAATTCATATGAATGCATTGAGATTTCTAAACAATCCCAATCGGTATTCAATATCACATGCAAACTAACTCATCATAGCTCAAACATAGTTGAAGAGATCTTACCAAATCCTCTTTCAACATTCATGCAATTTGGCACCAATAATCATTACCTGCATGGTTATCATTAACATCATCTGATGTTACCTGATCAGTTGGCCTCTTACCAAGGCTGCTCAGTCCTTTTGCCAACTTTGTGATCATAGATTTGTTGCACCATCCTTTCTGCATAAGGTTGTTGGCTTCATGCAACAACATCCTCAGCACATTTAGCCATGCTCTTTGTTATCCTTGGTCCTACAACCAATACCAACATCAATAGTGATTATCAACCACAATATTCTCCATTAGTGGTTCATTGCATATGCAGACTTCATTATTCTACCAATATGCAATATCCCATTTATGCACAAGCATTTCCATATGCACTATGCAATGTTTGTTAAGATGCCATCTAGTGCATATACATCTATGTAATCCCTTACATTTTTAACATTTTTATGCCATATGACAATTTCATAATTAGAAGTATGATAACAAACAGGGGTTTAAAGAATTCTTCCCTTTTCGATCCCTCACTGTAACATGGAATTCCTCTTCCATATCATGCAATTGTAGAAATTGCCCACATTGACAACAAAATTTGTTTGTTAAAACAGTCGCTGGCACTCTTCTGCGCTAAATATCTATGATATATGTAGACCTCATTCAAACTCTGGTCATGCATCATTGCTCCTTGCTGGACAAGCTTTCCAATGCCTGTCTTCATGCTCCATTCCGACATCAGGTGCGGGAACTGCATCTCTTCAAAAATGACAACTTGTACTCCAATTCTGCACATTTTACACAGTTGTATTTTGGTCCAGAATGCCAACTTCAGCCACCTGTGGAAGAAAATCTATGAAGAATCGCAAAAACTTTTATATCGGGCAAAGTTAGTCCATATAACCAGGAACAGTTGGCACTTCGCGGATCTCAATTTCGATGCACCATTCATCTTTTATAAAATTCTGGGTTTAACTATTCCTTACTTTTCACATTTTAAACTCCCTTTGCATCCTGTGCTCCACCTGTGCGCCACCTGCGCACAACCTGCGCGCAATCCGCGCACTCTCCGCACGCAACCTACACGCCATCTGCGCGCAATCCGCGCACAATCTGCGCACGACCCACGCGCAATCCGCGCACTATCCGCGCGCAACCTGTACGCGATCTGCGCGCAATCCGCGTGCGATCTGTACGCCATCTGCGCGCAATCTGTGCGCGACCCGCACGCAATCCGCGCGCAACTGTGCGTGATCCGCGCGTAATCTGTGCGCGATCCGAGCGCAATCCCCGCACAATCTGTGCGCGATCCGCGCACAATCCACGCGCAACCCGCACGTAATCTGCGCGCAATCCACGCGCAACCTGTACGCGATCTGCGCGCAATCCACGCTCGATCCGTGCGCGCCCCGCGCGCAATCTGCGCACATTCCGCGCACCGCGCAGATTTAAAACTGCCGCCGCGCACCTTGCGTTTCCTGTAACTTCCGGGGTCCATTTCTCCTTCGTCCCTTAACCAAATTGGACAAATTTGGTACCGTTGGAAAGCTCTGGAAGAGGTCTATGCACCTATGTGATCTTATTCTTCATCTGAGAAGTCTGACCCTGTCATTTTTCTCAATCAGCATGCCGCCCCCAACTTCCCAATTCCACATCAAAACCATTCTGTCTCTTGCCTGCAAATCTCTAATAAGGGATTTTCTTTTCATTTCACATTCAACAATCCAACCAATGGATTCACAATTAATCTCCAAGCAGCCAACAAGTATGGGTAAGGAGACTCATGAGCATAAGGGCATAATTTGCAGGCTTTCCTCATTTCTGAAAACCATCAATTGGCCACACAATGTGGATTCATTGTAAGTAAAAATCATCATTAAAACATGGGGCTGTAACAACTGATTATTCATGCTTTTACTCAGGAAATTAACAAACAAAACTCATTTCCAGCCATGCTCAACATTCAAGTTCATGCATTCAAAGCATCATGGACATTCAAGGAACATGGATTCATCATTAATCAAGGTCTCAAGCACATGATGAATCATCTCCTATGCACAACAATTAACAACAACAACAACAACAAAACAATATAAGATGGCAGAGGTTGCCCCTCCTTTCTCTCCTCCATGGAGGCAAACAAACAAATACAAACTGAATGCTACAGCATTGGGGACAAATTAGAGCAAGCATTCAACCTAAAAATGAATTTTCTCGCTCCTTCCCCTATTTCATAGAATGCAATCAATGCAAGCATCTTGCAAAAATCCCCAAACAGTCATGGAAATGATTTCCCATTCCAACAAATAGAAGCCATGCAATCTTGAGGTTTCTTTAATGCATTTTAGTTTCAAATACAAAATGCATGTACACACAATGATTTATATCTCTGTGAAGGGCCCAACAGCAGTAGTGTTGAACCTAGAGCTCTGATACCACTCTGTAACGTCCCCTTCTCTCGTCAAATGCAGGGAAGGAAACATTAACAACACACCGGGGCTTTTGGTATACTTAGCCCCAATATTACATTACTCCTAAATTCATAACAATTAAAAACTTCTATATGCAGATTCATCTCAATATAGACACAGCGGAATTAAACATAATAGCAAGCACACCAACAGTAGTGCCAAACATATATATATATATATATCACAACGGGAGATGATTCAGCATATAGAGACTCAATCTCATTACAATGCCATGCATGGATTCCAAATTAAGATAATCAACTCATTTCATTAAACATGGATAACTTAACATATTGCAGAACACAAAATGCAAATAATTTATAATACACAGAACACTTATCTTGAGAAGTAGATGTCCAACGACTGGCTACGTGAGAGCAACGTTCCACCCAACCATAGATCTCTGTCCAGCCTATATTCTTTCAGCTAAGAGATCACCCCCGAGCTGGGTTGTGTATCCACTAAGGAGGAACTAGCTGGCTCACTCACAGTCAGGGTTTCACTCAAACAGCCATGCTAAGCCAACACACAGTTGGGTTTATCAAGCATATGGATGACAAATGAGGAGGATGCTAATCCAGTGAGCTCAACCACAAAGCTACAGGCATCTCAAATGATCTCAGCAGTCATGGCACCCACAATACCTACCGCACCCCAACACAAGGAAGGTCCCCTTCTCTACTGCACAGTCCCTCAGGCGTCCCTTCCCTCCAGTTCTCTTTAGGGTGGGCATAGAAAGGTCCAGCTGCTAATTCCTTGAGATTCTAGCCTTCACTGGGTTTATCAAGCAAACCAAACCTCTGCTCAGTCATTCACACTTGGATTTCTCACAGTTCTGTTATCCAATAACTCAATCCCGTCACTTCATTTCTGGGCTGTAAAAACTGGGATTTCCAATGGATTTCGGGATAGCTAATGCTCCCAAATTCACCCCAAGGTTCATACCAATGGATCCCCCATTGGATTTCACTGTTCGATGCCAAATCTGGGCGTTCTTGGCTCTTCAAAACTCGGGTTCTTTCAAAGTCGCGATTTCTGGTTTTTCACTCTGCTGGCAAATCGTTTTTGGATGGAAAATGGTGCCGGTAAGTTTCCCAATGGAATGGGGATGAGGAAGAAGCAACATCCATGAGGTAGAGTGGCTTGTGGTACAAGAAAACAGAGCCCATACTCTGCCATACGAATTTCTGGGCTGCCCATGCTCCATTGAAGCCATGGACTGAAATCCTCAACCACTTCCTTACAACATAATTAAATGTCATCAAGGAAAGTCAAATGGGTTCTCAAGGTGACATATGGCAGCCTATGGTTCAATCCCATAGCCCCCTCACCACTCCCTAGTGGATACACATGGCCCCTTCTCATTCGTTGCCTCCGTAGCCAGTTTTGGTATTTTATTGCATGATGTTTATTTACATCCTATTACAATTTCCATGGCTTAAGAGCACATGGGCATCAAATATCAATGCTTTCCCTTTAAATCAAAATTCAGGCTTTCACTAGCGGGGCCTTGGCCTTGAGCTCCACGCTAGGAAAACATACATCACATGTACACATTATTTACATTAAATGCTAACATATCCTAAGGGTCAAAATGGGGTATTACATTCAATTTCTAGATAAAGGTTTTCACAATTATCTCCTAAATGATCCTTCTTTTCGGAAAACAGAAGTTGGGGCAAACAATTTTATATGTTATAACTTAGTCATGCTCAGTATTATTCGTAGGTTGAATCCAATTCCAAGGTGGCATCGTCCTGGTTGGAAGGTAAATTGGAATACCTGTCATCTTTATTTTCTCAGGGTTTGGCGAATTCTTTCTCCCATGTCAAACGCAGTGGCAATAAATTACCTTGTGTGCTGGCTAACTTCACTAGTGGGATTCACATGGCAACCAGTGCTAATGCATGGGAGGATCTGACGGACTTGGCTATTTGGGACAGCTGCAGAGCTACCCAGGTCAATGAGTGTTCGTAAGGGTGAGTGTCACCTGTTGTACCTCCTTTAATTAATAGGAGGTAACAGCCTAATCATGACAGTAGTTGGCAAACGCATTTATATGAAGGAGCATGGTGGCATCCAGGATCATCATCGATATTCCTTCGCATGAATGCAACTTTGGAAGCTCTATTTGCTAGTTTGATTATGGAGCAAGACTCTGGTAGAAAGTTGGAAGATCCGGCGGACACCAATTGCCAAGTGGAGGCAGATACTGATACCAGTCAAAAATTTAGGAAGAGAAGCCGTGGGGAGTCCTCGGGGGAGCTGGGTGGTGGCTTTTCTCGAGCATGTAATCATGCTTGCCGAGAGGCTAATCCTTTCGTTCTTAACGTCCCTGGGGAGATTCAGAGGGATATCCATGATTATGAGCATCAATGATGGCTGAGGTTGAATAGGGAGACGCTGCTGGGGGAGCGCAAAAAGTTGAAGAAATGGATTATGGATCCAGGCAATATGGCTGGGCGTGTTATTCTATACGAGTGCACAGTAGCCCTTTACTAGAAGATGAAGAACCTTGTCAGTTTAGCCATCTGCGACAGACAAACCCACGGAGAGGAATTTCCACTACGACTTATGGTGCAACGTAACCTGGAGGAGACTCGTGAGTTGAACTGGAAGCTGGATTTTCTTCTCCAAGCAATGGAGCTGTGGCCTCCCCCGTATCCTTCTTCGTCTTCCAGCTTCCCCCATCCAGGGACCTCTCTTGATGCTCCTTACATTATCCATTGACGCTTGATCTGGAATCGTTTTTCCAAACTACAAGTCTTTTTATTAAGGGAGGGTCAGCTGTTAAGTTAGATTGTCTTTTCCTAAATGTATATCTTGCCTAATGGGTGTAGTAGCATTTTCTATGCTTTTTGATTTTGGGCCTACATACCTATGCTAAGAATATCTCCGGTTTAGCGACTTTTGAGATAGGTAGTGATTTTTGTTGTTCCAAAGCTTCTGAGGATAGGGATGGTCATTTGAATGAAAGAATCTTATCTGTTTTGGTGATAGTTGTCTACCGCAAGGTCAATGATGCTGGAGTCTATGGGTTAGTAGTTAGATGGTCTATTTTGATGAACAAGTCTAACTCTCGGACAACTTGTTCCTTCTGTAATTCCTCTTTGATTTAATACAAAAACTTCTTGTTAGCACTCAAATGGTGCTGGGATTTTGAAGAAGATCCTGGGATAGAGAAGGAAAACCCTGTGACTATGAAGGAACTTCTAAAGGGAGCCAAAATCCCTAGGCATACTCTCCCAAAGAAGAGAATAGCTTTGATACGGGTGCACTGTTAACCAATGGGCCTACGCTTAAAGCAATCAATGTGAAAGATATGAAGGAGCGAAGATCTACGGTAGGGATGCTATAGCGCTAATCTAATGTGCACGGGAGAGGGGCTGCACTCTAAATCACCGCGATCTGATTAAGTGGTGGGCTTCTTACGACGGCTCAGATCTGACGAGGGTAGATCGACGGTCTATAATGATGGAAGTGATTTTTATAGCCGGCGCATTAAGCCCACCCATAATCACCGCAATCGATGAATATGCATCATCCAACAGTTGAAAGCCAGATTGTAATATTAACTTGAATGGCCCAGATGACAAAGGGAAGGTAAAGTAAGTAGATCTATGGCTGAAAGGAGGCCTAGAGAAATGGACAGTTGACATGATTCAATCATTGCTATACTTGTAGGGTTGATACGGTGAATTCTATATTATAAAATGGTTCACCCCCACGAAATTCCACTTCCTGTCTGTCCATTTGCACATTGAAGGGCGAGGAAGGCGAATCTAGCAGAAGCATACCGGCCAACCAGGAGACCAGAAGGTGGTCCAGCTGTCCGTTGACCAGGTAGGTTTTTGTCCCTTCTCCTTTTCACAATTGGGTATTTAAATGGCCGAGATAGTAGACCTCTCTGGTACCAAAGCTCCATTGCTTAGCTCCCTGTTAGAAGACAAGGATAGCGACATATATGACACCGTATCTCTCAATGGATCCCTGGATACGGCCAAAGAAAGGTTGGAGGTTATAAGGGCCACACAGGTGGACATCCACAAATTATAGCAGTCCTTTTTCCACTGCTTTACCACCACCCAAACCCCCAATTGCCCTGAATTCGTGGAATGGTGCGCCAACCATTATGCTCTAGAATAGAGGGCAATCCTCGATGCCTTAGGCTCTAGAATCCTTTGCCATCTGAAAGCTTCGGTAGTTAGAAAAGGCTTGGTTGTTCCCTTGGATTTCAAGCATAGAGCTCATAGATATCAAATGGAAACCCTAATTCAGCACTTTCGTCAGGCTCCTGATGAACTCAAAAGAAGTTTCTTCCAGGCCTCCTTGCTACAAAATGCATCTTCTCCTAGCTCACCTTTCCCTAACGAGACCAATATTTTCATAGAGGAGTCCAAATGTGTTATTTCCATGATAGCCCAGTTTTTGGGGTTAGGTAGTGACCAGTACATCACGGAGCCATTGATTAGTCTAATGTTTGGCTTGAGCACTTGCCCAATAGAGCCAAACGAGCAAATCCCATTTATCCAGACCGCATGCCTGAGATTCGATGATGCCCTTGCCGAAAGTATTCACTTGCAGTTGGTCGAATTCCCTAAAACCAGGGTTTTCAGGTTCCAATCCTATTTACTAAAAATTTTTTAACAGCCTTTGAAGAAAACCTGAAAATCCCAGAGTTGAAGATTACAAAGGAAATGTATTCAGACTACTTGGTTTTCAGGAATGATTTGATGGCCAAGGTATATCACATCCTTTCCTAGAAATAATTGCCCAGAGTACTCCCAGAAATGAAATATTTACTGCAGCCTGCTATGGGGAAGGGAACAAGGGATTGGTTTTTGATGAAACATGGGACAGTAATCAGAGTGTATGGTTTTTCACACCCCCATATGTACTCCCCATTTTTTTAACACCCAGGTTGTTCCATTTTGAGTTCATAAGACAGAAGCTGAAGGTTGAATGTGATCACTTTTTAGATAGCAAGAAGTCCTCCGATATCGCTTTACCATGGGTGGTAGGATCTTTTATGATTAAACACAAGACAACCCTCTCGTCAGTTTAAGGGATGATCAGGGAGCTAGGAGTCCCTTCTAACGCTGCGATGAATTATGACCCACATCACATAATCTCAGAAAGGAGGAGGCAAGCTGGCAGGAAAGGATATGACCATTTCGAGATGGCTAGATTGCCAGAGAAAGAAAATTGGTTGGAATACGTTGATCAGGAGCCCATGGACGTTGATTCATCAGAGGATTCCCAAACTCTAAAATTCCAGTTTCAAGGAAGCACGCCTTCACCACCCGACTCATCTACTAAAACCCTAGTGGGATCGGCTGGCTTACCCCTTGTCACCATTCCAGGAGAGCCTAGCAGTTCAATGGTTAGCATCCCTATGGACATAGACAGTGACCTTGAAAGAGCCTCGAAGAGGCAAAGGGTGGAGGATAATGAGAAGCAGGTAGTGAAAATCGAAGAAGAAAAGCCTAAGAAGGGACATATCAAGTTTCAAATGCCCCCCTATGAAGTAAAACAACACGTGTTTTGAAAACCACCCAAAGGACCTACAGCATCTTGTACAAGTAGGTCCAAGCTATTGGAGGAATATGGAGAAAATCCAAATAACTTGGCAGACGAAGAAAAATTCTACTCTGAAGTAAGAAAGCTAGCCAAGAAGGAAGTGGCCCTAGTTGCTAACAGGAATCTAGCTCATAACACCTTGAGCTTGGCTCTGGCTACCAAAAACAAGGCTACAGATATGAAATTCAACCTAGAGCTATCAAAGGTGCAGACAAGTAAGTCCAAGGTTCAACACCACCTAAAGTTGGAAAAGGCAGAGAATAAATCTCTAAAAACACAGGCAAAGAAGCACCAAACACAGCTTTTGACGAATGAGATTGAAGAGGATAAGAGGAAGAATATCCAAGAGTTGATAAATGAAAAAGATTAGGAGATCCTAACTTTAAAGATCTCTCCTGCTCAATTTGCAAGTACCCCTAAGATAGCAGAGCTGGAGGAAGAGAAAGAGAACCTGAAGGGGGTACTGTTGGACTGTAAAGCCCAATTGGTAGAACTTATGGAGAAGGAAAAGAAGATGCAGTCAGAGGTGACCTTGGTAGTAGCCAATGAGGAATCCTGGAAGACACGGGTTGAAGAGTTGGAATATAGGAAAGTAAAGGAGATGGAGCAAGAGGCCACAGATCCGATTACATCAAGTGATTTCTCCCTAGTAGGGAAGATAGCCAATTCCAGCCTAGAAGATGTTGAGTTGCTCTGATTAAGGAAGCAAGTTACTAACCTAAAAACTCTACGGGATGATGCAGAAAGAAAAAGGGAGGCTTAGGAAACCAAATACCAAGAAATGCAGGTGGATTTTGACAATTTGAAGGAGCAAGTAATCAGGCAGAAAGTGCTACAAGAGACCAAGAAAATCATCTGGGATGATATTACAAAACAAGCTGAACACCTACGGCCTTATCTAAACTTTATATTGGATAAAGAGACTGTCATGAATTTAGCCATACAAGCTGTGACAGTGGAAAATGAGAGCCTTAGTAAAAATCCTTCAGAATATGCTAACAACGCAGTGGATTTCTTAGATGATTTATCTGAAGAGCAGGCCGATAATATAGGCATCAAGGATAGGGTGGCCACCATCATATGGGATAAAAGGGTAATTAATAAGCATGAACAGGTAAAGATCACCCAGCCAGGAGTTGACATTTTATCGAAACAGCTACAGATGTTCAGGGAAGCATTTGATCCTTTATTCAAGAGAGGCCTACCTAAATTCTGGGGCGAGAAAGGAAATATGTTGTCTAAGGAAGAATACAAGGCCAAGGTGTGGGATTGCAAGATGAACCAAGATGACTTTGAGGGGATGGATTAGCCTTTGACCCGCCAACTTGTAGCTGAGAAGTTGACAAGAGATTTCGATTTAGCCTCGAACTTCGGGGGAACTAGAACATTACATACTGGGTATTCTTACAAAGAACACACTGAGCTAAGAGTATTACTTAAGGATCTCGCCAGCGTGAATTTACCTTCAGAAGAGTGGTGGAAACTAATCAAGAAGTATGGTAAATCAAGGCTAAAAATCAAAGCATGAAGAGCTCGAGAGTATCAACTAAAGAAACATCGAGCGATGAAGCAGCAACCTGGAGCTATCAATTTTATGTTTTGTTTTTGTTGAAGTAGTTAGTCATATCGTAAAATAGGCAAGTAAATGTAATAAAGCGGTAGGCCTATATTGCCTGTGTTTGTTTTTAAGTTGTAACGGAAAAATGCCTCAATTAGCTGTCAAGTAATTACAACTATTTTATGTTCAGAAGAGAGCCGAGCCTAGAGCTCCAGAGGCCTCTATAAATTCATTGTAATTAAAGACAGAAGGGTTGAAAAATCTGGTTGAAACCTTTATGGGAATTTTGTAGCGTTTTGTAAGACATTTCCGAGTTATATTTTGAATAGAAATTGTAGAGCCAAGCTAATGTTTACAGGGATTCTTGTGTAGCTGGTCTTGTAGTCCATTTTTTCCTCTTCTATGTTAATTTGTATCCCTCATTGTTATTTCCATTTTGTAACATTCTTCAATGCTTGGATCTGTGTGATAGTTAAGTAGAATTCATGAAATTATGCTCTTCTTATATTTTTTAAGTATTTCACCATTATCTTTCTCTGCTAAAGTTGATGTAGGATCCATTATTATATGCCTTATGTCAATGGGTTGTTTCTTTCTCCTCTATTCCATCAATTAAATTCACTTCGACTATGAGTTGTTTATTATCTCGCCCCTGTGTTAATGCATTCGTGAAGCCCTTGTGAATAAGTTTTTCCTGAGTTTTGTTTTACGTGACTCCATTTCCCAAAATAGAAATTCGTATGTTTCAGCCGACAACGTTTAAATCATTCGTTTTCCAACAAAAATATGATCTTCTGTGTTGTTGTAATTGAATATTCTTGATAATGGATGCTAGTGTGTATTTTCATTGTCAACACCTTTGATTATTCCAGTCTTTCATATATTTGTAGAGAGAGCCCTCTCAGACTAAGTTGGGTTAGTATCTTAAGTCTAAAGATTGGTTAGTGGTTACCCCGAATTGCCTTCTCCACAAGCTAGGGGGTTAATTTGGGTGTTAACAAATTGGCGCAGCTGCCGGGGATCAATTGTCTTATCATCCCTGGAGAATGACAAAAGTATCATATCTGAATGTTGATGGTGAACAACAGTCGGACATTGAGAAGGTTGTATCATTCACCTGGCAACTCCACTCAGAAAAATTCCAGTATGAAGATGACTCCACTGGGAAGATCGGTGACCTTATATCAGAAATGAGATTTTGAAGCTCTCATGGCGACTCCGCTGGGGAAATCTAGGATTTTCTTGATTCACGGGCCGTTTCCCTCAGTCTTTGACTAGAATTTGCAGACTTCACCGTAAGGTGACCTCAGTGCCTTTAAAACATGGAATAAGTGGGACCCAGATATCGAACTGTCGATTTCTTTATAGAGATATTGTTCTTTTGTAGTGGTTTCCTTTTACCTTTAAGTATATATGTCAAGAGAATTTTGTTCCACCGGGGAGCTCTAGGTCAAGAGAGACTTTCTTTTGTATATCCTTCTCTAGATCTTACAAATAGATACCCTCCTTTAACCCCTAGAGCTGATACCATTTCTTCTTCTGAACATCATGAGGTCCGTAGCCAGCTTTACAAATCCCATGAGAATGAGACAGAAAATACTCTCCCTGTACATACTCATGTGCCTTCCAGATCTCAGCTGAGATATGGCCCTTTGAATTTTCCCTCTGTTCTTCATGACTATCCTCCCAAGTACCATAAATACCTTCCTAGATTTGATGGAGAAATTGAAATACTTACCGTTGAGAAACATCTTCAAGGCTTTGAACATTTTCTAGATCTTTTGCCCAATCTTTCCAAGGAGATGTGAAGCAATGGTTCAACCATTTGCAACCCATATCTATAGGTACATGGAAGGGGTTTTCCAATGTTTTCTTGGAATTTTGGGGTAGGAGGAGGTCATGGGACCTAGTTCTTTCAGAATTTTACTCCATGAGAAGGCATGAAGGAGAAGTGATGTCCATCTTTAACAGAAGGTTTTCAAGATTCTACCATGATATGCCCAGGGAAATCCAGCCCCTGAAGAATGCCGCTAAGTTACACTAGGCGTCTATTTTCCCTCCTGATTTATATTTTTTACTTTTGGAAAGAAAGTCTTCTAATTTGTAGCATATGTTTATTGATGCTTTGGAGGTTGAGGACAATCTCAGGATGTCTGGGAAAATTTCGGACTTAAATAATGATAAAGGGATTGAAGAAGAAATAGGATTCGAGGAGAAACGTGAACGAGGACTTGCCTTACACCCCAATCTTTTCTATAAGGAACAAAGAGGTGATCAGTCCGGTGATATGTCAAAAGAGGGTAATTCTGATTTATTTTATGTAAATTGCAATCATCCAACTAAAATTGTTAGTGATGGTTTTAAAGAAAATTTCAGTCCACCTAAGTATGATGAGTATGAAGAAGACTGCTTGGGTATTGTATCGGCCGAAAACTTTGCATGTTCCAGGACAATTAGTGAAGGAAATCTTATCCCTATCCATGATCAAACCTCTGAGAATAAACCTCCTGAAAATGATTGTTTACCCCTCTATTATTCTTCATTTGAATTAATAAAGCAAAGAATCAGGGCTTCTAATAAAGAACAAAAGTCTAAGGTAGAAAGCTTCATAAACCTTTTTGAAGTGAAGGATAAAAAGGAAGAGCTAGTGTGAAATCAGTCCCAACACTTAGAAGAGCCCAAGGTTTGTAATACGGAAGAGAACTACCGAACAAAGAATCAGGATTCTATTTCACACTCACAGTTCTTACATCAAGGAGAGTTGGTTGCACTTAGTCTTATTAAAAAATTTAATGGTATTCCTGCTGAGTTTGATCGAGTTGGGAACTCTGAAGTTTCAAATGAAGTTGGTGATTTTCATATCATTTCTCCCGAGTTGGATGAGAATTCTTTTCAGTTTTGTCAGTTGCCATCTGATTCAGAAAAGGATCAAAATAGTTAGATAAGTTTTTCTCCATGTTATTCCACTTCAGAGTCTTTTTTTTTAGAGGGAATTTTTTTCTTTGATATGTTCGAAGAGCAGAATGATAATTCTTTTGAAAACCAAAAAGATCTGTAGTTCTATCAGTCTGATGTACATATATTTGATTGTTCAATATCTCCTGCAAGTTTAAGTCTTTCATCTATTGAAGTATGTAAAGAAACAGTTGAGGATGCTCTAAGGATTGGTCATAAAGAAATATAGATCTTTCATCTGTTGGAAGACCCTTTCGCCAATCTGTTGGAATCATCAGTGAAGATGGAGCTTATATTGTCCAAACCGGCAGGAAGGGAAAAATATTATCGGTCGGAGTTATCCTTTGCCGAACTCTTTTTCAGGCTTGAAGGATTTGAATGTGGGTTTCAGACAAGAGGCCATCTACTTGACTGGCTTCATTGGAAGTGTGAGATCACCTGATTCGACCTTTATGCTCAGATGAATAGGGTAGGAGCATCTGTACATAAATAAGCTTGGAAGTCAAGCATTTTTTATTTCTTCAGTTTTTTATTCTTAGCGTCTGTATGCTCACCATTTTTTGGGAGATTTCAGTAGATTTTTCAGTTCCTAGTTTTCAGTTGTAGCTTCAACTGGAGAACCCGTTACAGGTTGAGGGTTGCAGTTGTCTGGGTGATAGCCGCCCAATGGATCAGGCACTTAGTCTACAGAGGTTCTTTGCTACCTCGCAGGGACGATAGCATCCCCGGCTGGAGCCAGTTGTTAGCACTCAAATGGTGCTAGGATTTTAAAGAAGATCTTGGGATAGAGAAGGCAAACCCCGTGACTATGAAGCAACTTCTAAAGGGAGCCAAACTCCCTAGGCATACTCTCCCAAAGAAGAGAATAGATTTGATATGGGTGTAGTGTTAACCAATGGGCCTGCACCTAAACAAATCAATGTGAAAGATATGAAGGAGCAAAGATCTACGGTAGGGATGCTATAGCGCTAATATAACATGCGCAGGAGAGGGGCTGCACTCTAAATCACCATGATTTGATTAAGTGGCACGCTTCTTGCGACGGATCAGATTTGACAAGGGTAGATTAACAGTCTATAATGATGGCGGTCATTTTTATAGCCGGCGTGTAAAGCGCACCCAAAATCACCGCGGTCAATGAATACGCATCATCCAACGGTTGAAAGCCAGATTGTAATATTAACTTGAAGGGAACAGATGACAAAGGGAAGGTAAAGTAAGTAGAACTACGGCTGAAAGGAGGCCTAGAGAAATGGACGGTTCACATGATTCAATCACTGTTATACTTGCGGGTTGATATGGTGAATTCTATATTATAAAATGGTTCGCCCCCACGAAAGTCCACATCTTGTCTGTCCATTTGCACGTTGACGGGCGAAGAAGGCGAATCTGGCAGAAGCATACTGGCTGACCAGGAGACTAGAAGGTGGTCCAGCTGTCAGTTGACCAGGTAGGTTTTTGTCCCTTCTCCTTTTCACAACTGGGTATTTAAATGGCCGAGATAGTAGACCTCTCTACTACCGAAGCTCCATTGCTTAGCTCCCTGTTAGAAGACAAGGATAGAAACATATACGACACCGTATCTCTCAATGGCTCCCTAGATACAGCCAAAGAAAGGCTAGAGGTTATAAGGGCCAGATAGGTGGACGTCCACAAAGTATACCAGTCCTTTTTCCACTACTTTACCACCACCCAAACCCCCAATTACCCTGAATTCGTGGAATGGTGTGCCATCTATTATGCTCCAGAATAGAGGGCAATCCTCGATGCCTCAGGCTATAGAATCCTTCGTCATCTGAAAGCTCCGGTAGTTAGAAAAGGCCTGGTTGTTCCCCTAGAATTCGGCCATAGAGCTCATAGATATCAAATGGAAACCCTAATTCAGCACTTCCGTCAGGGTCCTGATGAACACAAAAGAATTTTCTTCTAGGCCTCCTTGCTACAAAATGCGTCTTCTCCTATCTCACCTTTCCCTGACGAGACCAATCTTTTCAAAGAGGATTCCAAATGTGTTATTTCCATGATAACCTAGTTTTTGGGGTTAGATAGTGACCAGTACATCACGGAGCCATTGATCAGTCTAATGTTTTCCTTGAGCACTTTCCCAATAGAGCCAGATGAGCAAATCCCACTTATCCAGACCGCATGCCTGAGATTCGATGATGCCCTTGCCGAAAGTATTCACTCGCAGTTGGTCGAATTCCCTAAAATCAGGGTTTTCAGGTTCCAATCCTATTTACTAAAATTTTTTTTAACAGCCATCGAAGAAAACCTGAAAATCCCAGAGCTGAAGATTACAAAGGAAATTTATTCAAACTACTTGGTTTTCATGAATGATTTGATGGCCAACGTATATCACATCTTTTTCCAGAAAGAATTGCCCAGAGTACTCCCAGAAATGAAAGATTTACTGCATCCTACTATGGGGAAGGGAATAGGGAATTTGTTTTTGATGAAACATGGGACAGTAATCAGAGTGTATAGTTTTTCACACCCCCATATGTACTCCCCACTTTTTTAACATCCAGGTTGTTCCATTTAGAGTTCATAAGACAGAAGCTGAAGGTTGAGTGTGATCACTTTTTAGATAGCAAGAAGTACTCTGATATCGCTTTCCGATGGGTGGTAGGATCTTTTATGATTAAACACAAGACATCCCTCTCGACAGTTGAAGGGATGATGAGGGAGTTGGGACTCCCTTCTAAAGCTGTGATGAATTATGACCCACGTCACATGATCTCAGAAAGGAGGAGGCAAGCTGGCAGAAAAGGATATGACCATTTCGAGATGGCTGGATTGCCAGAGAAAGCAAATTGGTTGGAATACATTGATCAAGACCCCATGGACGCTGATTCATCATACGATTCCCAAACTCTAAAATTCCAGTTTCAGGGAAGCACGCCTTCACCACCCGACTCATCTACTAAAACCATAGTGGGATTGGCTGGCTTACCCCTTGTCACCATTCCAGGAGAGCCTAGTAGTTCTATGGTTAGAAGCCCTATGGACATAGACAGTGACCCTGAAAGAGCCTCGAAGAGGCAAAGGGTGGAGGACAATGAGAAGCAGGTATTGAAAATCCACGAAGAAAAGCCTAAGAAGGGGCATATCAAGTTTCAAATGCCCCCCTATGAAGTAAAACAACATGTGTTTGGAAAACCGCCCAAAAGACCTACAGCATCTAGTACAAGTAGGGCCAAGTTATTGGAGGAATATGAAGAAAATCGAAATAACTTGGAAGAAGAAGAAAAACTCTACTCCAAAGTAAGAAAGCTAGCCAAGAAGGAAGTGGGCCTAGTTGCCAACAGGAATCTAGCTCATAACACCTTGAACCTGGATCTGGCTACCAAAAACAAGGCTATAGAGATGAAATTCAACCTAGAAGACATCCCTATCCCTGATATAATCAACCTACACAAGGAGACAAGTGATGTCATTTATAATAGGCTATTGAAGCTTGCCATAGAGCTATCAAATGTGTAGACAAGTAAGTCCAAGGTTCAGCACCAGCTAAAGTTGGAAAAGGCAGAGAATAAATCTCTAAAAACATAGGCAAAGAAGCACCAAACACAGCTTTTGACGAATTAGACTGAAGAGGATAAGAGGAAGAATATCCAAGAGTTGATAAATGAAAAGGATCAGGAGATCCTAACTTTAAAGAAGAGTTTAAAGATCTCTCCTGCTTAATTTGCAAGTACCCCTGAGATAGCAGAGCTGGAGGAAGAGAAAGAGAAACTGAAGGGGGAATTGTTGGACTGTAAATCCCAATTGGTAGAACTTATGGAGAAGGAAAAGAAGATGCAGGAAGAGGTGACCTTGGTAGCAGCCAAAGAGGAATATTGGAAGACACGGGTTGAAGAATTGGAGAGGAAAGTAAAGGAGATGGAGCAAGAGGCCACAGATCCGATTGCAGCAGGTGATTTCTCCCTGGTAGGGAAGACAGTCGATGCCATCCTAGAAAATGTTGAGCTTCTCCGATTAAGGAAGCAGGTTAATAACCTGAAAACTCTAAGGGATGATGCAGAAAGAAAAAGGGAGGCTTGGGAAACCAAGTACTAGGAAATGCAGGTGGAGTTTGACAATTTGAAGGAGCAAGTAATCGGGCAGAAAGTGCTACAAGAGACCAGGAAAATCATCTGGGATGATATTATAAAACAAGACGAACACCTACGGCCTTATCTAAACTTTATATTAGATAAAGAGACTGTCGTGAATTTAGCCATACAAGTTGTGACAGTGGCAAATGAGAGGCTTAGTAAAAAGCCTTTAGAATATGCTAACAATGCAGTGGATTTCTTAGATGATTTATTTGAAGAGCAGGCCGATGATATAGGCATCAAGGATAGGGTGGCCACCATCATATGGGCTAAAAGGGTAATTAATAAGCATGAACAGGTAAAGAACTCCCAGTCAGGAGTTGACATTTTATCGAAACAGCTATAGATGTTCAGGGAAGCATTTGATCCTTTATTCAAGAGAGGCCTACCTAAATTCTGGGGCGAGAAAGGAAATATGTTGTCTAAGGAGGAATATAAGGCCAAGTTGTGGGATTGCAAGATGAACCAGGACAACTTTGAGGGGATGGATCAACCTTTGACCGGCTAGCTAGTAGTTGAGAAGTTGACAAGATATTTCGAGTTAGCCTCGAACTTCGTGGGAACTAGAACATTACATGTTGGGTATTCTTACAAAGAACATATTGAGCGGAGAGTATTACTTAAGGAGCTCGCCACCATGAATTTACCTTCAGAAGAGCAGTGGAAACTAATCGAGAAGTAAGCAAGGCTAGAAATCAAAGCATGAAGAGCTCGAGAGTATCAACTAAAGAAACATCGAGCGATGAAGCAGTAAGCTGGAGCTGTCAATTTTCTGTTTTGTTTTTGTTGAAGTAGTTAGTCATATTGTAAAATACGCCCGTAAATGTAATAAAGCGGTTAGGCCTATACCACCTGTGTTTGTTTTTAAGTTGTAACAATGAAATTCCTCAGTTAGGTGTCAAGTAATTACAACTATTTTCTATTCAGAAGAGAGCCAAGCCTAGAGCTCCAGAGGCCTCTATAAATTCATTGTAATTAAAGACAGAAGGGTTGAAAAATCTGGTTGAAACCTTTATGGGAATTTTATAGTGTTTTATAAGACATTTCCGAGTTATATTTTGAATAGAAATTGCAAAGCCGAGCTAATGTTTACAGGGATTCTTTTGTAGCTGGTCTTGTAGTCCTTTTTTTCCTCTTCTATGTTAATTTGTATCCGTCATTGCTATTTCCATTTTGTAACATTCTTCAATGCTTGCATTAGTGTGATAGTTAAGTAGAATTCATGAAATTATGCTCTTCTTATCTTTTCCAAGTATTTCACCATTATCTTTCTCTGCTAAAGTTGATGTAGGATCCATTATTATATGCCTTATGTCAATGGGTTGTTTCTTTCTCCTCTGTTCCATCAATTAAATTCACTTCAACTATGAGTTGTTGATTATCTCGCCCCTGTGTTAATGCATTCGTGAAGCCCTTGTGAATAAGTTTTTCCTGAGTTTTGTCTGACGTGACTCCATTTCCCAAAAGAGAACATCGTATGTTTCAGCTGACAACGTTTAAATCATTCGTTTTCCAACAAAAATATGATCTTCTGTATTGTTGTAATTGAATATTCTTGATAATGGATGCTGGTGTGTATTTTCATTGTTGACACCTTTGATTATTCCATTTTTTCATATGTTTGTAGAGAGAGCCCTATAATACTAAGCTGGGTCAGTAGCTTAAGTCTAAAGATTGGTTAGTGGTTACCCCGAATTGCCTTCTCCACAACCTAGGGGGTTAATTTGGGTGTTAACACTTCTTACTTCCAAAAAAAAAGAAGGGGCAACTGACCCTTCTTCTGCCCAATATTGTATTCATAATAGTTCTAGAATGCAAGAAGTTTCGGTCAATCCTTCTTTCTTTCGCCATTCTGGATATCGGTGACCTGCTGGATATAGTTGTTCACAATTATCTCCTAAACGAAGGGGCGGCCGATCCTTCTCTTTAAGAAATGGATGTTGGGAGAACATTTTTATATGTTAGAACTTAGATGATGTCCGAGTCGACTCCCTAATATTTACAACGGAATTTGGAAATCAGGAATTGTCGACCTAACCTTCGTAGATTAAATATATTTAAATTTATATCGTAAATGAAGGGTCGGTTGACCCTTGTTTTGCTTAGTATTCTTCCCTTGTTCACAAATTTGGAAATACATGTATTGACAGCCTAGCATTCGTAGATTAAATATATTTAAATTTATATCGTAAATGAAGGGTCAGCCAACCCTTGTTGTGCTCAATATTCTTCCCTTGTTAACAATTTTGGAAATACATGAATTGGAAGCCTAGCATTCGTAGGTTGAATATTTTTAATAATCCGTCATAAATGAACGGGCCGGAGAAGCTTCTTCTACCCAGTATTCTTTTCGTAATATTTCACGACTGCAAGAAGGGTCTTTTGATCTGTCTTGTGTTCGCTTCTTCTTCAAGAAGGGGCGGTCAATTCTACCATTTGGAAAATTGGAAGTTCGGACAAACATTTTTTTATATATTATAATTTATATTATAATATCTTTGTTTAAAATAAATATGATTGTTAATGTGCTTCTGTTATTTTATATTTCATAAAACGCTTCTATACTAGATTTTGGTTCTAAACAATGTGTCCTGTTATTTTATATTTTAGATATCGTTTATGAAATGGATTTTGGTACTCAACAATGTGTGGACCTACTTTTGAATGGATTGAAAGTTGTTGAAGGAATCTCTTTTCCAGAAAGAAATTTTTTGCATAATATCAAAATTAAGGACGGATGTATCATTGTAAATGTTACCAAGTCTTTAAATGCAAGTCTTCCATTGCCCTATCCATTAGAAGGTGCAGATACATTGTCAGAGGCAGTTGGTGGTTATATTCAATGGCCTGTATCTGAGATCGTTAACCAGATTGGGTTGGCTCTTCGAAAGAATGAGGTGAATGATATACCAGCTTCTACTTCGACAAGTGTAGCACATATCATAACAACTGAGAATGAGGTCAATGATATAGCAACTTCTACTTCGACAAGTTTAGCACATATCATAACAACTGAGAATAAATCTTCTGTTATTATGAGAAAAGTTAAGTTGTTACATAAGTGTTCAAAAAGAAAGGATTGCATTTCCATAGGTGTTGTAACAAATGTGAGTGGGAGTGATTTTGTTGGGGGAACATTTTTGGGTGACTTCAACTTTGGTATTCTAGTGGATGAAGTGGTGTTTTCTTGTATGGCATGTTGTCCAAGGTTGAGCAGTGGAGATTTTGTTGTATGGCCAATTAAGAGAATCATCGATTTTAATACAGAAACATTGCTTTCTTTTGCAAAAACTTTCAATAATAATCAATCTGAATCTACTTTGAAAGTATTAAGAGAAAATTACAATGAAAGGTTGTTGGGACGAACATCTAATTTGATACATCAATGCTCTTTAAAGCCACAGTATGTTGCTCGGGGAATAGTGTCAAATGTTTTTGAGGGAGACATTGTACAATTCAAAGCACTAGATGCTGGTGAGTTTGGTATTTTAGTTCATAAAGTCTTCTGCAATTGCGAGGATTGTGGTGTATTTGAAGGATCCCTTATAAGATGGCCTGCAAACAATTTGCTTGACCTCAATAATGTTCCTTTGGATGTTTCACTAAAAAAGAAAGCAAATGAAGAAATGGTCAACTTTTGGAATGTTTTTGAAGAATGTCCTTTACAGATGGTCCTTCCAGGTGTAAATCCTCGTTGTGAATATACAGATGTTAAAGGTAATGGAACAAGGCCATACAATTCCGTAAAGCGACAAGCTGGAACTAAAATTTCTGAAAGAAATTCAAGATCGGTACCTTACAGGCCTGCAATAAATTTGGGTGCATTCCTTTCAAACATTGGCACCGAACATTGTTGCTCAAATATTTGTATATCAAAAATTCCACATGGATCGATAGTTGAATGTGTGAAGAAATTTGATAGTATGAATGGAAATTCAAAAAGACAGTTTGTTATGAATTTTTTGGGATCAAATGCTCCTGTGGCCAAAGAAGGAGATGACAGCAAAGGAAGCTTGTTTACAATGAGATTAGACACAGTAGACGTCTGTCAAAATGCATGGTATAAATGCCATCGGATAAAAAAAAGCACTTTCTTCAATTATAAAAGAATGTTCATGAATGGTGATGTGAGAGCTGTGCATGGTAACCGTGGCTTGGAAAAATCCAAGGCGAACACTACTGCACGAGTAGCTACTATTAATAAAATTGTAGTAGAGAATTCAGACAAATCTCCACATCTTACATGAATAATCAGTAAAGATGGAACAAGGACAACCTTGAAATTATTGCCCGCTAATATATTGTCCAATGGTTTACTACGAAAAATGGCTAATGATGAAATCACAGGAATCGGCTTGCCTCCAGTATCAGAATCCTCCTTTAGCAAGGTGATGAGACACGATTTTCCAGATGTTAACATTTCTAAATCTAACAACTTTGCAAGGTGTAATGAGTGCATTACAATACAGAATAGATTTAAGGGGACCACTGATCCTGCTGAGGTGGAAAAGTTGCGAGTAGATCAGGATCCTCATAATAAATACGTCTCAAGTTGTCACCAGATCTATTATGCTCACAGGTCGGCTTCTAAGCAATATTCGAAGACTTATGTCAGTATTGTTCAGGACAAAATGGACAAGTCAAAGACTTCGATTCCAAGGATGGGTAAGAAGGCAAAATATTTTAGTAATGTTATTAATCTTCCCATATCATTGACTAGAATGTTGACCCATGGGCACTAGACTAGGGTTTTTGGTCATTTTAGCCTCTCATTTTTAGAGATGGGATCAAATTTCACTGTGACATCCCTGGCTAAATGCTTGAAGTGTCTTGAAGAACCCATGGGTGATAAGTATGGTGATTTTCTCTACAAAGGCGGAACATCTAAGCACCAATTGGATGATGCTCTATTGCAATCAGACTCATATGAAAAGTGTTCGGTATACAAACAAGATGTAATGCAAGATGATGTAATGTGTGTTGATGGTACTAATCAATGCATGCCAAATAGAAAACTACCATGCATATTGTTGTTGCAAATGGATAATTGTTCAGGGGATAACAAAAACTACTTTGTATTTGCATTTTTATCTCTTTTAACAACAAGGAGAGTGTTCGAGAAAGTTGAAGTTGGATTCCTCCCGGTCAGACACACCCAGGAAGACATAGATGGAACTTTTGGCAGGTTATCAGCAAAGCTAATGCGCAAGGATATATTTTCTCTCCCGAAAATTATGGATACGTATAGGACATGTGAAGATCAAAATTCCTTTGTCCCTTATCTAATTGATGAACTTTACGATTTTAAGAGTTTTGTGATACCCCACCTTTTGGATGGAAATGCCAAGATCGTCAGTATAAAAAAATGCCAATATTTTAAATTTCACCTCATAGATGACATTCCAGTCATGCAATGGAAGGCATCACTTCAGGATGAATATTGGTCCTCTCCTCTTAAACTTTGGCGGTCATTGCCAGATGGTAGAGCAGACTTGCCGGTGGGATAGCCTAGGTTATTAAATCTGCAATCAAAAAGTCCTTCCGACATTGACGAAATAAAAAAGGGACTAGAAACATATATTTCATTCTGGAATGGAGGGATTGAGAAGGGAGGTGAACAATTTTGGTGTCCCAGGTTAAATTATTGGGAGGCTATACTTAAATCTTTGGACAGTCCCTTTGAGACTGTTGATCAGTCATCAACTAAATTTTTTCCATCGACAAGGCATGATATTCATAGTGAACCTACAAGATCTGAACATGAAATTATGGATGCCTATTTGAAGGAAAATGTTCCTTCTTTGTAGGATTGCTATGTTGGACCGCTACGCAACAAGCCTATAGATGAACTCATTCCAAGAGTGGATGCTATAAAGGGCCAAATGGTCATTATGCAATCACCAGACCCAGATTGTGCACTCTGGTTGGGTAAGGAAATTGGTGATGTTTATCAGGACTCAAATGCTAGAATTGTTGGGTCTTACAAAGTAGAGGTGCAATGGTGGAAGCCAAAAGGACCATCGAAGGATCTGAAGGTCTTGTACGGAACATGCTTAGATATATAGCAACAATGGGTTGTAGGTGCAGAAAAAAATATGAAGATCGATGTAAATAACATCATGTGGGCATGGTCACCCAGGCAAGGATGGGCAGGAGAAAAACTTAGAATAAATGAGAAGGGCCTTGCAGCAGTCAAGGCACAAGGAGTAAACATGGGGAATAGTGTTTAGAATGATGGATGTTCTCAAGGGTTGATAGTAGACAAAATTGGTTTCTAAATTTCCCTATGTGGCAGTTTTAAGCAACAGAATTGTTGTGTTTCTAAATTCCCACTTGGTCAACAAAAAGTTGTATTTTTCATTTTCATCAATAAAAGTTTTATAAAAGGAAAGATACAACTTATAGCCATTGGGATTGATAATGAATGGTTATTTGTTACAAAATTGAATTTGTGATAAGTGTAGTCATTTGCGCACTAATTGTTGTTAAGTGTTGTAATTAACACCTTAATTACTAGTTAATTGTGCTTAAGAATAATTATTTTTTAGAAGTGGTTTATCCGCTGCACTTAAAATCAAGTAATTATCCTCAAAGTAACTACCGAAATACTAAAATATGATCCAATATACTCAAACTGCCAAATTCAGTGGTGCTCATAGGAGAAAATATTCTATACGAGCCAATATTATAATTAAACTATATTTCTAATACTCAATGTACCAAATCAACTATGCCACGTGTCACAATAAGATCGTTCCACGTGTCACCCTGGGATACTAGATATCAACATTTAAACAACAAAATTTATAGACGTCTTGCTTCAAAGACTATGCTCGCCAGTGGAAGTATTCTCAGAGAAAGAGAAGCCACTCTTTCCCAAAGGTCTTCTATTGTTGCAATTCCCTTGTAAATGAAGGCTCAGTTGATCCTTCTTATTCCAAATATTATTTTCATAATAGTTTGACACTGCCAGAAGGCTCGGTTGATCCTTCTTGTGTTCTCTATTATGGATATAGCCGAATTGTTGGATAAAGGTTTTCACAAATAACTACGAAAAGAAGGGGCGGCCGATCCTTCTTGTCGGAAAACGGAAGTCGGGAGAAACCATTTTATATGTTAAAACTTCCAAGGTGTTCTATTTTTAAAATTGCCTCGTAATTGAAAGGTCGGATGACCCTTTGTATCCCTAATATTATTTTCATAATAGTTCGACACTGCAAGAAGGGCCGCTCGACCCTTCTTATTCCAAATATTCTTTTCATAATAGTTCACCACTGCAAGAAGGGTCGGTCGATCCTTCTTGTGTTCTCCTTTATGGATATGGCCGAATTGTTGGACAAAGGTTTTCACAAATAACTACAAAAAGAAGGGGCGGCCGATACTTCTTGTCGAGAAACAGAAGTTGGGAGAAACCATTTTTATATGTTAAAACTTCCAAGGTGTTCTACTTTTAAAATTGCCTCGTAATTGAGAGGTCGGCCGACCCTTCTTATTCTCAATATTATTTTCATAATAGTTGGACACTGCAAGAAGGGTCACTCGACCCTTCTTATTCCAAATATTCTTTTCATAATAGTTCACCACTGAAGTTTAGCTTGTCGGTGTTAGCACTAGCGTTGTCCTGGATGAAACTGGGAGGTTCAATTTCTAAAAATAATGGAGAATCATCTAGGTATGCATTCACGGCCTCAAGGGTGAAATCATCAAAATGCCAATCCCAAAACTTTGCAAGGAGAATTAAATTGCAAAGGTCTTCCTTCTATTACATATTTGCACAAATAAATGGTCTAGATCTTCGGTGGTGAAGATCTACAGACATGAGCAGGATTCGCAAAAAAAAGGTAAGGTGTCTTAGACGGAGGGTGATGTTTAGCGAATGAGCATCTTAAGTAGCAGATCAATGGCCAATGGAGCGTATCGATAGTTGGGAACTACTACTCTGATACGACATGCACGGAGCAAACAAATTTTTGGATCCGCGAACTTTTGGTAGAGGCCCACGGGTTTGGACTGTGCAGATCTGAGGAGGCCAAGATATATGGTTGAAGTTTTTTTTGCGGATCTAACTTGCACGAAACATCAACGTAAGCCAAATCCATGAATTTGTTAAAAGTCGCACCGTTTCACGGCTAGGATTCATGCAAGATCCAGATCAATTGTGGGCGACTTCCCGTGGTTTTAACTGGCAGAAAAGGTGACATGTGGCAGGATCTGAGGCCACCAAGGATCATAGAGATAAAAAAACTAGCGGTGAACCACGACCCAGAATGGATTAAGAAAATAGATGGCCAGGGAAGCTTCCACGCCGCAGGAGATGCAAGGGTGATAGCAAAGGATAAATAATATAAAAAACTCGCCTGCACGGAGAGCTGGATTCCATATGTCCTATTTTGCATCTGAAAGCGACAGGAGCAAGTTGTGAAGAGACAGACAGGTCAACCGGGGGCCCAAACCAACCTTAAAATAAACAAGTAGCTTCTCTGCTCTATAGTAAACTATTAAATGGATGAATTGAGTGATAGAGATCCAATGATCGAGATTTGAAAAAGTAAAATGATCAGACGAAAGATGTAAAGAAGTTATCAAGTGGCAAAAAGTACATGAAATTTGACGGTCCAAATCATAGCATGTGAGATCGACGAAGGAGGAAAATGAGCACTTGGAAAGATGCAGGGAGGATAAAGAAAATAAGTTATATATAGTAGAAAAACATGCAAAAGTTGACATTCCTCTTTGTATTGTCAGCATTGGAAGGTTCTGGATGAGTGGGCGCTGCAAACAATAACAGAACATAACAAAGTGCTTGATTGTCAATGATAGGTAGGGCCTTGAAACTCAATCTAATAATATTTTAAGTCTGTTTATAAAGGAGAAAGATGGAGATAGTTCAGAATGGAGACATTGATAAAGCCATAGATGTTGAAGCCAAAGCTGGAGCAATGAGGAGAAAAGTAGCGGAATTCAAAAAGTAGTTTGAGAAATTGATTGAAAAAGGTTTGCCTACTTTCTGGGATGAGAATTAGGATTTAATTCCCCAAGATTAATATAAGAAATTATTATTCAATATAAGAATGGATCATACGAAATTTCAATATTTAAATTTATTGATAGGGAAAATTTTAATGGAAAAGATTGCAGAAGATTTTGAAATTCTAAACAAAATGGTTTCAATTGGCGAAATACTTCCACAGATTTCTTATGCAGATCATGTTGAAATGAGAGTCATGGTAAAAGAAATGGCCAGCTACGATCATCCAACTGTTGATCAGTGGATAAACGTGGAAAAGTATGGAAAAATAAAGTACACAGTTCGTTCTTGAAAGTAGTTGTTGGGTTCTATATCAAATGAGGATTTTGAAGTATTTTTATTCAAAAGAAATTTGTAATATTGTTTGTGACTTTTGACTTAAATGACATTTGGCAAGTTTGATTAAGTTATTTCAGTTTTTAGTTAAAAGACATTTTTTATAAAAGACATTATGAATTACTTTGAAAGGGTTGGAAACTTTTTGGAGAGACAACAATTTTGTATTGAGTTGAAATATTTGAATATAAAGAGCCACACAGGAAATAACTCATCTCTACAGAATCAGAGATTCATGTGTTGGTCTTGTTTACAGTCGACTGTATTTTTCTCTTCTTAAAATTGACAATGTATTCATCTATAACTTGGTGCCCATTATTGATGGATTGTCTATGTTTCTTTCTAAATCACCTCCAAAAAGCTTTGACTGTAATCTGATAACTACCTTGCCTCTATGAAAATATTTATGGTGGTTTATCTGCTGGTATATAAATTGTTTAGTTTTCGACTCCATGCCCAATGATTCTTACTTGAAATTTCCACCGATCTGTTTACTTCTTCTCTTATGTGAATGTTTCTCTCACTATTTAATTCATACTGTTATGCTTTTTCATGCCTTGATAAGTGTTGTATTGGGACATAATTCATAAATATTATGCTCTGTTGCTTTCATTTCAAGCATCCACTACCATTTTCTCCTAAATTCAGTATAGAATTCATTTCTATATTGATGGGTTGTTCATAACTTCTGCTTTAATCACCAAACAAAATCTCTTTGACTATGAGCGGGTGGCTATCCTGCCTCTGATTAGTTTTCTTTGCAAAGCACTATCATGTTTAATCATATTTGTAATCAATAATCCATACATTGATCTACAGTTTGGATTTGTCTTTACGCATGATCTGTGTGTCTTTTATGTTTGAAGTGAATTTATTTAATTAAAACATTTTATCTATTTCTACAAATGATTAACATAAATTAATAAATGGATGTTATTTTTTCAATTAGCATTCTAGCTATAGGGTGATTGTGTTGTGGTTAAACCCGCATTAGTAACCTTGCTATACTCAATGTGCCAAATCAAATAAAAATCGTAACCTCCCTATACAAAAAGGGCCAAATCAAATATGTCACATGTCATAATATGATCGTTCCACGTGTCACCCTAGGATACTATATATCAACATTTTAACAACAAAATTTATAGACGTTTTGCTTTAAAGACTTTGCTGGAAAGTGGAAATATTCTCATTTCTCCTTCCTATATTATCCATTATAGCTATACCTGAATTGCTGGATAAAGGTTTTGACAATTAACTATTAAAAGAAGGGGTAGCCAATCTTTCTTGTCGTAAAACGAAAGTAGGAACAAACCATTTTTATATGATATAACTTCCAAGGTGTTCTATTTTTACAATTCCCTCATAATTGAAGGGTCGGCCGACCCTTCTTTTTCCCCATATTATTTTTATAATAGTTTGACACTGCACGAATGGGTCGCTCGACCCTTCATATTACCAATATTCTTTTCATAATATTTCGACACTGCAAGAAGGGTCGGTCGATACTTCTTGTGTTCTCCATTATGGATATAGCTGAATTGTTGGATAAAGGTTTTCACAGTTAACTTCGAAAATAAGGGGCGGTCGATCCTTCTTTTCGTAAAACGAAAGTCGGGACAAACTATTTTTATATGTTATAACTTCCAAGGTGTTATATTTTTATAATTCTCTCCAAATTGAAGGGTCGATCGACTATTCTTATTCCCAATATTATTTTCATAATAGTTTAACACTGCAAGAAGGGTCGGTCGATCCTTCTTGTGTTCTCCATTATGGATATAGCTAAATTGCTGGATAAATGTTTTCACAATTAACTACAAAAAGAAGGGGCAGCTCATCCTTCATGTCAAAAAACGAAAGTACAATTGACTTGATATTCAAACAATGACTGAATATTTTAGACATTGATTTTTTATGTTATAACATAGCCGATTGACTTGATATTCATACAATGACTGAATATTTTAGACATTGATTTTTTCACCTTAAAATTTTGAACATTTACAAATGAAAAATGCAATCTTCAAATATACAATTGCATTTTTTATTTGAAATTCACTTTTCAACTCCGAAATTGCATTTTTTTATTTTAAATTCAATTTCACAATAATTTAAAGTCGTTGAACGTTTTAGATTCTCTTTATCCTTAATGAAATCATCTCCTTTGAAGGAGTAATAAAATACTAAACTTTTATTGGAGCTTCGACTTGTAGACTTAGAAGCACTAGACTCATTCCAGACATGAAGGACTGTACTAAACCAACATTTGATGACTGCTGCAAGTGTCTTTGAAAGAATGAAACCAAATCATTCATTGAATACATCATACCTCCTGCACAAGGTTGTAGTATAAGTTAAACTTTAAAAAGTTTTGAAAATCCCATAGTCATCCAAGGATTCCAGTTTCCATCCCATTAACTTGGACTAGTTACTCATGAATGCAGGATGGAGAAACTTTAGAAAGCCTCTTAACTTGTAGGAAAATCGTGCATTAGATCCATTATATGAGAACGTTTCTTCATAGATATAAGATTATGTTCACAGTTAAAGCCTCTATTTCAGCAACCCATTACACATATTAAGTGTGCAATGTTGGGAGAGGAAATAATAGGCTTCCGTAGTCCATAACAATAGATTAGCTTAAGCTTTTGAAGAAGAGGGCACTATGAAATAAAGCGAGCTAAAGAGTCATGCACCCCATTGAATCTTACACCATTTTCATGAATTGAAACAAGAGTAAGAAGAAGCTGACAGTATGGTCTGGTACTAAAACAACATTCGACGACTGCTGCAAGTGTTAATGACCGCAACAGTGCATGTTGTCTTAGAGAAGAAAGCCGAGAACATAATGACAAGTCCATGTATTGGGACTTCGACAGTGCTAATCTCCCTATGTACCCTCCTCGTTGCAGGAACTTAATGACAAATCCATACATACCCAGGGATTTTCAAGGGAGCGGACTTCGATATGCTCATATATCATGAGTAGAACTAGGGAGGGATCATAAGACTCAAGGCGAACAAACTGAAAAATTCCATGGCGAACAAACTAAAAAATTCCATTTTAGTTTGTTATGAGTGGCCACTGTGTTGATGGATTAGCCTATATATAGTGAATGGCCACTGTGTTAATGGAGTGAATGGGATGGGAGTCTAGGACGGATGGGGAATGGTAATTATGATAGTATGGCGGGATCGTGGTGGTCAAAGATATCATCTGTAGTGACTACATATTTTGCGGTAGATTTTGCTGGAGTAATCGTACACGTATCACTCCAATCAATTCCTTGAAAATCCAACGGCCAACATGCCTGCTGTGAAGAACCTGCAAGAATTAATTAATGCAAATACATGAGATATCAGAAATAATAGAACTCAAAATCATTTTTATATTGATCACAGGCCACTTCGAGGGGGAAAAATCCTTTGAGAAAGCTCAATACAATTAACTTCACGATGCCTTCATATGCCTCAACACACACTTATATACTAAGTCTAGGCGCCAATACCATGGGTCAATACTATGTGTCAATACAAACCATGGATCAACAAAACTATGGGTGACTTACAAAGCATATGTGCTAACAACAATAACACAAACTATGGATCAACAAATACTACGAGACGACTTACAAAGCATATGCGTCCAACAACAATATACTAACAAAGTAAAGACATGGGTTCCTAACATCCCCTCTCCCTTAGAAAAATCTTTGTCCTCAAAGCTTTAGATGTGGAATTTGATGCATAATCTAAAGGAGTGGGTCCCCTGTAGCATTCTCAGGTTGCATTTCGATCCATTGGCGCCTTTGGAGTTTCAGGGAGGATTGCGTGGAAGGCTATAGATGAAGAAGAACCATATCAGCGTTGTGAAAAGTGCGCTCAGAATGGTGCTGATCGGCTTGTTGTTTCAGTCGAATTCTTGCCATGTGAAGATTGTCCTGCAGAATCAGAAGAAGTTGATCACGGTTTCGAAGAATTGAGTCAATTGCATGAACTGGGGAGCTGTTGAAGGTGTATGGAAGAAGAACTGGTGGTGCCTGTCCAGAGACTGCTTCATATGGTGTCCTTTGAGATGTGGTACTATACCATTGGAGAACTTCTAGGAAATCCATAGAAATAGTTGTCCAAATCTATGGAGGGATGGGCAAGGGTTTGAGCAGTCCCGAAAGGAGGGTTGTTTCACCCTTGTTGACCTGGAAAGTATCACAATCAACCACCATCCATTGAATTGTCATTTTGAGTCCCTGCCAAAAGAAGTTACATTGTTCCTGGTCATACGTTTTGAGGAACCCAGAGTGCCCTACTGATGAAGAAGCATGGAGTTCATAGAAGAGATAGCCCCGTTGAACAGATTGCAACCAATTTGGAACAAGCAGAGAAACAGCTGTAAGAGAAACTGGGTCATCAAATGTGCGAGGAGGAGCATATTCCACCATATTGTCCTTACCCTTCCGGTAAGTGGTCGCATAGTCATAACCCATGAGTTGGATAACCCATTTCAGGTGTGCTGGGGAGGAGACCCATTGTTCCAGGAAAGTTTCCAGACTCTGGAGATCAGTCTTGATGCAGAAATAATTCCCCAATAGGGGTGGCTGCCACTTCTGTACTGTATGCAAAATAGCCATCATGTCCTGCTGAGATGTAGATGCGGCGAAATGCTTACCGGAAAGTTCTTGTGAAGGCGGCAAGCCCATTGGTGCAACAAAGACACATGCATATCTATCCAAGGAAGTAGTGGAGACCATTGGTGGGTGCATTTGAAGGGAATGGAGATGCGCAATGACACCATGTGAATTATTATTAAGGATCTTTCCAGGCGATGTGAACTGATGATGCGGAGAGACCCTGGTTGTAAGCCCATAAATTTGTGTTGTGTCCCATTGACTGAAAACTGCATCCAAAGTTCAGCAAAATCCCATAAGATGGGGCCAAGTGTGCGTAACCATTGAATTCCCAAAACCACATCAAATCTACCTAAGGACAAGGCAAACATGTCAAAGCATAGGTTATAATCTTCCATAGAGATACGCACATTGTGACACTTCCCCTTGTAAGGTAAGGTGCCCCATTGGAAACCATGACTTCAAAGTTGGAGCAAGGATGGACAAAACAATCAGCTTGTTTGGCAATCCGAGGGTCAATGAAGTTATGAGTGCTACCAGAATCAATGAGTATGGTAAGATGGAGCTTCTTGAAGTATCCCCTGACCTGCATTGTTTGTGGGGTGGTGACGCTGATTACAGCATGGAGAGAGATCTCGGGTGGGTTGTCCTGAGATGGGGTGTCAACAGGCGGGTGTTGAATGTTGACTTGATCATCTACTGTACCTGTAGCTTCTTCACCAAGTTCTGAGGCAGGTGGAGAATCCACATCCAAGAGATAGAGATTTTGTTGAACACATCTATGTCCCTGAGTGAATTTCTCATCACAATTATAACAAAGCCTTTTTTCTCGACGTGCCTGCATCTCTGTTTCAGAAAAATGCTTGATAGGAGTTGGTTGTGGAGCAAGCGTGATGGGAGGTTGTTGGGAACCCATATTTCTGAAGGGAACAAAGGTGGGTTTGGAGCATTGTTGAGCTGCGATCTTGTCCTCTTCCAACTTAGCCAACCCTAGGACCTCCATCATTGTGTTGGGATAGAACATTTTGATCTTTGAGCGGATTTCATCCTTGAGACCACTGATAAAACAAATCCTGTAGAATTCATCAGACAATCCTTCTGTGTGATTGGCCAGTTTCTCAAATTCTGTCTGATATTCTCTCACTGTGCCCATTTGGTGAAGTTTAGTGAGTGCTCCTATGAAGTCATCAAAAGCACTAGGACCAAATCATGGCAAAAGGAGTTGGCAAAAATATGTCCAGTTTGGCTCAGGATAAGCTTTGATGTACCAATGGTACCATTGAAGGGCTTCCTATTCCAAATGAAAGGATGCAAGTGGAACTTTCTGGACATCAAAAGTATTATGCAGACTGAAATATTGTTCTGCTCGGTATATCCATCCAGTCGGATCAGTACCATTGAAGCGAGGAAAATCAAGCTTCGGCCCACAAAAATTGCTGGAACAAGAGAACCCGGTGGCTGCAAAAGATTTTGGTTGTCGGTTATTGTTCATGGCTAAATGCTGAAGATGGAGGCTGAGAAATTTTTCATCTAGATCTTGGAGTTTGGTTTGGATGGCTACAATTGCTTCCTCCATGGTGTGTGCTCCTGCATGGGTGACAACCATAACCAAGGTTTTTTTTTTTTTTTTGAATGGGTAGAAAAACACAAACAGAAGTTGATTTAGTAAAGGGAAATTTGGATTAGGGAAAAAATCTGATGGGTAATTGGGGTTTGACTAGATTTTGGACACTATCGAAAGGACAGGAAAGCAAAAAAGGGGGATTTCAGAAGCAGGGTGAAAGAATGAGAAAATTTGGCAGAGAGGGACAAAGAAGCAGAATTAGAAAAGGAACTCGGTGGTAAAATTTGAAGGCGATTGGGTGAAAATTGAAGAAGTTATGGCAAACCCTAAAAATAGACAAATGTGAGATTTCGGGTGTTGGGAAGTGGAATGTGGGATAGGGTCCTCAGGAATGAAATATGCAGAATGGGATTGTAGGGGTGTCAGAGAAGTTTCAAGGGAAACGGAGTTAAAACAAGGGAGATATGGAGAAAAAACTGATTTTTTTTTTACAGAATGGAGCAGCTACAGCTCGGAAGGGATCTGAAACAAATAGATCTGCAACGGCCCGGAAGTGAGCAGAAACAGAGGGATCTGAAATGGTGCCAAATGGATCAAAAATAGCTGGATCTGAAATAGATCTGAAACAGCTGGATCTGGAACGGCTTTCAGAGTGGATCTAAATGGATGGATCTAAAATGGAGTAGCAGTGAACGACAACAGTTTAGCTGAAAATAGATATGGACCCCAGGTATGTGCGGCTTTCTAACAGTTCAGGGGTTTCACTCGGACACCAATGCTGTCTGACGGCTTGCGTATTGGGGCAGTACCCCTCACTCCACGGCTCAGGTAAAACTGATAACCACTTTGCCACAAACAACAACTCTTGGTTTACGTCACGGGTGGGAACTAGTCAATCAGGTAGGGGTCGTTGCTCTTTTCGCTGGTAGGTCCTCTCAATGGGCCAGCTACTTTGGGGTTCCTGTGGTACTCCTCATAATGAGTTTTAGGGCTTATTCCCAAGTACTTCCCACAGTTAAGCGGATAGGGGTTATCCCCAGATCCAAACTTGCAACAGCGCGAAAAAAATAAAATTGGCAGAAATTCCACCCAATGAGCCCAAGAAAGTGCTCTGATACCAGATGTGAAGAACCTGCAATAATTAATTAATGCAAATACACGAGATATCAAAAATAATAGAACTCAGAATCACTTTTATATTGATCATGAGCCACTTCGAGGGGGCAACCTCCTTTGAGCAAACTCAATACAATTAACTTCATGGTGCCTTCATAGGCCTCAACACACACTTATATACTAAGTCTAGGCGCCAATACGATGGGTCAATACTATGTGTCAATACAAACCATGGATCAACAAAACAATGGGCGACTTACAAAGCATATGCGCCAACAACAATAACACAAACTATGGATCAACAAATACTACGGGACGACTTACAAAGCATATGCGTCCAACAACAATATACTAACAAAGTAAAGACATGGGTTCCTAACACCTACTGCTAGTGCATTAAATGGCAGCAAGCTAAATAATATTCGCCTTAAATGATGGATTGTATCCCTCGTGTGAATAATCTCATCATGCTTTCAGTCCACAGAATGTTTATGTCTTGTCACCGAAAAGTCTCTCGATGGGGTCAATGGTAATTATCACAGTATGGCGGGATCATAGATATCATCTGTAGCGGTGAGCCCTAGGCTTTGAGCTGCAGAGCAATTAATGCTATAGCTCAGTGCTTAGAGTCTGTTGGATTTCGAGAATCTTCAGATCCAACGGACCCTAAGCTTACTGAGCTGCAGCATTAAATGCTTTGCAGCTCAATGCTTAGGGCTCACTATCTGTAGCGACTATAGATTTTGTTGGAGTAATCGTACACTTCTTACTGCAATCGATTCCTTGAAAATCCTACGGCCAACATGCCTGGTACCATTAATATCCTTAATATTCATTTAAAAATCTTTGAAATAATTTTAAAAATAAGATATTCCATGTGTCATAATATAAGCGTTCCACGTGTCGCCAAATTTATAGAAGTTTTGCTTCAAAGAGTTTGCTGGCAAGTAGAAATACTCTCAGAGAAAGAGTGGCTGCTCTTTCTCTAAGGTGTTCTATTTTTACCATTCCCTCGTAGATGAAAGGTCGGCCGACCCTTTTTCTTCCCAAAATTCTTTTCATAATAGTTTGACACTGCAAGAAGGGTCGGGTGATCCTTATTGAGTTCTCCATTATGGATATAGCTGAATTTCTCGATAAAGGTTTTCACAAATAACTTTGAAAAGAAGGGGTGGCCGATCCTCCTTGTCAAAAAACAAGGATCCAAAACAAAATTACTCAGAAACCATTTTTATATGTTATAACTTACAAGGTGTTCTATTTTTAAAGTTCCCTCATAATTGAAGGGTCGACCGACCCATCTTATTCCCAATATTATTTTTTTAATAGTTCGACACTACAAAAGGGTCGAGTGACCCTTCTTATTCCCAATATTATTTTCATAATAGTTCGACATTGCAAGAAGGGTCGGTCGATCCTTCATGTGTTCTCCCTTTTATGATATTTCATTCTATTTAAAAAAAGAAAAAAGAAATAATGCTTTGATTTTAAAAGAACAAAAAGAAAGAATGTTTCTATTTAAAATAAAACAAGAAGAAAGAATGTTTCTATTAAAAAAAGAAATCAGAATGATTCTATTTAAAAAAATAGAATAGTTTTCGTATGTGTAATGTTATTATAATGATACTAATGTAAATGTGTAATGTTACTTATTTACAATTACTTGGAAAAGTAAACTTCAGTTCGATGAGCATTATGGACCACCAAGGAGCAAGACGAGAATATAACCTGTGGTCGTCGTAGAGTCTCTCGTGCTCATAAGAGGTTTGGTGGTTTAAACAATTGAAACTATGGTTGGTCTCGTGTCTGGCCTCTTCTCTCAGATCAATGGCAGGCCTTGCTGACAGAATGATGTTCCTAAGGTCCAGTGTGGGAGACTTCAAAAAACACGTGCTGAAGGTTTATGAGGCAGTCTACTTGGGCATCAAAGCACAAAGAGAGTTAGCCGACCACATGCGGTATATTTCTAAGCAATTAACCTATTACGACTCCAGAATTAATGATTTGGAACACAATCAAATTGAACTTATGGGGACAGTGGATTTTATAAAAGAAGAAATTTTGAAGATGGCCAGGATGTCACAGTGCAGCCACTGCCAGGAATCCCCCTCTTTGGACATGAGAATTGCTGAGTCTACGTCAGTTTAGTGGCATAATTTTTTGTAGAAGAGATCCCTACTTGGATTAGTTTTGACATCAATTTTGGAATTTTTTTTGCATCAGCTTGTTAAATTTATAGAGCCATACTGGCAAAGCTATTCATGCTCCTAGACTCTCCTTTTTGTAATGAATGGATGTGCACAACCTTCTGAATAAATCCATCTATATGCTTCAATATAATTATACAGAAGTATTTTATAGGGAAATATGGTCAAATGATGAATATATCTTTCTGAATATAACTCATTGTATTTTACATCTTATAACAAAATCATTTTACATATTAAGAACAAAAGTATTTTATATATAAAGAACAAACATTTACAACCGAAAAATCATCGATTATTGGAAAACATTTACAACCGAAATCCAGAATGGTCAAATAATGGACAAATACTAAGGCTAGGCCATCATTTCAGGTATAACCAAAATGGCAAATAATGGAAAAATACTAATCACAAGAAGGGTCGGCCAACCCTTCGTTTAGTAGATAATTGAGAATACTGGTATCCAACAATTCACCTGTATCCAGAATGGTTAGCACAAGAAGGATTGGACGACCATTCTTGCAGTCTAGAACTAGTATGGATATAATACTGGGAAAATTGCATGAATGGGGGGGACCATCGAAGGAGAGAACTGGAGACACTTTGTACTTGGAGACTAGTAATGTTTTACAATCTTTAAAAAAATTTAGTTATTTTCTATTTTACTTTGTTTTGTTATGTGTATCAAGTTTCCTTGATTCATTTTGGTTTTTGATACGTACATCTAATAACTCTGTTTTGTATTGTTAAATCATAAAACATATAAATCGGTGTGCTTGATTTATCATTCATATGATTTTTATGCACGTTATGCATCAGTCAATTTCTTTACTTGATTCATATAGTTTCACATTCTGCAATAACAGCGCAGTCATTATCGTCATAATTTAATTTGCTAATTAGCTCATCATTGACAGGACAGTCACATTATTTTTAATCCTTTGAATAAAATAAAACAAGAATCTTTACTCTTGAAAATATGCATCAACTCTGCTCGGGAATATTTATTCAAAATTGAAGGGCTCAATACAAAACGAGTATCTCTTCACAGGTTCCAACACTTACTACATTGCCAAAAATAAACATCTAATCCTTTGAATAAAATAACACCGGAATATTTATACATTGTAAAACCTCTCGAGGTAAAACCCTAACTACTTCATAACTAAAAATAGAAAATTATAAACTAACTATTACATTCCATTTCGGTCAAAATTTATACAATTTCCAAAATTTCTCAGAATATAACATTTGATGTCTTTCTATTGGCGGTAGCTGCTGACAGGGATTCTTTCTCGAAAAGTAGTCTTCATGTGTGCAAGGTGTACTTCATTTTCCCATATCTCTCTGTTGTTTTCCATTGCTCTGTAGAAGGTACCTCATAACTAGTCATCTCCTCGACCAGAACTTTCATCTCTATGTGCTCTGCAATGGAAGTTGGAGGAATTTTTTCAGCTATCATGTCCAGCTGGTTTAGAATTTCAAAATCAAGGGAGAGTTTCTTCAGTAGAATTTTCCTTGTTAGAACATGAGTCAAACGTTGAAATTGCTCATGGTTTCTCCCGATGTTATATAGTAAATCCTTATAATTATCCTGGGAAATTAACTCATTATTTTCATCTCAAAAAGAAGGCAACCCCTTGTGTATTACCTTCTCAAATCCCTTTTTGGACGCTTCAACCCGTTCCTTCATATGTTCTACACTAGCCTGAACATTCTCAATGTGAGAATGTTTTCTAAGGACTCTCCTAGCCCAAGTTATGATTGTTACCCTGTTTTCTATAGCCATTGCTTTTAGATCACCTTCTGTCAGAGTATTTAAGAAAATTATGGTACCCTGGGCTTTGTCTTTTGGTATCTTATCTAAAACTTCTCTCATTGCTTTACAACTTTGTAAGCTAATATTTTATATGGATTCCTTTGTCTTCAAAAAATTTAAATAAGGCCTCAATTTTGCAACCTCATCGATGGTTGAATCCCAAATCAAACGCTTTGCACTTTGCAATGCTAGTTGTTATTGGTCACCCTATATGTCAATTAATTAAAGTTAACACACAGGATGGTCAATATAAATTGTCAAACCCAGGAAGGTCTTTTATTTCAAAGGCAATAAGCACAATCTATGCATAAACAGATCAAGCAGTTGATTTACTAAATATATCTAATGATCCTATTAGTCTATCCAGCCAAACTCACTCCAAAAAGCAGACTAAGCTAATTCACACATCTAGGAATTGATTGAACTACCTTCCTACAAAAATAACCCAGCAGTTATAAATTTAAGAAGAGAAATAAACTAGATTACTTTTGCAAGAAGTTAAATCCTATAATTATCAAACTACACTATTCAATCTTTACCAAAATGATCCATCTGATAACTACTGTTACTTAATCACACTCTACAAATCCTACTAACCCAATTGAAGATAAAACAACAACCAGAATCTAAATATAAGCTTGAATTCTAACTGATAATTATTGGAAATCCTAGGAAGCATAAACAACTGGAAAATATTGGAACTGAGCTTGGCTGTCACAGCTGATTCGAGCACACATGCATAAATCTAAATTAACCTACACAGTCGATTGTACACCACTCTGTTACAGCTATTCAATATGCAATCATGTTATCAAAAGGAAAACTAATCTCTGTTATAGCTAACAGTAACATCTACAATAATTCCACACCACACAACGGAAAGGAAACTAATTTAATCTACCTACTTAAATCGGCTATCTCTGTGAGAAGGTGGGCCCTGGCCTTCTAACAGAGATGCCGAGAATCACAACAAATTACGACGCATAAATGAAGGACTTTGCGCTCATATTAATGATGGAAAATCGTCAGTCTCAGTGCTCTGTTACAGCTTACACAAAGTGGTAATTGTCCCACCCCAGGCTACGAGAGCCCTTTGGAATTTATACAAGGAAAATACAGTTTCAGATCCACTATATTCGTGCAGCAATGAATATCTATGATATTCTTGCTGTGGAGTTACAACTAACTGATATAGCCATATTAAAAAGGGTTGTTAATCATTAATGGATCAACAAACTCAGCAACTGGAATGCAACCTGTCTGTGGCAGCTGGGTTCTGATTTAGTGGAATCTATTACAGTGAGGATCTGTTATAGCTTGCGTGGAGGATGCGTTGTTCCTTGGAATATGAGGAGCTGGTGCTTGAAGAGTGACAGTTGGCGCCACTTGGATGATACACCTGTGCTTTAGACCTTGGCTAAATGAAATCACACAGATCAGCATAAACAAAATACTAAGATCCATAATCTTTAACAATCTTAGGCATAAAATAAATAAAGTAATAACAAATTATACATGTCATATTATTGATTGATCTGAAGAAAGACATGGATATAGCTTATAAAAGTAGGCGGAAATTAGGGCAAAATGATGTAATAAGGAAGGCCAAAAAGGGACATTTCCTAGACCCAACATCTCCCCCCAACTGTCCAATTGCATGTCCTCATGCAACAACCTCCGCTAGTTTGAATCTGAGTCTGAGTGGAATCTGTGGAGATTTGTAATATCGTAGGCAAGTTCTGGTGCCTCCCCTCGAGGAACAAACCCATAGCAGGATATCCAATGCTCCCACCACAACTATTCTTCTTCTAATGTCAAAGCATAGCTATTTCTGTAGGAATTTCTCACAGGCCACCAAATGAGAGGGAATTTGAATCTTAAACCAATCCAACAAGACCCACACCCTTTTATGCACTGCACATATCTAGGCATCCTTGTCAAAGCTTGCCTGAAATTTTCAAAGCCATATGGATCCATTTCCTTCAGAGATGAGGAAGAGTACAACCATCTGTATTCACTACCTTCCAGGGCATGCTGCTGCATATTAAGAATCATTGGGACACATGTGGTAAGCAGTTTATCTCGCGGGCTCTCAAAATATCGAGCAATTGAGGGAACCCTGAGAGATTTAGCATGATTTGCCACGAATGTTGGTGGATTCTAAGGTTCCCCCCTAATCCAAAGAGTAGAATTCTCCTCATTCTTGAGGATGGTTTGAAAATCATCTCCCCATCTTACATGGTTAATGACAAAGGAGGCAAATGCCCTCAGGTGAACATCTCTAGAAAAGGTAAAGGGTTAGATAGAAAGTCAATATAACAAGCCCTATCATGTAAATACAATTCACATAACAAATGCTGATCCTCGAAATCACTCTTCAAAAAAGTCTCCAAAAACTGAGTAGTTGTTTCCAAATCAAATGATCTCCCTTCCTTGAGAGCTCTTAATTGAAATAAAGTTGTCTGCTCATGGAGAAAGACAGGGTAAGAGGGGGATGGAGCCCTGCAACTCAATAATTCTATGGAAAGAGTGTACATTTTTTCTTTTTCTCATTGCAAGGACTTAAGTTTCTTCAATCCTTCCAATTTTTCTTGAAGTTTCTCCCACCGGAGTTTCTGGAAGAATAACTCTTCAACCCACTTTTCTCTCAGTCCCTTAATGACGTTCCTATGTTCCTGGAGAGAGATCATACCTGTTCTGAACTGTTCAATCCACTTGAGCCATTTATCCAACTCGAGATTTAACCAGAGAACCTTCTTCTCCACCCATTGAATTCTTCTTTCTTCTACCTCCTTTTCATCATCAGAATCCAGATAAATGACTTCCTTATCTTGCTTTGGCACTGTGACAGTTTCATCATCTATTGGGGTTGTAGTGGTCTGTGCATGTAGTGCAGTCTCAGCCATGGGTATTAGGGATGCCGGTTCTTGTGTAATAGCATTCTTTATTTCCATATTCACTTCAGCCTCGTCGGTCTATGTTACAGTCTCAACCATTATTCTTAGGACTACTGGTTCTTGCATGACAGCATCCTCCTTCTACATTTCAATCTCAGCCATCTCAGTTTGTGTTGCATCTATAGCAAATGATTTTGGAAGCACTAGTTCTTGTGTAACAGTGTTTTCTTCCCGGTCCTTGATATGAAATGTTGTTGTCTGAGTTGCAGCTTCACTAAACATTTTCAAGGGTACTGGTTCTTGTGTAACAGTCCCCTGTTCCTCAATTTCTTTGAACTGCTCAGATTGTTTCTGGGTTATATCAGGTATTTCTGACTGATGAGACTGGTCCTGAAGAAGCTCGGTATCCCCTGATGGCTGGGACTCTGTTTCATCTCCTAAATTCAAATCAAGGATTTCTTAAATTCTTGGCTCATTTTCCCCCATCAACTCAATTTCTGGCATTCCTTCTTCCACCTCCTCTATCTGTACATAATTTTGTGATGCAAGTCCCAACACAACAACTGTGTGTCCTGCTGCAGAAAATATATCTCCACACTCTGGACAAACAGTCTCCCCATACTTCTCATTTTCAAATGCAAAAGATGGGTTTTCCAAATAGTTTGCAGCATTTGCTAATGTGTTCAAATTTTTCTGTGCTTATTTTCCAACTACTCCCATCCATCTTTCCAGCTCATTTCGCAATATCTGCACCTCCTCTTTTAATAATTCATTTTCAAGTAGGAGATTTTTGATTTGGGGTTCTTCCCTGGAGGGTTCCTGCATAGTAGCAGACAACTTGGGGTTCAAAATGGGAATCGCTATATCTACCCCTATTGTAGGTGCTTCTTATAACACAGGTGACTCCCTATTCCCTTTAGCTTCTCTTTCTATCTCTGATAAGGGTGCTTCAATATTACCCCCAATTGCCTCCACTGTCTCAACTTCTTCTGTTGTCTCTGCTAACTCTGCTGCTATTGCAGCTACTTCTGTTGCTGCTGATCGAGTCCTTCTTTTCCTCACCAATCCCACTAGGTGTTCCTCACTGCTTATTGCTACTGATGCTTTGACAGTTCGGATCCTCCTTTTCTTCGCTGCAGTGGGTGTCTGACCCTTGTTTCTTGATTCTACTCTTCACTTCTTTGACACAGGGGTTTTTACCTTGGTTTCTTCTTCTTCAATAATGGTACCCCTTATCTCCGGAGAGGACACAACCTCCAAAATTTCCACAGTCCCTTCTTCTACTGTCTGATGTCCTTCCCTTTGAATTCCTGTTTCTACAATTGCAGCTTCAACTATCACAGCTTCAATAGTTGCTCCAGTTTCAACTTCTTTTAATTGAGTATCTTCTTTTGCAGTTACAGATTCTAATTTTTCTACCTCCTGCTCCAGGGTTTCCATCAAAATCTCCCCAACTATAGGGTTTTCTATTACTGCTGCTTCTCCTTTGTTTACTTCCCCTTCGTCATTGGCCTGGTTTTCTGTTGCTCCAGCCTCCCCCCCAACCGGGTTTGAGGAACTCCGGTCCTCACCATCTTCACCAGCACCCCCCACTTCTAATACAGGTTGTATGATTGGCACATCTCCAGCCAAAAATTGCTCCCAAGTTAAATTACGAATTGCAATGGCTCTTAGGACTAGTAAATTAATTAAGCCATGATTAGTAAGGGAGGAAACTGGGTGCTGGGCGGTTCTTGCATATCCAGCCATGGTTTGTAGGGATTTAAGCAGATAGAATGGTATATTCACTAAATTACCATAGCATAAATAAGACAGTAAGGGAAGTTTAGAGAAGGAAACAACTTGGTACCTACCTCCACAAGAAATATATCTTTTCACAAGGATTGCCACTTGATTCCAGGGTGGTGGTAAAGATACCAGTTCCAACCCACGGCGCTTTGGAATAACTTGCTCGCCAACTGCCAAATATTCCCTCACCGCATTTGCATTATGTGCCTTCCATCCAAATAACTTCTTCCCAACCAAGGGTAAGCCAGTAACCTCGGCTATGATTTCTTCTGTAACATCCACACGCAGTCCCCTGACCTTGGAGTGAGTATCAGTCAGGTTGAGGTCAAATTGCAATGCGGTTTCTGTGTGGAAACCGTTCAACCGTTCAAAATATGCCATCCAACCTGCTACTGTAAAAATATTAAGGACTACTGCATTGGCATGTATAGTTTTTGTATCTACTAACTCATGTCAGACTGGATTTCCCATTTTAATCCCTCCTTAGTTCAGAACAAATGCAACAATCTCCAATCTGGATGTGGAAGTTGAAGCTTTACGAACATGCAAAGGGTCGTTGGGGTTCAAAAATTAGGTTTTTAGGAAAGTCTGCGCTAGTATGAACATTCTGCTGAAACGATTGTTGATGTATATGTAACTTCGTAATGTATTATATATATATATATATTGTACACCTATAGAGATGGTATTATTCCTCTATATGGAAGTGTTTGTATTTCTATAGAGATGTTATTATTCCTCTATACGGAAGTGTCGTTATTTATACTGTAAGTGTCGTAACTTATACTTGATGGGTTATTAGACCACCTTGTTGGGGTCGGCCCTGTATAATTCATGTGGGTCTAAGGGTTATTAGACCACCCTATTGGGGGTCGGCCATGTGGGTCAAAGGGTTATTAGAACACCCTATTGGGTGTCGTCCCAGTTAGCATTATGTTATGTGGTTAAGTTAAGGCCGACCTAGTAAAGGTTATTAGCCAAGTCAAGTCAAGTATAAATAGAGTGCGGGAGGCACTCTGTTTCATCATTCTATTCTCTCTCACACTCTCAGGAGAGTGGCGCACTTGTGGAGGAGGAGAAGCTGCTGCTAGGAGATGTCTATCTCTTATGCTTGGTTTGTATCATTGCTCTATCTATCTCTGAGGAAGTTATTGGGGTTTTTCACCTTTATGGTTTTCCCCAAGTAAACTTTGTGTCTCTTGTGTGCTTGCATTATTGTGTCCATGATTGATATGCTGTAGATATGCTATACATGTTATTCTCTCAGTTAAGATCCTATATCAAATTGAAGTAAATTCTGAAAAACTAACATGGTATTAGAGCTAGCCTGAAAGAAGGCATGATATGGCATGTATGACACTTGTTGCACTTACGATGCTAGGGCTTGATAAAGCAAAAACCCGTCATCGTAGAACTTTTTCTATAAATAAATTTCAGCAAGGTTTCAGGGTCTTCAAATTGTATAGGGAGAATCTCAGATCCCCATGTACCTTGTGTCCAAAGGACAACCTCTAATTCGTTGTACTTTGTGATTTATGATCTGTACAATATAGGGTTTCTGCCTCTTCCAGATCTCATTCATAACAGGTGACCTTGGAAAAAAGGTCATAACTTGGGATAGGAAGCTCCAAATGAAATTTTGTAAAAAGTGACAGGTATTGTATAGACTATAATTTCTCAGGTAACCTTTTCAGAGGCCAAAACTGAACCAGTGACACGTGGCACACCGTACAAATTCGCTCTCTTGTTTTATCCCATAAACAGGTCACGTTGCAACACTTGGCATAACTCTCTCTCAGAGAATCCATTTGAGGTCAGACCTATGGGGTTGGAAAGATGACAGGTTGGGATATCACAAGAAACATTTTAAGACCTTGTGGATCAAAAATTTCATAGTTACACCAGAAACAATCAGGTACATATTTATGTCAAAATAGAATTATGTTTTAGCACCTTCATTCATGGCTTCGGGAATTAGGGTTTCAGAGACAGATGGAATTTTTGTAATCGGAGACCATGGCTGAATGCTACTCATCAAAATCGAAATTTAGAGACCAAGATCAGAATTTTTGGTTGGGTAGAAGGTCGGGCTTGATCAGAACCTAGTTCGAGACTTTGATCGAAAAAGTGGAAAATTAGGGCTTCTACAAAAATGAATTTTTTTTAAGTTTGTGACTACGGCTGGAAGCTCCTCAGAAAAATAGAAGCTTAGAGCTTTGGATCGAACCTTTTGATTGGGAAGAAGGGTGGGATTTATCAAACCCTAGTTCGGGGTCATGTCCAGTGAATCCAGAAGTTTCAAAGGAAAATTTGAGGGGTGAAACTTTGTAGTTTTCAAATTATGAGTATATGAACTTGATCAGCTCATCAAGGCGCATATTTCCATCGTTTCGGAAGTTTGAAATTCAAAGTTTGAATTTTTAGGGTTTCTCTGACAAACCCTAATCCAGCTCCAAATCCAGTTCCTGCAAATCAAGTGGATTGGGTTAATCCTAGAAGAGAATGGATTGGTCACCTACATAAGTGAAGAAGTTCCTGTTTCAGAGGGAGATGAGGCTAAGGCCTTACATAAGAATATTACAAGCAATCTCAATAGGTATGACTCATCCAGGTATGTTTCGAGATTTGTTCATGATTAATTTTATAGTATGTTTGTCTTCATGTTATTACGGTTAGTACAATCCTGATTAAATTTAGACTTGTCGTATCACCTTAATAAAATTATGAATGCATGATAGAAGATATTCATTGATTAGGGTGTTGACACTTATGATTGTACTAATGCATTATGGTGTTATATGAGGTTTATGTTGTCTGCTAACATGAAAGGTACACCAAGAAAGACAAATCATGTTCTAGTTCAAGAACATATGATCATGATGACATGAGGACAAAGATTTATCCATTGTCATGAATCACTTAGAAGATCTATTGCGAGGTATGTATAACTTGGTTCTATAATGGTTAACTTATGAGATATGCAGGTTACTAGCACAAGTCATTGAAGAGAACACAAAGACATCATGTGGGTATGTTAGACATAACTAGCTAACATACTAATCCAGGTATGTTTTTCCTATATCATGTTAAAATCCTACCTTGTGATAGGATCTCTTATATAAGTATACATGGCATGATTGATAATGACTATTCATAGGTTTTAATAATCATGGGTGTAGGCATATTATGTATCTTACTTTAATTTATGATATGACTAACCATAAGAGTCCTTGAATACTAATGCTTATTATTTTATATTTGAAATGATCATGACTATACATGCTTAAGTTTATTGTGTTTTGATAGTATTGAGAATATACTAATAAATGTATGATTATGTATGAGATCTCAAGGATATCACAATAATGATACTTGTAAGCATGCATAGTGATCGAGTATGGATATAAGTTCAAGGACAGGTAATCCAGGAAGCAAAGATCAAGAGGGAGGACACTCCAATAGTTTCTGCAAGGATGCAGATATTCAGAGGGAGTCGACCACTTCTCACAATCCACATCAGGATGGAGTTGCAAAGATTTAGAAGGAGTCCACCCAACAAACAAACAAAGATAAGTATTTGAATTATCATTTCTTGCATAGTTCATTGTTTAAATAATACTATTCAATAATGTATATACGCATGTTCCTAGAATTAGATTGTGTATTATGCATATTAGAATAGTTGCATTGATGAACAGTATACTACTAATATACATGGGTAAGTGGCCTATGGCACTATACAACATTCCATTGCTACTTATCTAGAATGAAACCTCTTTGTTGACACATTGAGAGTTGTGCACACTCTTAACAATGTTCTGGTAGAGATTGGAAGGCATCTAGAAAGTTACAGGATATGGATAAATGTTGTATTGAAGCATTAGCTAAGATAATTGCATGACTGTATGACATATTTCTTTATGTGTAAGAATTTGTTCTGAAAACTATGAGATGTTTTCTAATCATGCAATTTAACTTGTTGTGTAGGAAAGATCGTATACCATCACCTACAAAACAAGGACTACAACATTTGTTCAACAACAAAGTTATCTATTGAAAATATTGAAGATATTGAAGTTCCCAGGATCTAGGAAGAATGCCATGATCGAGGAGTACCAGTTGATCATGAAGATGTTTGGGATGAAGTCCCAAGATCTGAAGGGGAGTCTGTAGTGACTTCCAAGAGGATTTACAAGATCAAGCATGCTGCAGGTGGTAGCATAGAGACTTTTTGTCCTGTAGCCAGATACACTTCCATTAGATCTGTACTTGCTCTGGCTGCAGTGATGAAATGGAAGATACACCAGATGGATTTCAAGACATCTTTCTTGAATGGTGTAGTTGAAGAAGAATTGTATGTGGAGCAGCCACTTGGTTCTGAGACACATGACAGGGAGTCATATACGTGCAGAACTTGGTATGGTAGGATAGACAGCTTTCTATCCAGTTTGGGATTTACCAAGAGTAAAGTGGATTCTAACCTTTACTACAAGGTTGAGGAAGGTAATCCATTGATACTACTTTTGTATGTGGATAACCTGCTTGTTACAGGTGAGGATAGATTGATTGCTGACACGCAGTGGAAGCTTGCTGCTGAGTTCTAGATGAAGAACTTGGAGATAATGCACTACTTTATAGGCATGGAGGTGTGGCAGAGTGCAGATGGAATCTCCCTTGGACAAGGGAAGTATGCAGTAGAGATGTCACGTACCCACCCATTTAACCAATGCAAGGCAGGGTACATGATGCCAAATTCAGGGCTTTCCCATGATCTCAGTCCATTGGTTAGATTCATATAAATTAATTAGGAATGTGCAGATGTAAAACAAATCAATTATTATGCACCGCGGAATTAAAACATCCACACACATTACTCATGCATAGAGCATATCATCAGTGATTGAATTAATATAGTGCAGAAGTAAATATAGAGGCATAAAAACACTTATCTTCATTTTTCAACTGCCTAAGCAACTAGCTATGTCGTTGCAACGTTCTTCCCAGCCATAGGCTCTTTGACAGCTTATACTAAGTCCATCCGAAGGCCACCCCCGAGATGGGCATGATTCCTTCAAGGAAAAAGGGGACATTCACTCTCTCACAACCAATTAATCATTCTGTATGAGCCAAGCGAGTCCATAGCTGGGTTTATCAGGCTACAATTGAACCCTGGATTATCGCACTCAAGCTCAAGCCCAAGCCATGGATACCCATACCCATACCCAACATACTCTTCTCTCACACAGTAAGCACAAACAGGGGCATGGATACACATTTTAGACAGTGGGATTTACAAATAAGATGGCCATGGGTTTTCCCAAAAACGTTCCCAACCAAAAATGGATTGTGGGATGGGAAAACAACCACAGGGGGAAAAACGATTTCTTCCCCAAATATCTCCGCCTTCAACAGCCCAACACGGTCTCTATTGAATCCCCATTCGATTTCCCTTCTTCCCCACTGGTGTTAACACCCAAAAAGTGCTCACTAGCTCATTTACCACATTATATGGCTCATTTGTCCATTTTCCTACCATATTTCCTTTAAAATCCCATTAAAAAGCCTCCAAAAGGCCTAAAATGCCTCCAAAAGGCCACAAAACCCTCAAAATAGTCTAAAAAAGGCTAAAAAACCCCCTTTTCCTCCAAAAATAGTAAAAATCCCCTAAAAAGGGAATAAAAAATATAAAATAATGAGGAAAAGGAAGAAAAAAACCCTATACAGCTGCCCAAAACCATGGGTCAGCACTCCACCACCAAAAAACTATAAATAGGTGATGGAGATCCCTTATTCCATATCCACAATCACAAGCAACCTTACTCTGCCAAAATCTCTCTCGAAACCCTAGTTCACCATTGAACTACTTTCACCTTGAGAGCCACCTTTGGCCCATTCCCATCATTGGAGAAGGAGAAGGAGCATATTGAAGCTTGGAGCATCCTCTTGGACACTGCAAAGGGCTCCATCAAACCTTTACATTGAAGGTAACATCAATACAAAAAGCCATTCTTTAAATTTGTTGTTTATGTTTCATGCTTGTTTTAGAAGTAATTTAATTTATGTTTTAGCTTACTTATTTACATTTACTGAACTGCTACTAAGGAGTCCATTCTCCTTAGTAGGTGCTCATTTGCACAAGCTAGGGGTAAAACCCTAGCTACAGTTTTGGCGACTCCCCTAGATTTTGAATTTTTGGTTTCCGTTTTGAATTTTTTCCTTTCGGCTGTCCCTTTCGGCCGCCGCATACCGCGACTTTTTCCTCTGCAGTCGCGTCCTGACCACGCCTTTCAGGCCTTTACCTGCGATCCGACCGCGGCTCTCAGACTGCTTCCGACGCCCTGCCGGCGGATTCAAGTCTGTTACCTGCGATCCGACCGTGGCTAATTAGCCTGTTTGACGCGATCTGACTGCGCCTGTCGGCCTTTTTCCCGCGTCCCGACTGCGGCTTTCTGCCTCTTTCGTGCGTCCCGACTGCGCCTGTTAGCCCTTCTGCCGCGATCCGACTGCGTCTTTTTCCCTATTTCCCGCGTCCCGACTGCCTCTGTTGGACCGATAGCCGCGACCTGACCGCCGCTGTTCCCCTCAAACCCGCGGTCTGCCTGTTCCGATTTGCCACAGACCCGCGGTCTGATTTCTGCTCTTTTCCTGTTTTGAGCCCAACCCCTTTTGCTGCAATATTTTCTGCATCTGAACAGCCCTGTGTCCCACCTGCAGCCTCACTACCTTACAGCCTTTCTGCAACAAAATTTCTGTTCCCTTTACAGAATTCTTTTAAAATTTCGTTATTTTTAAATCAGAAAATTTTGCAAGTTTAACTTTCAATTTCAGTATTATTGATAGTTGGAAGTTGCCTCCCTTGTGGCACTTCTATTTTTTGGGTTCATCACCTCACGAGCACACACTCTGTCACATAAATCAAGTGAGCCTTAAAAAGTACCTAACTAAACCAACATTCTAACCCCACTTGGGGAACACAAAAGAATCATTGTAGTTAGGTAGGATCAGGGGGATAGGCTTCCAATAACACCCCTTGGTTACTTTCACTTGAGACATAGTTGTTGTCCAAATAGGGAACCAAAATCCCCTAGTACTTTTTGGCACGGTCACGACCAGTTTATCAGAGGGCCTCTCCCTTAGGAGGGTTGAAGTCGGGAGACTGGTTCCGGAGGCCTGAGTGGAATACCGCACTCCATTCAGTAACCGAAGGGCTACCTTTCGCGGTTCGCGGGATATCCCTGTATAGGGGTATTGCGGTCAACGAACTAAACGACAGATTCACCTTTCTGGACGTGTCATGAACGGGGTATCTTAGTTTCCATTCTTCTAGGATTGACTACCCGGTGTCCCTCCCGGTAGGGGGATATCATAGCCACTTGGCTTTTCTACTCATATTGTCTGACTTGGATTTCATCACCTTGCAGAGGATATGTTTAGTTGAGTCAGAATACTTTTAGTTAGGTGTTTGCATGCTCCTTTACCTCCCTTTGGTCTAGTGAGTTCACCATTTTTTCTTTTTAGGAAACCTGCTGCTTGTTGGTATTCTGACCATCTTTGTTGATACTCCACCTATTGTAGCACAGCTGTTGCAGTGGGTGTTTTGAGTTGGTTGTTGGCCTGAGTGCCTTGTTTTTGAGCTCTCCTTCTGCACACTCGGTTGCATTAGGATTTTTTGAGCTATTTTTATACTCACCTCAACCCACAAAGACTAGACACCATTTGTCACCATTGAGTCCCCGAGACATTCTCGGCGCCTCAGGGGCGAGCCCCCACAGCACGGTTCTCTTGACACCACCCGTCATAGATTCTGATCATTATCCGTTGATACCACTCATCACATATCTAGAGCCTTGTCACTTGACTCCACTCGTCAGCGACGTAGGACTCCGTCACCAGATAGTGACGCCCCTTACTTTACCTCTGATTCTGACGAAGAGTCTGAGAACCCTATTTACACTGCCCCTACTAGCCCCATGGCTGGCACGACTTCCACTCCATTTGTCATATGGACCATTGGTGGCACATCCACCACTACACCAGTTACTACACCTGTTTTTGGTATGCCCTCCATGGGACACCCATCTACCGTTCCCCTCACGGTACCTATTCCCACAGCGGGAATACCTATCCCCACTACATCAGTGGCTCACACTACCCATGGTGGTGCTGGACCATCCTCCACTACCTCAGTTCCCCCACTTGGGGGCACCACCCTAAATCTTGTCCCTCCACTTGGGGGCACTGGCCCCAACTTGGTCCAACCCACTACTGTGTCACATCCTTCGTCTAGTTTGCCATTCATGGCTAGCCTCAACCTACCTGACCTGGCCAGATTGACCAACGATCCTATTCGACACGACCCTACGTGGCCTCATATGCCTACCAAATTACCCTCTGACATCCCTAAGTTCGAGGGCAAGGCCGGTGAGGACCCACAAAACCATATCATGTCTTTCCACCTATGGTGTTCCTCTAACTCTATAGTGGACGACTCTGTTCGCCTCCGTCTCTTACAGCGCACCTTCACTGGCTCTGCAGCCAAGTGGTATATCGAGCAACCTCATGGGACCCATGCCACCTTTGCTTCCTTGGCCTCGACCTTCCTGCAGTTCTTCCAGCTGCCTGTCCGCTATGACGCGGGCGTTGAGATCCTTCTATCTTGTAGAAAAAACACGGCTACCCATATCACGGACCACATCCATGAGTGGCGTCGACGCCGTAGCTTATGCAAGATCAAACTTGACGACCGTATCTTCCTAGATTGGTTCCTCAAATCCCTTCTCCCTGTTATCGCTAAGGATGTGGCCTCAGAAAGACCCCAGTCTGAAGAAGAAGCCATCCTTAAGGCCCAACAGTTCGACCTCATTTACGCCCAATCGGGTTACCTTTATACCATTATACCTGACGCCCCTCACGGCGAGCCCTCCCAGCATGATGCGCCGGGAGCATCCCACGCTGCAGATGGTATCATTGGCCGTGTTTCTTCGCATCCCCAACCATTTTCTATAGCACGTCCTACCCCTGGCCCCGACCTGTCGCGGGCTACTTCCCAGTCTGGAGCAACCAACTCGTATGCTCCCTTGACACATCACCATTCCCATGGACCCTTATGTCCTCCTCAGTGCTTCGGGTATGCGACTCCTGCTTATGCTCCCCCAGTCGCCCCTCAGCCTTACTATCATCAGCAGGCTGCCCCAGCTCCTGCGCCTTCACAAGCCCCACCCGCTTATTATCCGCCACAGGCAGCCCCTGCAGCACATCCACAACCTGCTCCGCAGCCCTATCAGCAACCCCCTCCAGTTGCTGCACCTGCTCAGCCTCAACCTGCATACCATCCTCCGCAGCCTGCTCCAGCACCTGCGCAACCTCAAAATCCACCTGCTGCCCAAGGGCAAGTTTACGCCCAACAGAACCCGCAACAAAACCAGAATAACCAACGTAACCAGGGCCAACAGAACCGCGGCAAGGGCCGTAATCGGGGGAACAACCAACCTGCAGACCAAGCTGGTCAACCGGCTAATCCCCCTCACAACAACAATGCGGCCCCCGCTAATCAAAACCCTGATCGCCCGCCCAAGCAGGCTAAAAATCCCAATTTGTGAACGAACCACCCTTGTTCTATTTGCGGGGTCTATGGACACTACACACATGCTTTCCCACACTTGGAGCGAGCTCGGCAACTCTGGGTTGATGAGGCCCATCGCCAAGGGCATGCGGCTCCCCAAGCGCCACCCAACCCCCCCCAACCTCAACAACCCCCTTTGGTGCTGCAAAACCCCTTACCGACCCAAGGCGTAGTGAACACTCAGCCGTTGGCTCCCCATCAAGCCAATGCGCCCCAACAACAACAGATTACTTACGCTGCTCCTGATCAACCCATGTTTGACTCAGGTACCCACCACTTGCTGATGATGTCATCTGCTGACGTCAACCTCCAGACCCGTCGGAACCAATATGGCTCCACCTCTGAAGCCACTCCTACGGATAAACCTACTAACGCCCATCCCACCGATCAGGCGCTACGTATACCTCCGCCGCCCATAGACGGCGCTGCGAAAGCACCTCGTTTCCCACTTCGCCGAATAAACAATGACCCTAATGCGCGCGCTGCGTCCAACTACAACATCGTAGACGACCTAGCCCAATCTCCTGCAGCCATGTCTGCGCTAGAAGTCGTGAAGAACTGCCCTTCCCAGCGCAAGACTTTACTCTCCGCCATTGGGGGAATTGACCCAAATGATTCGCATTTGATGGCTTTTGATTTAGACCAGTCTGAACCACGTCTACCTTCCAGCTTAGCATTCCAAGTTACTGTCTCCGTTAGGAATCTTGTTATCCATCGGTGCATCATCGATGAGGGTGCCTCCACATGCGTTATGTCTACATTCGTATGGTAGAAGCTAGGATCCCCTTCTCTCCAGCAGTCCACTACTGCGTTACGTGCCTACGACGGTCGTTCGGCCCAGCCCCAAGGCCTCCTACCCAACGTTCCAGTCCAGTTAGGTGGAAAAACAGTCCTTATTGACATAGAGGTAATCAATGCCCAATTGGATTACAACCTTTTACTTGGCCGCAGCTACATGTATGCCATGCGGGCGGTTGCCTCTTCCGTCTTTCACACCATGATGTTCCCCCATGAGGGACGCGTGGTTAAAATTGACCAGCTCACCTACTATGACCCCAGTGCTCCTGCGGCACCTGAAAATGTTCTCCCCATGGTTGAACAACCTGTTTCTCCTGCCACCACCTCGTTTGTTTCCTCTACGGGGCCTGGGGTTTACTCGGACGCGCCAATGACCTCCACCTTTCAATCCATTCCTCCGCCGTCCTCTACGCCCGAAGTGTCTGACTTATGTACCTTGTCCCACAACAACCAACCACCTAATAATCAACCACCCTTGTTTCCCAAACCACCATTGGTACCTAGCCACATTGGTGTTACACCGATCCATACGATCCCCTTCCTCGTCCCTCCATCGGGAGTAGTAAGCGCCCCGGTCATGGCTCCCTTAGCCTCCCTGGGCTAACTTTGGGATTACCTGTATGGTATCTTTCGCCTCCCGTTCGCCCGCCGACACCAGATGTCGTCCTCCAACCGGTGCAACCCATGGCTACTACCACTCAGCCACCTCCCGGTGTCTCTACCCCTTCATCCTCCACGACACCCCCTCCTACTCCCAAACCCACTGGGGGCAGAGGTCCACAACCTTACACTGCTGTACCACCCCCAAAGACAGTCAAAAACCCTCCAGTATTTCGTGCTCCTCCCAAATGCTCGCTGTGCGACGAGTTGGGCCATGCGACCCACCAATGCCCACAGTTACCAGCATTGCAGAAGCACATGCAAATGCTCGACGATGACCCCAACATCCCAACTGTCGAACTCAACCCCACTCCCAATCCTAAAGATAAGTCCCTACGTACCAACCACTCCTGCGCCATATGCGGTATTTACGGGCATTATTCACATCATTGTCCCGATCTCCCGGATTACAGAGCGGCTCTCTATGAGATGAACAATCTGGATCTTGAGACGGCACCACCCACCATTGAGGAGATTTACCCCCCGATCTCTCCCCCTTCTGGAGAGGTTAATATCATCTATATGATCTCTTCCACCACTACTTCAACCACTACCCCCTCGTCAACCGATTTGACGACGCAAACTTTCCGTACTGATGAGGAGATTCTTGAGGCCCTTACCGCCCTGGATTATTCCTAGGATGATATGCATCATCGTTCCTACTTCATCCCAGAAGAATCCTCCTCTAGCACCGCTACCCAATACGCGGTTGAATCCAAAGACTTCCTCCCCACCAAGGTCGACTGGTTCAAGGACCCTATTCCTACTCCTGACGCCTTCGAGGAGGGTAACATGGCCAACATCTCACCTATCTTCCAAATTGATATCGCTGCCCATGGACGTGCCCCTGAACTCATCGCTTTAGGAGCCTCCTGCAGTGAGCACGAGATTGAGGAGTACAAAAAACTCTTCCAAGAGTTCCGTGATGTCTTTGCCTGGTCCTATACCGACATGCCTGGTCTTGACCCCGCTATCATAGAGCACCACATTGACACATGGCCAGGTGTACCCCCCGTTCGCCAGAAACAACACCACATTGACACCTCTGAGCTCGGGGGCATAGTAGATTCCCTTGACCCTGGGATAGGGGGCATGATCAACCATTTTGACCCTACCCCATCACATCTATCTCAGCACGTCAGTGAACCCATTGTTCAAACCCACACATATGTGATCCCCAATCACAAACCCCCTGCACATAGCATGGGGGCAGGTCATTAACCCTGCTCACTTTTTCACATTTGTGATCTCAACCATTTTCGAGGTCACATATCACATATCATTTGATTTTATACACCTAGTTATTTCCTTTGACCATTCCGGAGTCCTTATGACCTCCGTTTTTCGCACCATTTGCACTGTCGGATTCATATTTCCGTGCCCGTGATGATGCTTGAGATCATTTCTCGCTCTCACCAGGACCAATATCAACATTGTGTCCAGACACCACTAGTCGCCTCGGTTTGCGTGCTACATCGGCCATTCTCCATTTTTCGCATGTTTTATATCATCGGATTCATTTTTCCGAGCTGGTGATGATGCTTGAGATCAGTTCTCGCTCTCACCTCCAGATTTTCCGGGCATTTTTCAAAATGCCCCCGTCACCTTGGTTTGCGTGCCACATCGGCCGTTACCCGTTTTTGACATCCTTTATATCGCCGGATTCATTTTTCCCAACTCGTGATGATGCTTGAGATCATTTCTCGCTCTCACTTGGTACAATTTCAACATTGTGTCCCAACACCTTGCTGGCTCGGTTTGCGCGCCACATTGGCCGCTGTCGGATTGTTCCACATTTTAACATGAGCCATTCACTCCTGTCACACTGCAAATGTCCCATTATTTTGCCACCATTTCATCTACCCCGCAAGGAGGCCCACCAATGTTCCCACCTACCCTCGTTCTTGGTCATCATTACTGAACCTTGATTGAACACTTCCTCCTTGCCTGGCCATTCCTTTTGTTCGGTATAATTTTATCCCTTTTTTGGGCCGGACAAGTCCTTTACGAAAAAGGCACTTAGGGAGTTTCTGTTAAGCTCTTTTCTGACTCCTAAAAGAATGAAAAGATCGCCGAGCAATCTTGCTTCCTTTCATGCTCGTTAAAGTACCTGAAAGGGCGTCTATCTGGTATAAGTTTAACCCTTTTCCGGACCTGGTAGACTACTTACGAAAAAGGAATACTCTAGTCACACCGGCTAGAAGAGTTCTTCATTGCATCCTTTTATGCTTCTTTGGGCCTTGGAGACTAAATCTACGAAAAAGCAACCCCCTGGAGTCTTCTTATTTGCTTTCAGACTCTCTAAAATTGAAAGCAACCACGAGCATACGCTGTCCTGGGCTCGTTAAATCCACACGACAGCACCATTCCATCACTTCAGAGTCTTCTTATCGCTTTCAGACTCCTTAAAATTGAAAGCAACCACGATCATGAACTGTCCTGGGCTCGTAAAATCCACACGACAGTATCATTTTACACACACTTCTTCTAGTTCCTTAACCCATGAAGAAGTACCCTCCTGTGCCTCCTGGCACTATGATCGATCATCTCGGCAGCACCCCCAATCAGGTCTCCTTTGTTCAGAGTATTCTGCAGTCTCCTGCCATTTTTCACCAGCTTGAGTCTTCCTCAGCCCGTTATCTTCCTAGAGCCAGTACAGCTATGATCCCTTTCCCCTCAGTCAGTTTCATATGCTGCCAGATCATTCCCATTATCATACTCTGAACAAAGGAAGTTTGAGTCCACCCACTCTACTTGCCCAGTTGTCCCCCCACAGTTTGTCAGTCCTGCCATCAATACTATCACATTTCAGTTCTCCACCTCGTGCTCCTGTCAAGGAAACATCATTGCCTTGATAGTTGCAGGTCTCCCTCTGTCGACGACAGCTCCTCTATTCCAGAGGATAGGCCCAGAGGTCCCTACGCCTTGGACTTATCACCATCTGTGGTAAGTGCCTACGGATCACTCTCAGAGGAGTCATCATTGCCTCTCCGAGTGGTTGTTCCTCACATGCTTGACTTCAGCACCTTGATCGCATCGTTGAGGATCGCGTAGGATTATATCCCATCCGTTTTTAGTCGAAGACCCCGGATTTCCCCCGACTCTAGCACATTGGTGAGTCATTTCGGAACGCCCAGTTCTATGTTCCTGTGGATGTCCGGGCTGCGTTGGCATTTGTATTCGGAAGCCATCCAGTTACATGCTTCCTTGAGTACCCAGTTTCAGTTCTAGATCAGTTCCAGTTCTGTGTACCATTGTGAGTGCACCCCTTGTCACTCTGATCCAGCAGTTCATCCGCCTCTTTGGTACCACACTCAGTAGCACTGTTGATTGTTCCCGTGCACTAGTTCTGGAGTTCACACATGATCCGCTCAGCAGTATGTCCCAGATTTGTGTCCCCTCTGGACTCTTATGATGTACACAGTGGATATGTATCTTACAGGTCCCCCTTTTCGGGCCTCACTGTTCTGTTTATGTATCTTGATACGAGCATGGGTATGCCCGCCTCGTCCATATATTGAGCTCTTTCCTCAGTCAGTGTTTGAGGTCATGTATATTTCAGGTCCCCATTTTTTGGACCCCATTGTTATTGTTATGTTATATCCTGATACGAGCATGGGAATGCCCGCCTCGTCCATATGATCAGATGATTCCTCATCCATTATTGAGGTTATGTACTTTTTAGTTCTTGCAGTTGTTCGGGATCGTTGTTCCGGGCTTCAGTTTGTTTCTTCTCTTCTCTCCACACCCAGGAAAACCATTCATGACTTATGATGTCCATCGGCCATACGATGAGCTCCTGCCCTCGCACATCAGGGGGCAATCTGTTAACACCCAAAAAGTGCTCACTAGCTCATTTACCACATTATATGGCTCAAGTATAAATAGAGTGCGGGAGGCACTCTATTTCATCATTCTATTCTCTCTCACACTCTCGGGAGAGTGGCGCACTTGTGGAGGAGGAGAAGTTGCTGCTAGGAGATGTCTATCTCTTATGCTTGGTTTGTATCATTGCTCTATCTATCTCTGAGGAAGGTATTGGGGTTTTTCACCTTTATGGTTTTCCCCAAGTAAACTTTGTGTCTCTTGTGTGCTTGCATTATTGTGTCCATGATTGATATGCTGTAGATATGCTATACATGTTATTCTCTCAGTTAAGATCCTATATCAAATTGAAGTAAATTCTGAAAAACTAACATGGTATTAGAGCTAGCCTGAAAGAAGGCATGATATGGCATGTATGACACTTGTTGCACTTACGATGCTAGGGCTTCATAAAGCAAAAATCCGTCATCGTAGAACTTTTGCTATAAATAAATTTCAGCGAGGTTTCAGGGTCTTCAAATTGTATAGGGAGAATCTCAGATCCCCATGTACCTTGTGTCCAAAGGACAACCTCTAATTCGTTGTACTTTGTGATTTATGATCTGTACAATATAGGGTTTCTGCCTCTTCCAGATCTCATTCATAACAGGTGACCTTGGAAAAAAGGTCATAACTTGGGATAGGAAGCTCCAAATGAAATTTTGTAAAAAGTGACAGGTATTTTATAGACTATAATTTCTCAGGTAACCTTTTCAGAGGCCAAAACTGAACCAGTGACACGTGGCACACCGTACAAGTTCGCTCTCTTGTTTTATCCCATAAACAGGTCACGTTGCAACACTTGGCATAACTCTCTCTCAGAGAATCCATTTGAGGTCAGACCTATGAGGTTGGAAAGATGACAGGTTGGGATATCACAAGAAACATTTTAAGACCTTGTGGATCAAAAATTTCATAGTTACACCAGAAACAATCAGGTACATATTTATGTCAAAATAGAATTATGTTTTAGCACCTTCATTCATGGCTTCGGGAATTAGGGTTTCAGAGACAGATGGAATTTTTGTAATCGGAGACCATGGCTGAATGCTACTCATCAAAATCGAAATTTAGAGACCAAGATCAGAATTTTTGGTTGGGTAGAAGGTCGGGCTTGATCAGACCCTAGTTCGAGACTTTGATCGAAAAAGTGGAAAATTAGGGCTTCTACAAAAATGAAAATTTTTTAAGTTTGTGACTACGGCTGGAAGCTCCTCAGAAAAATAGAAGCTTAGAGCTTTGGATCGAACCTTTTGATTGGGAAGAAGGGTGGGATTTATCAAACCCTAGTTCGGGGTCATGTCCAGTGAATCCAGAAGTTTCAAAGGAAAATTTGAGGGGTGAAACTTTGTAGTTTTCAAATTATGAGTATATGAACTTGATCAGCTCATCAAGGCGCATATTTCCATCGTTTCGGAAGTTTGAAATTCAAAGTTTGAATTTTTAGGGTTTCTCTGACAAACCCTAATCCAGCTCCAAATCCAGTTCCTGCAAATCAAGTGGATTGGGTTAATCCTAGAAGAGAATGGATTGGTCACCTACATAAGTGAAGAAGTTCCTGTTTCAGAGGGAGATGAGGCTAAGGCCTTACATAAGAATATTACAAGCAATCTCAATAGGTATGACTCATCCAGGTATGTTTCGAGATTTGTTCATGATTAATTTTATGGTATGTTTGTCTTCATGTTATTACGGTTAGTACAATCCTGATTAAATTTAGACTTGTCGTATCACCTTAATAAAATTATGAATGCATGATAGAAGATATTCATTGATTAGGGTGTTGACACTTATGATTGTACTAATGCATTATGGTGTTGTATGAGGTTTATGTTGTCTACTAACATGAAAGGTACACCAAGAAAGACAAATCATGTTCTAGTTCAAGAACATATGATCATGATGACATGAGGACAAAGATTTATCCATTGTCATGAATCACTTAGAAGATCTATTGCGAGGTATGTATAACTTGGTTCTATAATGGTTAACTTATGAGATATGCAGGTTACTAGCACAAGTCATTGAAGAGAACACAAAGACATCATGTGGGTATGTTAGACATAACTAGCTAACATACTAATCCAGGTATGTTTTTCCTATATCAAGTTAAAATCCTACCTTGTGATAGGATCTCTTATATAAGTATACATGGCATGATTGATAATGACTATTCATAGGTTTTAATAATCATGGGTGTAGGCATATTATGTATCTTACTTTAATTTATGATATGACTAACCATAAGAGTCCTTGAATACTAATGCTTATTATTTTATATTTGAAATGATCATGACTATACATGCTTAAGTTTATTGTGTTTTGATAGTATTGAGAATATACTAATAAATGTATGATTATGTATGAGATCTCAAGGATATCACAATAATGATACTTGTAAGCATGCATAGTGATCGAGTATGGATATAAGTTCAAGGACAGGTAATCCAGGAAGCAAAGATCAAGAGGGAGGACAATCCAATAGTTTCTGCAAGGATGCAGATATTCAGAGGGAGTCGACCACTTCTCACAATCCACATCAGGATGGAGTTGCAAAGATTTAGAAGGAGTCCACCCAACAAACAAACAAAGATAAGTATTTGAATTATCATTTCTTGCATAGTTCATTGTTTAAATAATACTATTCAATAATGTATATACGCATGTTCCTAGAATTAGATTGTGTATTATGCATATTAGAATAGTTGCATTGATGAACAGTATACTACTAATATACATGGGTAAGTGGCCTATGGCACTATACAACATTCCATTGCTACTTATCTAGAATGAAACCTCTTTGTTGACACATTGAGAGTTGTGCACACTCTTAACAATGTTCTGGTAGAGATTGGAAGGCATCTAGAAAGTTACGGGATATGGATAAATGTTGTATTGAAGCATTAGCTAAGATAATTGCATGACTGTATGACATATTTCTTTATGTGTAAGAATTTGTTCTGAAAACTATGAGATGTTTTCTAATCATGCAATTTAACTTGTTGTGTAGGAAAGATCGTATACCATCACCTACAAAACAAGGACTACAACATTTGTTCAACAACAAAGTTATCTATTGAAAATATTGAAGATATTGAAGTTCCCAGGATCTAGGAAGAATGCCATGATCGAGGAGTACCAGTTGATCATGAAGATGTTTGGGATGAAGTCCCAAGATCTGAAGGGGAGTCTGTAGTGACTTCCAAGAGGATCTACAAGATCAAGCATGTTGCAGGTGGTAGCATAGAGACTTTTTGTCCTGTAGCCAGATACACTTCCATTAGATTTGTACTTGCTCTGGCTGCAGTGATGAAATGGAAGATACACCAGATGGATTTCAAGACATCTTTCTTGAATGGTGTAGTTGAAGAAGAATTGTATGTGGAGCAGCTACTTGGTTCTGAGACACATGACAGGGAGTCATATACGTGCAGAACTTGGTATGGTAGGATAGACAGCTTTCTATCCAGTTTGGGATTTACCAAGAGTAAAGTGGATTCTAACCTTTACTACAAGGTTGAGGAAGGCAATCCATTGATACTACTTTTGTATGTGGATAACCTGCTTGTTACAGGTGAGGATAGATTGATTGCTGACACGCAGTGGAAGCTTGCTGCTGAGTTCTAGATGAAGAACTTGGAGATAATGCACTACTTTCTAGGCATGGAGGTGTGGCAGATTGCAGATGGAATCTCCCTTGGACAAGGGAAGTATGCAGTAGAGATGTCACGTACCCACCCATTTAACCAATGCAAGGCAGGGTACATGATGCCAAATTCAGGGCTTTCCCATGATCTCAGTCCATTGGTTAGATTCATATAAATTAATTAGGAATGTGCAGATGTAAAACAAATCAATTATTATGCACCGCGGAATTAAAACATCCACACACATTACTCATGCATAGAGCATATCATCAGTGATTGAATTAATATAGTGCAGAAGTAAATATAGAGGCATAAAAACACTTATCTTCATTTTTCAACTGCCTAAGCAACTAGCTATGTCGTTGCAACGTTCTTCCCAGCCATAGGCTCTTCGACAGCTTATACTAAGTCCATCCGAAGGCCACCCCCGAGATGGGCATGATTCCTTCAAGGAAAAAGGGTACATTCACTCTCTCACAACCAATTAATCATTCTGTATGAGCCAAGCCAGTCCATAGCTGGGTTTATCAGGCTACAATTGAACCCTGGATTATCGCACTCAAGCTCAAGCCCAAGCCATGGATACCCATACCCATACCCAACATACTCTTCTCTCACACAGTAAGCACAAACAGGGGCATGGATACACATTTTAGACAGTGGGATTTACAAATAAGATGGCCATGGGTTTTCCCAAAAACGTTCCCAACCAAAAACGGATTGTGGGATGGGCAAACAACCACAGGGGGAAAAACGATTTCTTCCCCAAATATCTCCGCCTTCAACAGCCCAACACGATCTCTATTGAACCCCCATTCGATTTCCCTTCTTCCCCACTGGTATACAACACAGAAAGCACCCTTCTCTACTGGGGAAATGAAGAAAACGCTGCAACATGCCTGGAAGACGCCCAGGTAGCTCTCCACTCGTGAAGGAGGAAGAATGATCATGGATAATGGCTTGGGTGAGAAATTCATGGCTCTTTTCTTGCCCAAGGAGACAAACACGTTTTTCCATAAAGGGTGTCTTTCCCATACACGAATTTGGACAGCCATACCTCTCCATTCCCAAGGCATTAACTACCTCAACCAACCCTTGGGAGAAATCAATGGTTGGGTACAAAAGTCAACATGGGTAGTTGAGGGTTTGATGGGTTCTCTCATTGACACTTGGCTTGACCTGATTGGCTCAAGGGTTTGAATGTTTTCCCTCCCAATTCCTTGTGAAATCATGCCCCCATCTCTTTGTTGCATTGCACAGCTAGTTGTGGGTATTTTTATTAAAATGCATATTACATGATATTTGAATTTCCAATGTGCATTGCTAGCACGCAAACCATATGCATCACTAAATCGATGGCGGGGCCTTGGCCTTGAGCTCCTCACCATGATTTCATAACAATATTACATCATTTATAATGTTAATGCCATGAGGTCAAACTGGGGACATTACATTATTGTCACGTACCCACCCATTTAACAAATGCAAGGCAGGGTACATGATGCCAAATTCAGGGCTTTCCCATGATCTCATCCCATTGGTTAGATTCATATAAATTAATTAGGAATGTGCAGATGTAAAACAAATCAATTATGATGCACAGCGGAATTAAAACATCCACACACATTACTCATGCACAGAGCATATCAACAGTGATTGAATTAATATAGTGCAGAAGTAAATATAGAGGCATAAAAACACTTATCTTCATTTTTCAACTGCCCAAGCAACTAGCTATGTCGCTGCAACGTTCCGCCCAGCCATAGGCTCTTCGACAGCTTATACTGACTCCGTCCAAAGGCCACCCCCGAGCTGGGCATGATTCCTTCAAGGAAAAAGGGGACATTCACTCTCTCACAACCAATTAATCATTTCGTCTGAGCCAAGCCAGTCCATAGCTGGGTTTATCAGGCTACAATTGAACCCTGGATTATCGCACTCAAGCTCAAGCCCAAGCCATGGATACCCATACCCATACCCAACATACTCTTCTCTCACACAGTAAGCACAAACAGGGGCATGGATACACATTTTAGACAGTGGGATTTACAAATAAGATGGCCATGGGTTTTCCCAAAAACATTCCCAACCAAAAACGGACTGTGGGATGGGCAAACAACCACAGGGGGAAAAACGATTTCTTCCCTAAATATATCTGCCTTCAACAGCCCAACATGGTCTCTATTGAACCCCCATTTGATTTCCCTTCTTCCCCACTGGTATGCAACACAGAAAGCGCCCTTCTCTACTAGGGAAATGAAGAAAACGCTGCAACATGCCTGGAAGACGCCCAGGTAGCTCTCCACTTGTGAAGGAGGAAGAATGATCATGGATAATGGCTTGGGTGAGAAATTCATGGCTCTTTTCTTGCCCAAGGAGACAAACACGTTTTTCCATAAAGGGTGGCTTGCCCATACTCGAATTTGGACAGCCATACCTCTCCATTCCCAAGGCATTAACTACCTCAACCACCCTTGGAAGAAATCAATGGTTGGGTACAAAAGTCAACATGGGTAGTTGAGGGTTTGATGGGTTCTCTCATTGACACTTGGCTTGACCTGATTGGCTCAAGGGTTTGAATGTTTTCCCTCCCAATTCCTTGTGAAATCATGCCCCCATCTCTTTGTTGCATTGCACAACTAGTTGTGGGTATTCTTATTAAAATGCATATTACATAATATTTGAATTTCCAATGTGCATTTCTAGCACGCAAACCATATGCATCACTAAATCGATGGCGGGGCCTTGGCCTTGAGCTCCTCACCATGATTTCATAACAATATTACATCATTTATAATGTTAATGCCATGAGATCAAACTGGGGACATTACAAGAGATCCTGAAGAGGTTCAGGATGATGGACTGCAAGGCCATAGCCACACCTATGGCATCGAACCTGAAGCTTCTGTGTGATGCTTCATCTGAGTCGGTTGATGTCACTATGTATCGTCAGATCATTGGATCCTTGATGTACATGATGAAACACAAGACCAGATATTTGCTTTGCGGTGAACACATTGAGCCAGTTCCAGACGGATTCGAGGAGTGTTCACCTGGTTGCTGTAAAGCATATTCTAAGGTACCTGAAGGGTACAGTTGATTATGGGCTCAAGTATGATGTGAATCAAAAGTTTAACCTGTAGGGTTATGTTGATTTAGATTGGGCAGGCAGTACTGCAGATAGGAAGAGCACATTTGGGTGTTGCTTCAGTATGGGATCAGGTGTGATCTCTTGGTTTAGCAGGAATCAATCCTATGTAGCACTAAGTATAGCCGAAGCAGAGTATGTTACAGCATGTTTGGCTAGTTGTGAGGTGGTATGGCTCCGGAAGCTACTGTCTAAGTTATTTGATCTCCCGCTGGAGGCTACTGGTATCTTTTGTGACAACCAAATTTGTGTGAAGCTGTCTGAGAACCCGGTGTTCGACGACAGGTCGAAACACATTGAGATCAAATATCACTATATCAGGGGTATGGTGCAGAGAGGAGCAGTGAAGCTCCTGTATGTTGCGACAGACGAGTAGATTGCAGATGTGTTGACGAAGCCAGTAGCCAGAGTGAAGTTTGAGTACTTCAGAGAGAGGCTTGGTGTTCTTCAGATCGACGACACTTCATGGAAGAAGTGATGGAGACATTTGCTGTAGCCATTCCTAGCATGGTGGAAGGGGGATCCTTCACATGGTTGTGGATGTAAGCGCTGGATGATGAGCATCAAGATGATGTTCTAGTTTTTGCTCTGTAAGATCGGTTGGATCATTTATATGTATGTATGTATGCATCATGTTGGATGCTTGGACCATGTATCTGCATATGTATCAGGTGGGTACGTTGTATGATTAGGTAGATCATGTATGTTGATATGTATCAGGTAGATACATTGTGTGGATCATGTATCCATGTATGTATCAGGTGGATACACTGTGTATGGTGATATGTATTAGGAAGATACTTGGTATGCATCAGGTAGATGCATTGTATGATCAAGATGATCGTGGATGACGAGCTTCTCCAGATGACATGCATCAGGATGATGCAGTGATGATGATCAGGATGATCATGTGTACATCAGGATGATGTATGGAGAGTATCAGGTTGATACTCTGTGGCCTTGGATAGGTTGTGCAAATGAGCATGTAAGTAGACCTGGGAGATCTCGACAGGATGAAAAAGGCCTCAGATGCTCTTTCGAGGCATTGCTCTGGGAGGACATGTAAGTAGACCTGGTAGATCTGGACAGGATGAAAAAGGCCTCAGATGCTCTTTCGAGGCATTGTCCTATGGCATGTAAGTGGACCTGGGAGATCTGGACAGGATGAAAAAGGCCTCAGATGCTCTTTCAAGGCATTGTCCTATGGCATGTAAGTGGACCTGGGAGATCTAGACAGGATGAAAAACGCCTCAGATGCTCTTTCGAGGCATTGTCATGACCACATGTAATATGCTCCTGGGAGATCTGGACAGGATGAAAAAGGCCTTAGACGCTTCAGCCAGGTTTTGTGGTGGACCACATGTAATGTGCTCTTGGGAGATCCGACAAGCAGAGCTGTGTGCTCATAATAGCCTGGGATGCTTCGGCCAGGTTTTGTGGTGAGATCACATGTAATGTGCTCCTGGGAGATCCGACAGGTAGAGCTGTGTGTTCATAATAGCCTGGGATGCTTCAGCCAGGTTTTGTGATGGGTCACATGTAATGTGCTCCTAGGAGATCCGACAGGTAGAGCTGTGTGCTCGTAACAGCCTGGGATGCTACCGCTAGGTTTTGTGACGCGCATAATAAGTCATGAGTATTCCACGGTATGGCCAGTGATGATGAAGACCTGCAGGTAGTGGGCCTACATCTAGTATGAAAAAGGAATGGCTCTGTAGAACTTCCTATGATGAGTAGATTTAGAGATTGATTGAGATAGCAGCAGCAGTGACGGTGACGATGACTCGATGATGATTATCCAATGACGATGATCCAAAGAAGAAGACTTGTGCTAGAAGACCTGTGTCGAGAAATACCTTCCTAGTTAAGAGGGAGTGTTGATGTATATGTAACTTTGGAATGTATTTCATATATGTATATTGTACTCCTATAGAGATGGTATTATTCCTCTATACGGAAGTGTTTGTATTCCTATAGCGATGTTATTATTCCTCTATACGGAAGTGTCATCATTTATACTGTAAGTGTCGTAACTTATACTTAATGGGTTATTAGACCACCTTGTTGGGGGCCCTGTATAAGTCATGTGGGTCGAAGGGTTATTAGACCACCCTATTGGGGGTCGGCCATGTGGGTCAAAGGGTTATTAGACCACCCTATTGGGTGTCGACCCAGTTAGCATTATGTTATGTTGTTAAGTTAAGGCCGACCTAGTAAAGGTTATTAGCCAAGTCAAGTCAAGTATAAATAGAGCGTGGGAGGCACTCTATTTCATCATTCTATTCTCTCTCACACTCTCGGGAGAGTGGCGCACTTGTGGAGGAGGATAAGCGGCTACTAGGAGATGTCTATCTCTTATGCTTGGGTTGTATCATTGCCCTATCTATCTCTAAGGAAGTTATTGGGGTTTTTCACCTTTATGGTTTTCCCCAAGTAAACTCTGTGTATCTTGTGTGCTTACATTATTGTGTCCATGATTGATATGCTGTAGATATGCTGTACACGTTGTTCTCTCAGTTAAGATCCTAGATCAGATTGAAGTAAATTCTGAAAAACTAACAACGATGAAGTTGGAAGATAGGAGTAAAAGGTGCAAAATCGGGTAAGGTAACGAAAAATAATTACAATTATGACCTTGACATAGTCCCTAAAGTTTAATTCGCAGGGGTTCGTTAATCGATGGTTACGACAGAGCATAATTGTTATTACCGTATTTAATTTTCTGCCAAATCATGTAAAAGATGCGATCCGTACCTTTGCGTTTATGAGTTTGAGCCATGGATTAATCATTACAGCCGACCATTGTCCTCGCGGGTATGAATGTACATGTGGTGAAGTGATGTGGCTACTGCCACTTGGGCTGACAGCTACTCAAGGTACCCGAAATCTTCCTTCGTGGAGAACCGTGGTTGGATCTTATGGAGCGAGCAACAAAACTGACACCTAATCACATCATTATTGGCATCATCCATCGGAGAGCAGACAAACTGGCGGAGTCACAGCTTCTAGTTTTATCAAAATAAGCGAAAATGGTGGAGTCGTAGCTGTACGGATGAGTGAAAATGAAGTAAAATAAACGGAGTCAGAGCTGTTGAATCTGGCAGATAGTAACAAATAGCAGAGTCGCAGCTGCTAAGTTTAGCGGAAAGGACCAAAGTGGCAGAGTCGCAGCTGCTAAGTTTAGCGAAATGGGCAAAAGTGGTGGAGTCACAGCTGCGGAAAAGTGAAGAAAATGAGAAGGAATAGCGGAGTAGCAGCTGCCAGACTTAGAAAGGTAAACGGAGATAGCGGAGTCGCAGCTGCTAAGTTTAGCGAAGTGGACAAAGGTAGTGGAGTCGCAGCTGTGGAATTTGGCAAAATAGGAAAAAGTGGCGGAGTCACAGCTACAAAAATAGGAAGAATAGCAAGGCAAGGAGTCGCAGCTGTGTCAGGATGAAGTAACAAGCAATTTTTCAACTGACTGTTGAAAGACAATGAATCATCCATCTTTTAAAAAAAAAGCTTTATTAGATCAGGAACAAATGTGCGGTGTCTGCAGTCATCTGGCCCAGTCATGGCTATTGCCCCTCCAATTAGTTCCTGCACACATTTCTTTAAAACAAACCAATCAAGTGCAAAAATAAAAATAGATAAAATACAGAATGAAAGAAAACCAATTATTTATGTACAAAAATATCTATGGAAATTGCATCTTTTAGGAATTCACAGGGTTTGAGAAAAATCCCTGCCCTGGCATTAACTGATACTCTAGATCAGCTGCAACTAGTGAAATGAAAGCATCCTTTGAGATCGGCTTGTGATACAGTCGCAGCCGATGACCATTTGCGAATAATGGTGTCTTGTTATCATCAATGGGGATTAGCCGGACTGTTCCATTGTCAAATACCTGCTCTATTTGATAGGGTCCCAGCCAACAAGTGCATAGCTTTCCTTTGAAATCCTTCTTGAACCATGAATCATATAATAGAGCCCAGTCTCCCACCTGGAAGACCCTTTTTTTTATAAATCTAGCATGCCATCTAGAGCGTTGTTGTCGAATTAAAGTTGTATGATGTACTACAGTTGTACACTTCTCATCCAATTCATCAATCTTATTCAGTCGGTTCCTCTATGCCTCTGATAAATCCAGGTTTGCTTCAACAGCTGTTTTTAAAGTTCTGATTTCAAATTCGATTGGAAAAACAACGTTCTTTCCATACACTAATTCATATGGGGAAAAACCAGTGTTGTTACGCCAAGTGGTACAATAGGCCCACAGTGTCTCTGGAATCCTTTCAACCCAATCTTTACGATGGCTCTTCATTGTTTTTGTCAGAATAGCCTCAATAACCTTGTTTGTGCTTTCCACTTAGCCATTGGCGTATGGATGATATGGTGAGGTTATTCTATGTTGAATATGAAATTTCTGTAACAGTGATTCCAGCTTGTGAGACACAAACTGTGGTCCACTGTCTGTAATGATATCCTTAGGTACTTCGAACCGAGTAAAAATCTCTTCATACAGGAAATCAATCACAGCCTGATCGTGGGCCTTAAACAAGGCTACAGCTTCTACCCATTTGGTCATGTAATCTATGCAAACCAAGATATGAACTTTCTGCTTTGAAGGAGGATTAATAGGCCCTACAAAATCTAGACCCCCCCAACAAATGGTTCAACCACAAGCTGTGGCTGCAAAGGCATCTCATCTAATCTGTTGGGTTGGCCCATCCTTTGGAAGCTATCACATGCCTGAACATGTTTCTTTGCATCTCTGAACAATGTAGGTCAGAAATAGCCCATTCTCAAAACTTTATGACCTGTCCTTTTGTCAGCAAAATGTCCCCCACAAGGCTCGTCATGGCAAGCTTTAAGAATGCTAAAGATTTCATCTTCTCTAACACATCTTCTGATTTCTAAATCAAGCCCTATGTAGAAAAGATGGCCATCAATCCAGCAGTACCTAGCACTCTGTTGTATGATCTTCCTTTTTTCTCTCTTTGATAGATGTGCTGGAAGCTTACCTGGAGCCAAAAAGTTAGCAATATCTGCATACCATGGGGAATGAGCTGATACTGCAAACAAATGTTCGTCAGGGAAGGAATCTTTGATTGGTAAATTGTCATCACTGTTAGTAAGTCGAGATAAAAAATCTGCAACAACATTTTCCTTTCCTGGTCTATCAATAATTGTGATATCAAATTCCTGTAACAGTAACAACCATCTAGTAACTCTAGCATTCATGATTGGTTTATTCATTAAATACTTGATAGCAGAATGATCAGTGTGCACAAAAGTAGAATATCCAGTAATATAATGTCTAAATTTGTTGATGGCATAAACAATGGCAAGAAATTCTTTTTCTGTGACAGTATAATTCAGTTCAGCAGGAGACAAATTTTTACTAATGTAGTAAATAGCATAAGGAGCATTACCTTCCTGTTGTCCCAAAACTGCTCCAATGGCAGTATCTGAAGCATCTAAGGAAATGTGAAAAGGCAGAGCCCAATTGGGTCCTCGTAAGATGAGTGTTGTAGATAGCCTTCTCTTTAGCTCAGTAAATGTTGTTTGGCATGCATCATTCCAGATGAACTGTGCATCCTTCGTCAACAAAGTGAACAAAGGAGAAGCTAGTTTGGAAAAGTTTTCTATGAATCTTCTGTAATAACCAGCATGCCCCAAGAATCTACGTACATCCTTCTGTGTTCTAGGAGTTGGTATATTTTCAATTACCTTGATTTTAGATGGATCTACCTAGATACCAATAGAAGAGATGAAGTGCCCCAGCACTATGCCTTCACTCATCATCATGTGGCACTTTTCAGTGCTTAAAGAGAGCTGGCTTTCTTCACAACGTTTCAAGACCTTTTCTAAGTTCTTCACTGCTTCTTCATAACTATCACCATATGGAGTAGAGTCATCCATAAAGATTTCCATGCAATCATTCACCATTTCTGAAAAGATTCCAATCACTGCTCTCTAAAATGTAGCTGGTGCATTGCACAACCAAAAAGGATGTACTCAGTATGCAAAAGTCCCCTAGGGGAAAGTGAAAGTGGTTTTTTCTTGATCTTCTGGAGCAATCTGGATCTGGTTATAGCCACTAAAGCCATCCAGAAATAAGAAATACTTTTTCCTATACAAGGTATCAAGGACCTGATTGATGAAAGGTCAGGGGAAATGGTCCTTCTGCGTTGCCTTGTTCAATTCTCTGTAATCTACGCAGACCCTCCATTTGCCATTCTTCTTTGGCACAATCACAAGTGGAGAAACCCACTCACTGTCTAAAATTGGATATATGAATCCTGCTTCAAAAGTTTATGGATTTCTTCTTTCACTATGTCTCTCAGGTTCAGGTTCATCCTTCGTTGTTGTTGACATACAGGCCTGGAGTCACTCTTAATATAAATGTGATGAGTGCACAGATGAGAAGGAATTCCTTTCATGTCGGTGTAATCCCAAGAAAAAGCTCCCCTACGCTGTTTCAGTAGAGTTACTAGTTGTTCCAGCTCGCTAGGTGCCAGATTAAGATTGATATTCAATGTTTTTCCTAGCCCAGTTTCTACTGGAACGCTCTTCGAATTCTTAAGTACTGGAATTACACTGTCATCACCGATCAAAGTTTCTTCTGTAAGATTTTCTTGTTTTGTTGTAGCTAGAGTACTGTTCAAGATCTGATAGACACTTTTATTGACTGACGCAGGCTCATTGATGAAGCTATTAATGGCATCATCCTCTGTTTCATCTTTAAATGTTAAGGCTCTCCTTATGGTTAATAATGGCTGCACACCCTCTTCCTCCTCCAAATCTTCCCATAATAGAGTCTCAGCTTTTGTGTTTGGTTGAGCTGGAGGGTACAGGGTTAGATTCTTGATCTCAGTTCCGTCTGAAATGGTCATAGATCCTGACCGACAGTTGATATAGGCATCAACTGTGGCCAACCATGGTCTTCCCAGGATCAGTGGGTGTCCCCCCAACCTAGATTTTGGCTGTAATACCAAAAAATCCACAGGGTATTCCCATGAGTCGAATGAGATCACGAGGTCATCTAGGATCCCTTTAGGCTTGATCATTGATCTATCAGCAAGTTCCAAAACTGTAGGGGTTGGCCGAAGGTTAGTGAGTCCAAATTTCTTCACAGTTTCTATGGTCATAACGTTAATAGCTGCGCCTAAATCCACCAAGACATTTGGAATTCATGTGTCCCCTATGTGAACTGTAACAGTGGGGTTCCTAGGGTCATCGTACTTTGCCACAAGGGCCTTCCCCATTATTAATTCTGAAATCTTTCCCAAAACATGGACAGTGGGGGGATCCCTGGGCCTTCTTCCTGGTTTCTTGACACACAAATCTTTAACCGTCTTAGCATAAATGGGCACATCATGGAGGGCCTGTAACAATGGAATTTTAACATACAAATTTTTCAACTCTCCCACGAGATCAAATCAGGGTTGTTCCATTGTTTTCTGCAGTTGCAATCGTTCAGGGTATGGTGGTTCTCTATTCAACTATGTAGGCTGTGACACATCGTGTGTTTCTTTCTGAGTTTCAGATGCTGCTTCAGTAGGAGTATTAGCATCCTCAATAATGGGGCTTGTTGAATTAACCTGTTCGGATATCCACATCATCTTTTTCAGGATCTTGCATGCAATTAGGGTTTGCATGCACTTGCATGCACTTTGCATGCATCCCAGTCACCAGTTTGATGCCTCCAGCACCTTAGCCACCTTATTCTAGCACCCGGGAGCCACTTCCTTCAGAGTTTTAGCCCTCCTAGGCTAAAAGGCACCCACTTCTCACCTACTTCCAGAGAAGGGTGCACTTGTTCACCTACCACTGTAGTTCCACTTCAGTTACATTCAGTTAGCTCCGATTCTCCCTGATTTGAGGCTAGTTTCACTCCCGACTAACTGTTTCACTTCCGTTGGACCTCCAGTTTGACTAGATGACTTGTTCTGACTTCAGTTAGTCTCCCATGTGCCCCCCACTGAGCCTCCTTCCCTTAATGAGTGCTACACACTTCAGTTACACATGACACACTCAGTTAGACTCGGATTGACACCTGGATGACTGGTTCTTGTGCATTGATGACCACCACCGATTGATGATGAGGACTCCTAGTTGGAGTCAAGCTACTCCATTCAGTGATTCGAATGGCCTACTTAGTCAATTCGAATTGCTCATTGACAAAGATTGTATTCTATTGTAATTCATTCACCCTTTCTGGGATATTGAGCACTGCTGCATATTTTGCACAGTTTTACACCATATTTTCTATATTCATCTGTTGTGATTGATTTACTTGTTCATTAGATCTGTTGTGACTAATTTTACATGGTATCAGAGCCATTGCAGGGACAAGATCTCTTTTCTACAGGTGTTTTTACAAGAAGATTTGACTGAATTGCTCAAATTGCAAAAAGTTTTGGCATGAGATATCTCAAGGGCATTCGCTCCTGTGCATGCAAAGCTTAAAAATACTTCCAATACCACTCCAGAAGCTTGAGTTTTCACATAATTCCTGGATCTGATACATTGGACCCATTCAACATTGTTTGATCTCCAATCCCAGGTGTGATGCAACTCTAAAAGGGTGGATTGTTCGACCTTACGGTTCTTGGTTTGATTGTGATTTGCAGGTTATCAAGCTCCTCTTTTGCATTCGCTACACTGTGCATGCAAACTCCTCTTTTGCATTCGCTATACTCTGCATGCAAGCTCATCTACATCAGTTTGACTCGCTCCTAGCAATGGAATACTCTTCTTCAAAGCCTATCCTCACCCCATTCAATTATTTTGATTGGAAAGATGATATGGAGATCATATTACGTTCAAAAGGTTACTACCGAGTCACTCTTGGTCTTGAATTGGAGCCAAACAATGTGTCAGATCGAACCAAACACTACAACAAGCTTGATGAAGCTTATGGTCTTCTTTGTCTCTCCATCTCCAAAGATCTTCACTTCCATCTCAACGGATTGAAGACCCCAAAAGCTATATGGGAGCAACTTGAAACACTATTTGGCAAGCAGGACGAGCTTAGGGCTTTTCAATTAGAGAATGATTTGATTGGCCTTAGTCCTGAGAATTTTGAGACCATAAATGAATTCTTCACAAAATTCAAGAACTTGAACATGCAGTTGAAGAACAGTGGAGTTATCAAAGAGGATAAACAATTGATCCTCTCCATTCTCAGCAAGCTTGGTAAATATTATTCGGTATTTGTCTCTACTTTCAATTCCGGTTGGCTAACTACCCCGAATTGGAATATGCCTACCTTGAATGCCTTCATTGAGTCCGTCACAAAAGAGCATGACAAGTTGGTTCAAATGGGGTCCATAAGATCCAAAGATTCAGCCCTATATGTTCAAGGACCCAAGATCACGAATGTTAAAGGAAAGCAGAAGAAGGAGAAGCCCAAATTCGAGCCTCACAAGCAAAAGGAGAAAGGCAAACAAACGGATGCACCATTCAGTTCGAAATCCAAGCAAAAGGGAAAAGAAGGTAACCAAAAATCTAAATGTACTTATTGTAACCGTGGATTTCATCCCAAAAGTTCATGTATGAAGAAGACTATAGATCAAATGGCCCTCCTTTTGGAAAAGAACAACATAACCCTTCCTGACGGTGCAAGGAAGAAGGATAGGAATGATGATCATGAAAGAGGACAAGCACTCATGGCAACGATTTCGAAGCCCACTACTCTCTTGATAGATTCAGGTGCATCAAATCATATGGCTGCAAATATTGATTCTTTCTCTTCATTCGATCCAAACAGCTCCATCCCCATCCATTTGGGAGATGACTCAAAAATTTCTTCAAAGGGCAAAGGTACGATTCATGTAGAACATGGAAGCTTTCAGAATGTTCTCTATGTGCCTTCCTTGGCTTCAAATCTTCTTTCTGTGTATCAAATGACACACACTGGTGAACCGAAGCAAGTTACATTCATCCCTAATACAGTTGAAATTTCTGATATCAAAAGTGGAAGCCTAGTTGCAGTCGGAAAGGCAAATCACACTGCAAAATGCTATGAGTTTTCACACTTTATTCCGCTTGCAAAGCCCACTGCTCTTCGCACACATGGTAATGAGGTTAGTAGGCTTTGGCATGAAAGATTTGGACATCTTAATTATAAATATTTTCTTCTGCTATCAAATAAATCCATGGTAGATGGGCTTCCACAACTCCGTTCCTCGAAGGGAATATGAATTGGTTGCATTATTGGGAAGCACCCCGAGCACATATTCGACCGCGGCAAAGCTAGCAGAGCTTCTACTATTTTGGGATTGATCCATTCTGATATCAGTGGTCCGCTGCCCCATATGTCATTAAATGGTTCAAGGTATGTTTTGACATTTATTGATGATTTTTCCCGCTTTACATGGGTATTCTTTCTCAAAAACAAGTCAGAAGTGCTTGGAAAATTCAAGGATTTTAAGGCTTCTGTTGAGACCGCCACTGAGAGCAAGATCAAAGCTCTTAGATATGATAATGGTGGGGAATATATTAAATCCGAGTTGCTGCAACTTTGTGCCCAAAACGGAATTAAGATCCAACATACAGTTCCCTACACACCCCAACAGAACGGTGTAGCGGAAAGGAAAAATCGGTCACTGAAAGAGATGGCTAAATGCATGATTGAATCAAAAGGTTTGGCTGAAAATCTTTGGACTGAAGCAATAAATGTTGATGCATATATACAGAACCATGTTCCACATTCATCCGTGAAAGGTATGACTCCTTTCGAAGCATTCTTTGGTCACAAACCGGATGTGTCAAATTTGAGAGTTTTTGGCTCTACTGCATGGGCTAGAATTCCTTCTGAGAAGAGACGAGCTTTGGATCCACAAAGTACCGAGTGCATATTGATAGGATATGGGGAAGAATCAAAAGCATATAAACTCATGGATATCAGATCTAAAAAGATATTCATAGAGCGCAGTGTGCAATTTGAAGAACTGCTTCAAGAATTGCAACTAGTCGAGGAGAAGACTACCGATTCACCGCCTTCACCAGAAGAAGATCCATGCAGCGATAATGAAGGTATGAGTTCTGATATTTCTGATATTGTATCAGCATATGATGATCATGACATATCAGGTTCGGAATCCGACCATTATGATCCCCCTCAGTTACCAAAGTGGGCCCAAAACACTCTACAATCTGCTGGTTCGAACCTTGGAAATCCTGCTGATCCGAGACGAACAAGAGCAGACTTTCAAAGAGCAGGTATGGCTCTTTCTATTGCTGATCCATTTCTTCCTGAGATTTGTTATTTGATGGCTGGTTCAGATCCTACATCATACTATTCTGCTCATCGAGATCCGAGATGGAAAAGTGCCATGGACGAAGAGTACAGTTCTCTTCAAAAGAACAACACATGGGAGCTAGTTTCTCTTCCACCTGGAAGAAAATTAGTGAAGTGTAAATGGGTGTACCGTACTAAAGTTGCTTCTTATGGCACTATCATCAAATATAAATCAAGGTTGGTGGAAAAAGGTTTTTCCCAAGTCCAAGGAGTGGACTACACTGAGACCTTTGCACCGGTTGCAAAGATGGATTCCATCCGCCTTGTTTTAGCTATTTCCGCATCCAAGCACTGGGAGGTGCACCACATGGATGTGAAGAGTGCATTTTTACATGGAGACCTTGCTGAAGAGGTATATATGCAGCAACCAGAGGGTTATACATCAGATCCATCATTGGTTTGCAGATTGAAGAAATCTTTGTACGGGTTAAAACAGGCCCCAAGAGCTTGGTACGCAAAGATCGACTCCTTCCTTCTTTCTCAGAATTTCCAAAGATGCAAATATGATCCGAATGTCTATCTTCAGTGAGTTAAAGTTAATTTGTTGGTTATTGTACTTTATGTTGATGATCTTCTCATTACTGGTAGCACACTTACTTCAATAAACAAGCTAAAATCTGCCTTAAATCTAGCTTTTGACATGAGCGATTTGGGCTTGCTGAGTCACTTTTTGGGCTTGGAGATAGCTCAAAATTTTGATGGGATCACTATATCTCATCAAAAATATGCTTTTGACCTGTTATTGAAGTTTAATATGGCTGAATGTAAGGCAGCCCCATTCCCATTCCTCTCAGGAATCAGTCTTGAGGAGGGAGATTCTACACCGCTTGCAGATTGCAGTATGTATCGACAGTTGATTGGTTCACTACTTTATTTGACACACTCAAGGCCTGATATATCATATGCCATGAGTGCCGTGTCAAGATATATGCAGCAGCCACATGAGCTTCATTGGCGAGCAGCCAAGCGGATCTTGCAGTATGTGCAAGGTACGAGACAGTTTGGCATACATTATGCTGCAGATTCTGAGCTAGATTTCATTGGTTTTACTGATTCAGATTGGGCAGGTGATAGCATTGATCGGAAGTCCACTTCCGGTTATGTTTTCATGATTGGTCATGGTTCTATTTGCTGGTCCAGCAAAAAGCAAGCAGCCATTGCACTTTCTTCAGAAGAGGCAGAGTATCGAGGGGCAGTCAATGCCTGCATTCAGGCAGTTTGGTTGCAGGGTATTCTTTCCGAGTTTGGTTTTGGTGGCACTACTTCGACTGTCCTATTTTGTGACAATCAAAGTGCTATCAAGATCTCCACAGATCCAGTTCAGCGGAAGAGGACCAAACACATTGAGATTCATATGCATTACATTCGACAGTTGGTGCATGACCGCACCATCATTCTGCAATATTGCCCTACTGATGAGCAAATTGCAGACATCTTCACCAAGAGCTTCACTGAGAAGAAGTTCTCTTACCTCCGTTCACTGTTGGGGGTGAGTTCCATCATGGTGGAGACATATTGATTCATTATTATGCTTTAGCTTGAGGGGGGGCTTTCTTCCCACTGGGTTTTCCCTCTTTCCTCACTTAGTTTATTTTCAGCATTTTTTGGATTATTGTATTGGGGTGACCTTTGGTCTTAGTTACTAGGGCCCCACATTATTTTTTGCACATCATAGTCTAGCTTGAGGGGGGGTGTTCAGATATACACATCATCTTTTTTAGGATCTTGCATGCAATTAGGGTTTGCATGCACTTGCATGCACTTTGCATGCATCCCAGTCACCAGTTTGATGCCTCCAGCACCTTAGCTACCTTATTCTAGCACCCGGGAGCCACTTCCTTCAAAGTTTTAGCCCTGCTAGGCTGAAAGGCGCCCACTTCTCACCTGCTGCCAGAGAAGGGCGCACTTGTTCACCTACCACTGCAGTTCCACTTCAGTTACATTCAGTTAGCTTCGATTCTCCCTGATTTGAGGCTAGTTTCACTCCCGACTGACTGTTTCACTTCCGTTGGACCTCCAGTTTGACTAGATGACTTGTTCTGAATTCAGTTAGTCTCCCATGCACCCCCCACTGAGCCTCCTTCCCTTAATCAGTGCTACACACTTCAGTTACACATGACACACTCAGTTAGACTCAGATTGACACCTGGATGACTAGTTCTTCTGCATTGATGACCACCACCGATTGATGATGAGGACTCCTAGTTGGAGTCAAGCTACTCCATTCAGTGATTCGAATGGCCTACTTAGTCAATTCAAATTGCTCATTGACAGAGATTGTATTCTATTGTAATTCATTCACCCTTTCTAGGATATTGAGCACTGCTGCATATTTTGCACAGTTTTACACCATATTTTCTATATTCATCTGTTGTGATTGATTTACTTGTTCATTAGATCTGCTGTGACTAATTTTACATAACCATGTTCTCATAGTGCTGATTTACTCCAGTTTCAATCACTGGGGGTGACAGATCCTCAGCGATAATAGGTTCCACTACCCTCCCTGATCGTAATTGTATATAATTGTAGGGAATCTGAGTAATGGAAAACGCAGGCATGTTGGCAGTCTCAAATTGATGGACTGCTTTATTGTTTAGGTTCAGGTTAGGTTGTGTAGGTAGCTGTGGTCGAAGTGGTGCATTCTTAGGTGCGGCATTATTTTGGAAAGGGAGCTGTGGTTGATAATACTGCTGATGTTGATACTGTTGAGGAGGGTACTGTTGATACTGAGTTTGGTGATGGGGAAAGTTATTTCCTTGGTAAGAGTTTCTCCAGTTGGAATTCCAAGGAGCTTGGGTCGACTGCTGTGGCCATGGTGTCCATGAATTAGGATTTTGCATTGGGTTCTGAGGTGGATGCCACTGGCTGTTGGAATAATGTGAAGGGAATTGTGTATTCATATTATGCATATTGTTCATTCCATTCATATTATACGAAAAAAATGTTGGATCTGGATTCACACCTTGGTTTCGAGGCTGCCATGGTTTCTTCTGTGCCATAAAGTATGCTGGCTCCACATATGGAATAGATGAGTGCAGGACTGCTTTGACCTTAGGTAATGATGGACACTCCTTAGTCTCATGCTCGAGTTCACATATCCTACATACCTCTGTTTTGTCTAATAGGAATTCCTTCAGTGGATGATTCTTCCTACATTTAGGACAGAATACCCCAAGTGTAAGATCTTCTACTACCTATTTCTGTTTTTCCCTCATGAAATCCAACTCTAAGGAAATGGAGCTCATCATGTCTGTTTTAAAATTCTCCAGCAAGTTTCATATTTCTGCTCAAGTGCCCCCCCCACTAGCTGAATTATGAGTCCTAGTGAATACATCCTGGTCTCGGTCCTTGTCTCGTTTGTTGGTTCTGGAAGATCCTTTGGAGTACCTTCAACATAATTCAACAATATTTTCAAAAGGTTCCTTCGAGATATCCCCTTTTCCCAGCAGATTCAACATATCAAGGAAATCTTCTCTAATTCCTCTTAGTAAGATAATCTTGAGCACATCCTTGCCAATCTCAGCATGACCAGATCTTTGTAAGTTGTACAACAATATTTCCACAAAGTCTTCCAAACTTTCTTCATCCTTCTAGACCATTTTAAATAACTTCTCCTTTCTATCTCTAGTTCTACAATATTCTTGATACTTAGAAAGAAAGGTGTTTTTCATTTGGTCCCAAGTAGTAATGGTCTCACGACCCAGACTCATGAACCAATGCAAAACATTTCCCTTCAAGGTGGCTGGGAATAACTTCAGCTTCTAAGCACTAGAGGTGCAATCATAGCTTCGACAGAGTATATCAAACTAAAAAAGAAACTCATCAGGATCCTCAGAGGACTTACCATGAAAATTCGAGAGAACTGATGGTGAGATATTCTTCATAGGAGCTACTCCAGGTGTCTGGAGGATAGGGAATTCTAATGTAGCCACAGTATTACCAGGATCATTATTTTCTCCTTCTTCCTCCCGGTGATTCCCATGTTCATTCTCGCCCTCCTGTTCTCTACCAGCCATGGTTCTAGTCCAAAATTCAACAGCTTCCTTTATGCATTCTTCCTCTACTTTGGCTTCATCCTCTGCTATTCTCCGAGTCTCCAACCACACCTCTTTAGTAACTTTGGTTCCGTTGATATGATAGATCTCCTCTCTATCTGGTGCACCTACAACGCTTCCCTTATCTTCAGGAGGTTTACTTTTTGCAACAGGAGTTGAAGGTCCTGTTGTATTCTCCACTGTGGATGTTGAATGTTCAAGATTGGGAGAAACATAATTTCCCCTGCCTGTAGATTTCTGCGGTGGTCTAGTGGAAGAATCATCTCTAGCAATTATCTCATCAATGTATGTGTGTCTTCCCTGACCTGCATTACGACCTTGACCTCTTCCACCTGCAATGTTAGTATTCAAAGGGGGTTCCCGATTTGTTTTTCTCGTATTCATGCATGCTGTAAATAAGTGAACTAAAATAAAATCAAATGAAACCAACTACTAACTCGGTCTATCTATTACCATCCCCGGCAACGATGCCAAAATGTTGGTCACCCTATATGTCAATTAATTAAAGTTAACACACAAGATGGTCAATATAAATTGTCAAACCCAGGAAGGTATTTTATTTCAAAGGCAATAAGCACAGTCTATGCATAAACAGATCAAGTAGTTGATTTACTAAATATATCTAATGATCCTATCAATATATCTAGCCAAACTCACTCCAGAAAGCAGACTAAGCTAATTCACACATCTAGGAATTGATTGAACTACCTTCCTACAAAAATCACCCAGCAATTATAAATTTAAGAAGAGAAATAAACTAGATTACTTTTGCAAGAAGTTAAATCCTATAATTATCAAACTACACTATTCAATCTTTACCAAAATGATCCATCTGATAACTACTTTTACTTAATCACACTCTAACAATCCTACTAACCCAATTGAAGATACAACATCAACCAGAATCTAAATATAAGCTTGAATTCTAACTGATAATTATTGGAAATCCTAGGAAGCATAAACAACTGGAAAATATTGGAACTAAGCTTGGTTGTCACAGCTGATTCGAGCACACATACATAAATCTAAATTAACCTACACAGTCGACTGTCACACCACTCTATTACAGCAATTCAATATGAAATCATGCTATCAAAAGGAAAACTAATCTCTGTTACAGCTAACAGTAACATCTGCAATAATTCCACACCACACAATGGAAAGGAAACTAAGTTAATCTACCTACTTAAATCGGCTATCTTTGTGAGAAGGCGGGCCCTAGCCTTCTAACAGAGACGCTGAGAATCACAACAAATTAAGATGCATAAATGAAGAACTCTTCTCTCATATTAATGATGGAAAATCGTCAGTCTCAGTGCTTTGTTACAGCTTACACAAAGTGGTAATTGTCCCACCCCAGGCTACAAGAGCCCTCTAGAATTTATACAAGGAAAATATAGTTTCAGATCCACTATATTCATGCAGCAATGAAGATCTATGATCTTCCTGCTGCAGAGTTACAGCGAACTGATACAGTGGTATTAACAAGGGTTGTTAATCATTAATGGATCAACAAACTCAGCAACTGGAATGCAACCTGTCTGTGGCAGCTAGGTTCCAATTCAGTGGAATCTGTTACAGTGAGGATCTGTTACAGGTTGCATGGAGGATGCGTTGTTCCTAGAAATATGAGGAGCCGGTACTTGAAGAGTGACAGTTGGCGCCACTTGGATGATACACCTGCGCTTTAGACCTTGGCTAAATGAAATCACACAGATCAGCATAAACCAAAGACTAAGATTCATAATCTTTAACAATCTTAGGCATAAAATAAATAAAGCAATAACAAATTATACCTGTCATATTATTGATTGATCTGAAAAAAGACATGGATATAGCTTATAAAAGTAGGATGAAATTAGGGCAAAATGATGTAATAAGGAAGGCCAAAAAGGGGCATTTCCTAGACCCAACAGTTGTCCTGTCACTTGGCCTATCATCCTCTGATTTCTTCCTACCAAATCTTTATTGTTTTTTGTCAACTCTTTTATTTCATTTTCCTTTTTTTATTTTGCTCTTCTACTCTTTGTTTTTCTTCTTTTAGTTCTATGATCTCCACCTCTTTCAAGCTAACTTGGGACATAGCTTGAACTATATCATCTGTGCTCTCTTCTTCGTTGCCTTGATCTGTTCCTTGCTTCTCTTGTGCTGTGTTTTCCAATTTCGCCTTTAGATCTTCAATTCCAGTCTTAAGACTCGATCTATATTTCTCCCAACTTTCCTCTTTTTCCTCAAACTCGAGCAATTTAGCAAGGCAATCATCCAATTATCGAGATAAAGTTTCTTTTTCTTGTTCCAACACAGTTAATTCAGAGGCTTGAATTATCCGTGTTGCTGGAATTCTAACCTTTTGCTGAAGTAATTGGATATTCTTTTCTTTCTCAGCTAAAAGCTTTTTAATTGCCTCCCCTCTATTTGGTTCATTATTGCTCTTCACCAGGTCATCTTGCAATCTTTTTATTTGCAGTCGATGAGCTTTGTTCTTTGTTTTCTCTTGGCTCAACTGGATTTGCAGCCTATTCATTGTTTTCTATAATTTTTCCACTATTAAAGTAGCTCTCATCATATTAGCATAAATCACCTCTCCAGCCTGTCTATGTATGTGAATTTTATCAGGGACTCTTATCTTCTGCAAATTCAATTTCATTTCTATGACCTTATCATCAGACGATACAACCAAATTCAAAGTATTTTTGTTTGGATCTCCACTAGTCATCAGAGTAATTTCTGAAACAACAACATTCCTGACTTTTGGAAACAACTTATGCATTGCTTCTGCTGCTGTTTGTCTGTCTTTGCCATATTTTACACATATTTCATCTCTTGAATGAAATTTGCTAGAATCACCTGCAGCTCTTGCCTCATCAAATTCGTTTTCCTGTACTTAAATACCTGGCCCTTGCTATTTTTCTTTCTTCATTCCCTGTTCTTTGTCAGATACAACTACTTCATCTTGCTAGCTTGATTTTAATCTTTTGGGTTCTCTTTCTTCGTCCACCTGCATATCAGTACTTTCATAAAAACTTCTTTTACTTGTTGCTTCAACTTTTCCTGGGGTAGGTACCAACTCAGATGAAACTTTATCCAAGGTAGAAGGATTAGTGTGTGAACTTCCCGAAACTTCCGTGTCTAATTCATATTGTAGTAAATTTGCCATCCTCGCCAATCCTTCAACCTCTTGGTGATCAAAGGCTTTATTTTTGTTCTCTTTCCTTCTGTCAGAAATAACATGACAAGGATCATAATTAATAGCTGTGGCTTTGCTAAAACTCAGTGCTTCTAAATTTTTTTGTACAAAAGGGAGAGCATTCTTGTTCTTGATGATAAAAGGACCAATTTTTAAAGGGAACTTTATATCTGTAGCTTTCTTGAAAAGTAGGAAATGGTCATTTTCTACTGTCAATTTTTGTCTGATAAACTCCATAGCAAAAACTCTCGCAGTCAAAAAGGATGGTAGAATAAAGGGCTTCTTAACAAATCCATAAAGTCTGCTTACTGTATCTTGCTTCCCTAAAAACCAGTCTCCAATTGCTTTTTTTGGGCTTAATTGCATCGGGGTCTTCATCTCTGATAATACTCTAGGAAATTTTTCTCCAAACATCAATTTGTATACTTCTGATAAAATAAAATTCTTAAAATTAAACATACTGTCTTCCACTGTTTCTGGAAAAAAAAACTGTGGGAATTGTAAATCTTTTCGACTGCTAAATAGGAGCATTTTCATCAGGTGTGTCTGGAATTTGAAATGTCTCGAAGTGTGGAAATTCACTAACTGAGAGTCGATGTTCCGAGCCTAGAATTTATCAAATTTAAGGTAGGTTCCTTGATTGTAATCCATTTTTGGTTTAGCAACGCTTAATCTAAAAAGCAAACTTAACTGAACCTCTGTGACCATGGAATCATCATCAAACCCTAAAAACTGTGAAATGAGTGACAAAACTAACTGTGAATTTTCATCAAAGAAATTAATGTCAAGTGGATAGGGGGTGTTATCAATGGCAAGGCCAGCTTTCAGACAACTGGTCATAAAGCTTTGTTTGCTCTCAGGGGATGACTCTCTGTACTGGCTAACTAGGGCTTCTTTGGCAAAATCTTCCTGGTCATGGGAGGAAAACAGGAGTACTCCTAGAGCTTTCCTAACGGTAGATGCATTTACACGGAAAAGAATTTTCTTTCGTGATGAATTCATAATGACTCTTCGACTCTGAGAATAATTTACTGCACACCACAAAATGAATTCCGGAAACCCTGAAGGTTGTTTGGGACAGAAATAGATCAAACGAGACTTATAAACATTGTGCAGAACCAAATTTTGTTTATATAAACCCTCCAACTTGCTTTTGATTTCTGAAACTAAGAATTTAACCATTATAGGGTCACGAATGTCACTATCTCTGTCCACTAGGATTTCTCATATCCTCATAGTTTCAATGTTCTAACAGACGGTTTGAATACTTCCTTCCATTTGTAAACAATTCTAGTTACTTTCATGAATTAAGAAGACCTACCTGGCACGGATAGGTTGAATAAACTATGCTCTGTCCCTTTCGAGTAGCACAGACATGTTCCAATCCTCCACCGTTCACAACACAAAAGTCAAATTTTGACGTGCCCTTCTCTTTTATACACCACCAAAGGTTGTTTCGAAACGTGCGATGATGGTTTTCCTTACCACTTTCTTTGATTGCAGAGTTATGTGGAGACGACACGCGTACATGAGGATGGTATTTCGCAACCGCTCAGACCTCCATTACGTCGTGCATGTTAGTGGGGCAGAAATATTATGGGCCGTCAATCTAACCACCCTTTATCGAATAGTCATTGATCTAACCTCCATTTTATCATTCTCCCATGAGGTACGGAAGGCATTTTCCCAAGGCCACCTGAACCAGTTTTCCAACACTTGGTCATTACCAAGAATTTCTCCAACTTGGTTGATCCTAAAACCCTATTTTGGCAAAGTTATAACTTTCTCCTCAGAAATGATTGAGGCAAACTGAGACCATGACTAGATATCCACTTGAACAATCTATAGCATGATATGATAGTGTGTGCATTTTTCTCAAACCATGAATTATAGCGGGCATTCTCTCAGACCGGTTTTTTGTAGTTTTCATACAACATGTCAGATTGAGACATTGATTTAATGATAGCACCAGAACACGATCATGTGTCTTTCCAGCCTCATCACACATTCCATGTCATCATACATGCCACGGCATCACTTCCTATGGTGTCAATTCTCTTTTTGAGGTTCACACGTGTGAGATTTTGGCCTGCCAAAATAGAGTTCAAGTCATATATAACCAGAATGATCAAGGATGGAAAAACAAAAATCACAAGAAGGGTCGCCCGACCCTTCGCTTAGTAGATAATTGTGAACACGAATATCCAGCAATTCACCTGTATCCAGACTGGTGAACAAAAGAAGGATCGGATGACCATTTGTGCAGTCTAGAACCACTATGAAGATAATATTGGGCAGAAGAAGGGTTGACCGCACCTTCATTTATGAGGGATTTGTCCAAATATTCAGCCTATGAATTATAGGCTGTCAATTTATCTATATCCTGAATATTGAAGACTGAAAAAATACTAACCACAAGAAGGGTCGGTCGATCCTTCATTTAAAAGAGAAATGAAAAAACATTAAATCTAAGAAGTTTGGCACAACAATTCCCCACAACTAACTTCCGCAGTATATGGTAGGGATCGGGACATTGTCTAAGTTATAACACCTAAACAATATTTCTCGGGACTTCAGACTATCGACAAGAAGGATCGGCCACCCCTTCTTTTGGTAGATAATTGTGAACACCAATATCTGACAATTCACCTGTATCCAGAATGGTGAACATAGGAAGGATTGAACCACCCTTCTTGCAGACTAGAACTATTATGAAAATAATAATGGGCAGAAGAAGGGTCGGCTGACCCTTCATTCATTTATCTCGAGCCTTATTTGAAATGGGGTGTCCATTAATGAAATACAACTTCAAATGACCATCACATAATGCAGACACCGATTCATTTGATAATTTGTATATTTTTTACTATTTCAAATGACGGTCATAATTATCATATCAGAACAGTGCAAAAACCAATTTCAAAAGTGGCAATATCAAAAGAAAAAGTATGGTTTTGGAACCTGAATTTCGCAATTTTTGAAACGGATTTGGCAGTAAAATGCACACAACAAGTAATTTTCGAAGATGAAAAATAATAAAAGGAAACATAAAAAAATCAACATATTTATTAATTCTGTTGGCTTAATTCTGGGCCGTAATATTAAGACAAGTCGACGGATGAGATCTAATCTGGGCTTAATTCTGGGCCATAATTTCTGAAACTAAGAATTTAACCATTATGGGGTCACGAATGTCTCTATCTCTGTCCACTAGGATTTCTCCTATCCTCATAGTTTCAATGTTCTGACAGACGGTTTGACTACTTCCTTCCATTTTGTAAACAATTCTAGTTACTTTCACAAATTAAGAAGACCTACCTGGCACGGACAGGTTGAATAAACTATGCTTTGTCGCTTTCGAGTAGCACAAACATGTTCCAATCCTCCACCGTTCGCAACACAAAAGTCAAATTTTGACGTGCCTTTCTCTTTTATACACCACCAAAGGTTGTTTCAAAACGTACGATGATGGTTTTCCTTACCACTTTCTCTGATTGCGGAGTTATGTGGAGACGACATGCGTACAGCGGGATGGTATTTTGCAACCGCTCAGACCTCCATTACGTCGTGCATGTTAGCGAGGCAAAAAGATTATGGGCCATCAATCTAACCACCCTTTATCGAATAGTCATTGATCTAACCACCCTTTTATCATTCTCCCATGAAGTACGGCAGGAATTTTCCCAAGGCCACCTGAACCAGTTTTCCAACACTTGGTCATTACCAAGAATTTCTCCAACTTGGTTGATACTAAAACCCTATTTTGGCAAACTTATAACTTTCTCCTCAGAAATGATTGAGGCAAACTGAGACCATGACTAGATATCCACTTGAACAATCTATAGCATGATATGATAGTGCGTGCATTTTTCTCAAACCATGAATTATAGCGGGCATTCTCTCAGACCAGTTTTTTGTAGTTTTCATACAACATGTCGGATTGAGACATTGATTTAATGATAGCACCAGAACACCATCATGTGTCTTTCCATCCTCATCACACATTCCATGTCATCATACATGCCATGTCATCACTTCCTATGGTGTCAATTCTCCTTTTGAGGTTCACACGTGTGAGATTTTGGCTTGCCAAAATAGAGTTCAAGTCATATATAACCAGAATGATCAAGGCTGGAAAAACAAAAATCACAAGAAGGGTCGCCCGACCCTTCGCTTAGTAGATAATTGTGAACACGAATATCCAGTAATTCACCTGTATCCAGACTGGTGGACACAAGAAGGATCGGATGACCATTCTTGCAGTCTAGAACCACTATGAAGATAATATTGGGCAGAAGAAGGGTTGATTGCACCTTCATTTATGAGGGAGTTGTCCAAATATTTTGTTCAGATATTGTAACTTCAAAGAATATTATATTTGTACTTTATTATTCTGGAGATGTTTCATTCCTCCTTGAAGATCTTATTGTATATCCAGAGATGTTTATTCCTCCGTCGGAATGTGGTAACTTGGGTTATTAGACTTCCCTAATGGGGGTCGGCCCTGTATGTGTTATGTGGGTCAAAGGGTTATTAGACCACCCTAGAGGGGTCGGCCCAGTCAGTTGTAGTGGGGTATTTAACCCACTGGTTAAATATGAGCCTACATGATTTGTGTAAAAGACAAGTTGGAGTAGTGTATAAATAGAGGAGGTGTATTCCTCATTTGACACACACTCACTCACTTGAGAGTGGCGCACTTGTGGAGGAGAGGTATGCTATGGAGAAGGAGGAGCTTATGCTCAGGGTTACATCTTTGTATATTGCTGGTCATCTATATTGAGGAAGCTTTACTGGGTTTTCTACCCCATGAGGGTTTCCCAGGATAAATTTGTGTCTCTTGTGTTTATGTTGTGCTTGTTGTTTCTTCAGTGATCCTGTATATTCTATTATTGTGAAATGGAATGCAATGCCGCTATTTTCTGTCTTAGCATATTAAATCTTAACATATTCAACCTATGAAGTATAGGCTGTCAATTTTTCTATATCCTGAATATTTAAGACTGAAAAAATACAAACCACAAGAAGGGTCGCCCGATCCTTCATTTAAAAGAGAAATGAAAAAATATTAAATCTAAGAAGGTTGGCACAACAATTCCCCACAACTGACTTCCGCAGTATATGGTAGGGATCGGGACATTGTTTAAGTTATAACACCTAAACAATATTTCTTGGGACTTCAGACTGTCGACAAGAAGGATCGGCCACCCCTTCTTTTGGTAGATAATTGTGAACACCAATATCTGACAATTCACCTGTATCCAGAATGGTGAACATAGGAAGGATTGAACCACCCTTCTTGCAGACTAGAACTATTACGAAAATAATAATGGGCATAAGAGGGGTCGGCTGACCCTTCATTCATTTATCTCGAGCCTTATTTGAAATGGGGAGTCCGTTAATGAAATACAACTTCAAATGACCATCATATAATGCAGACACCGATTCATTTGATAATTTGTATATTTTTTACTAGTTCAAATGATCGTCATAATTATCATATCAGAACAACGCAAAAACCAATTTCAAAAGTGGCAATATCAAAAGAAAAAGTATGGTTTTGGAACCTGGATTTGGCAATTTTTGAATCGGATTTGGCAGTAAAATGCACACAGCAGGTAATTTTTGAAGATGAAACTTAATAAAAGGAAACAGAAACAAAATCAACATATTTATTAATTTTGTCGGCTTAATTCTGGGCTGTAATATTAAGACAAGTCGACGGATGAGATCTAGTCGACCTCCCTTTCATTTATGAGGGGATTGTGCAAATATACAACCTACGAAGTATAGGCTATCAATTCATGTATATCCTGAATGGTGAAGACTGCAAAAATATTAAGCATGAGAAGGGTCAGCCGACCCTTAATTCAAGCTTGGAAAAATGGCGAAAACGACCCCTGGTAAAAACTCGCAGTCAAATCCACACAGTAGGTAATTTTTTAAGATAAAAAAAAATAAAAGAAAACAACTGACATCTAATCTGGGGAAGTCTTCAATGAGTTGCAGGGGTTTAATGGTTTGGAAATATATAAAATGTTCCCGCAATCCGCAATTGCGGTTTGCGGGACTACGACTCAAAACAAAAACAAACCATAGTTTCCGCAATCCGCAATTTGCCTTGCAGGTTGCGGAAACACATGTCGCAAATTAATTATTCAAATAGTTCCCACAATCCGCAATCATGTAGAACTAGATAGCCACTTCAAGAAGCTATAGCATGATATGATGGTGTGTAAATTTTTCTAAACCCATGAATTATGGTGGGCTTTCTATCAAAGCAGTTTTGACTACTTTTTCC